>ONZH01030636.1:0-64976 GCA_900303285.1 Rhinella marina
ACGGATGATGTTCTGTGACACGTGCTGGTGTAGGGCTGGGACGCCACATCGGGAAAAATAGTGGCGGCTGGGGACCGAATACCGAGGGGCAGCCACCGCCATGAGATTGCGAAAGTCCTCGGTCTCTACCAGCCTATAGGGCAGCATCTCCAGGCTAAGCAATTTGGAGATGTGGACGTTGAGGGCTTGGGCATGTGGGTGGGTGGAACTGTATTTCCTCTTGTGCTCCAGCGTCTGCTGTAAAGACAGCTGAACGCTGCGCTGGGACCCGCAGGAGGTGGTGAACGGCCTTGGTTCCATTGAGTGGGGTGTTTAGCACTCATATGCCTGCGCATGCTGGTGGTGTTTAGGCTAGTAGTGGTGGCACCCCTGCTGATCCTGGTGTGGCACAGGTTGCACACCACAGTCCGTCGGTCATCCTCACTTTCTTTAAAGAACCTCCAGACTTGCGAACATCTAGGCCTCGCCACGGGAGCTTCACTACGTGAAACAGTTGCTGCTGATGCACCAGCTCTGGCCCTGCTTCTCCCTCTGGCCACACCACTGCCTCTTACAACCTGTTCTGGTGCAGCACTCGCCTCCGCCTCAGAAGCACTGTCTTCACTCGGCATATCAACCCAGCTTGGGTCAGTCACCTCGTCATCCTCCGATTCCTCAGTCTGCTCCCCCCTCGGAATTCCTCCCCTAACAACAACTTCACCACTGTCTGACAACCGTGTCTCCTCATCGTCTGACACCTCTTTACAAACTTCTTCCACTAACTCAACATTGTCATCATCATCATCATTCATCACCCACAGACTGCGACAGTTGGAAAACTTGGGCATCGGGAACGAGGTCAGCAGCAACCTGAGAAGTGGTTTGTGACTCTGGGAAGGGTCCAGAAAACAGTTCCTGAGAGTATGCCGGATCGCATTCCAAATTTTCCTGGGAGGGGGCAGACTGGGGATAGGAGGTTGAGGTGGAGGAGCCATAGGAGTGCTCCCTTGGGTAACGTGGGTGGACTGCGTGGAAGACTGACTGGTGGACAAATTACTTGAAGCATTGTCCGCAATCCAAGAGATCAGCTGTTCGCACTGTTGTGGTTTCAACAGTCCTCTACCACGTGTCCCTGTAAGTTGAGACATGAAGCTAGGGAGTGTAGCTCTGCGGCGTTCCACAGCTCCCTCATCAGCAGGTACTGTCTCACCCTGCCCAGGACCACGGCCTCTGCACCCTGCAGTAATTGAATGCCCACGCCCTCGTCCTCGACCCTTAGCCCTGGGGTTCAACATTTTCTGTATATAACTGTATGATATAAAAAAAATAAATAAACGGGCCTGGTGTACTGAAACCCACAAACTTGTTCAGTCTGGTTTAATTAAGTGACGTACAGAAAGTGTCACCTACACAGAATATATGGATTGGAGTGAGTGTACTGAATTGTGACACACAGAAAGGTTACACACAGCTGTGTGAAATGGATTTGTATCACTGAGCTAAAACAACAAAAATACTAATTTTTTTTAATATTTTTTTTTTAGTTTAGTTTTTTTTGGAACGTGACGTGCAGAAACTATCGTAGAACTGACTGACACCCTACTGACGGTGGCTATTTAGACTGCGACCCAGACAAATGTCGCACAGAGATTTTTAGGATCAATCTATATACGTGACAGGTAGCAAATGACTTGGTTGTATTCTGTGAAGTACAGAAAGTGTCACCTGGACAGAATATATGGATTGGAGTGAGTGTGCTGAACTGTGACACACAGAAAGGTTACAAGCAGCTGTGTGAAATGGATTTGTATCACTCAGCTAAAACAACAAAAAAACACATTTTTTTAATATTTTTTTTTTATTTTGTTTTTTTTTGGAACGTGACGTGCAGAAACTATCGTAGAGCTGACTGACACCCTACTGACGGTGGCTATTTAGACTGCGACCCAGACAAATGTCGCACAGAGATTTTTAGGATCAATCTATATACGTGACAGGGAGCAAATGACTTGGTTGTATTCTGTGACGTACAGAAAGTGTCACCTGGACAGAATATATGGATTGGAGTGAGTGTGCTGAACTGTGACACACAGAAAGGTTACACGCAGCTGTGTGAAATGGATTTGTATCACTGAGCTAAAACAACAAAAAACTATTTTTTTTTATATTTTTTTTTTAGTTTAGTTTTTTTTGGAACGTGACGTGCAGAAACTATCGTAGAACTGACTGACACCCTACTGACGGTGGCTATTTAGACTGCGACCCAGACAAATGTCGCACAGAGATTTTTAGGATCCATCTATATAATTGACAGGTAGCAAATGACTTGGTTGTATTCTGTGACGTACAGAAAGTGTCACCTGGACAGAATATACGGATTGGAGCGAGTGTGCTGAACTGTGACACACAGAAAAGTTACACGCAGCTGTGTGAAATGGATTTGTATCACTGAGCTAAAACAACAAAAAAACTAATTTTTTTTGTATATTTTGTTTTGGATTTTTTTTTTTTTTTGGAACGTGACGTGCAGAAACTATCGTAGAGCTGACTGACACCCTACTGACGGTGGCTATTTAGACTGCGACCCAGACAAATGTCGCACAGAGATTTTTAGGATCAATCTATATACGTGACAGGTAGCAAATGACTTGGTTGTATTCTGTGACGTACAGAAAGTGTCACCTGGACAGAATATACGGATTGGAGCGAGTGTGCTGAACTGTGACACACAGAAAAGTTACACGCAGCTGTGTGAAATGGATTTGTATCACTGAGCTAAAACAACAAAAAAACAAATTTTTTTGTATATTTTGTTTTGGATTTTTGTTTTTTTTGGAACGTGACGTGCAGAAACTATCGTAGAGCTGACTGACACCCTACTGACGGTGGCTATTTAGACTGCGACCCAGACAAATGTTGCACAGAGATTTTTAGGATTAAGCTGTATACGTGACAGGTAGCAAATGACTTGGTTCTATTCTGTGACATACAGAAAGTGTCACCTGGACAGAAAATAGTGAGTGTACTGAACTGTGACACACAGAATGGTTCCACACTGCTGTGTGCAATGGATTTGTATCACTGAGATATAACATAAATAAAAAAAAAGGGAGTTATATATGGCGATAGCTGCACTACTAGTGCCAGCCAGCCAGCCAAGCCAGGAGACAAAAAAAAATGTCTTCTAGCCCTTTAGAAGGGCTGTTGGGTTCTTTGTGGGTGATTCCTGCCTAACAGAGAACTAAATGCAGGCCCTAACACTCTCCCTGAAAGGCAGCAGCTCTATCCCTAACGACATCCAGACGGCATCTGAGCCGAGCACCACGGCCAGTCACAAGTATATTCCAGGGTCACCTGATCAGGCCAGCCAACCCCTGCTATCGACATGTAAGGGCCCCACGTGATGCTGGGTGTACCGTAGAGTCTCCTGGCTTGTGATTGGCTGTGTTTATAGGCGCCAAAAAAGCACGATGCGGAAGTTGCCATTTCCTCGAGCATGGCGAGATACTTGTCCGAGCAGCGAGCACTTACGAGTACCCTAATACTCGAACGAGCACCAAGGCTCAGACGAGTATGCTCGCTCATCTCTAGTAAGGACGATTTATAGTCGGAAACTTATAGACCCGCTGTTGGGGTTCCTGTTTTGTACTGTGGAATTTATCTAAATTTGAAGATTATATTAATGAATTGGACCTGGTGCTTGATTTTGTTCTTTATTACATTATGAATTAGCGGTATTGTTGTGAAACAACCTCTCCTGTAATTTACATTGTCCATTGTTTTTTTTTTTAATGGTGTGCTTGTAATTATTTTTGTCAGTTATGAGTAATACACTTTGCATTTAATTTGGTATAATTATATGATTTTTATTTTCTACTAATTGATGGGATTTAGAAGGTTTAGTGTTGTCACATTTGAAATCCCTAATTGAACCCATTTCCTCACAATTAGTATATTTTGTATGTTTTATACTAATAAAATATCCAAATCAGCAAAACATGAAGACTGAGGCCAAAAATTTACCACAAAATATGACTTTGTGACATGTAACAGACCAAGAAATGAGTCAGAAAGCCAAGGATGCCATTAGAAACTTGTCTAAATATCTGGAGAATCAAGCCATTCTTTAGTGGTCACACTTGGGTTCTGCAATGAACAGTCAATGAAAAAGTAATATTCCCCTTACACATTATAATAGTTTTAAGGGCTGGTGCCAGACTATCTTGGTTTCAGCTGAGCGTATATATAAAAAAAAAAAGAAAAAAGATTGTGGGAAATAGCTGATGACCAAATGAATACTCAACTAACAGCTACATTATTTGCATGACCAACTTAAAGGGGCTTCCACTTTGGACAATCTCTACTTGTTAGAATCACACAAAATTCGAGTTCAGTAGAATCAGAATGGTTTTAAAAATTTAGGTCAAATTCCAATTTTTAGCATCAATTCGATCATCTCTAATTGTGTCCTTTACCAGAAAGGGACAGAGATATTTTTTTCTAGCTGCTCTCCACTCTTCTCACGAGATAAACATACTGAACAGAAGACCACTTTAAGACATCTTTGACAAAATTATAAAAAAATGTTTTTCCTTTAAGGGAATCTATTCATCTCTATGGACAGATTCCATTAGTGTGTCTAATTTTGGCTTTAGGTAAAAGTTTGTCTTCACTATACTTTCTCACCTTTAATGCCTTTGTAAAAAAATAATAATATTTTGTTTGGAGAACTAGATGTTTGTAGAATCTTGATAGTTGTGCACTACATTGTCTCTATCATGGATATCCCATCAGTGTCGTGAATCGAGACTGCTATCCACATTTCTTAGTAGCATCCTCACTGTATGATCATTTTGTACTACTGAAGTTCTAGTCTACTGTGACAAACCCATCAGCTTCTTATACATCACTGGCCATGCTGGATTCTTCAGACTGTTACAGTAAATAATGACTCCCCGACCAAGTACTGGGCTCAGTTGCATACCTATGATCCCTACCAGATCTAGAAAATATCTTTAGGTGAATAACCTAGTCCAATAGGTCACTGTTCCCAATCATCTTAAGAAACATTTAATAGGATAGTCTTTCTAAAAGACAGTTAATAAGATCAAACATGATCAAGACCATATTTTCTGAGGAGGATACTCAATACCCTTATCCTATGTAGAGATGTTTCCTTCCATACCTTTCCTTTAGGCTCAACATACAGTATTCCATGGTGAGAGGCAAAAGACAACAAGCTTTGAAAAAAAACAGTCAGGGGATGTATATGCCTTTTTGTCTGTGGAGCCTCCAGACAAAATTTATAAAAAGAGTTACCCATGACCTCCCTATCAAACAGTTTACATAGAAACATCTGTGGTTCATCTGATTAAAGTACCATTTTTGTTTAGTTGATACGAGGCTCCGTTTCTGAGTTATAATATTTTTGTTATTATGCAAATTAGGCATTTGATACAATGTGGGCATACCCAAGCTCTTTTCTGTGGCCAGGATTTTTCTTGCTGCATTGATTCACAGGGCCAAGCTGTGGCAAAGCAGTGAGGGAGGTGATTACCACATGAAGTATCAGAGCCTGAATGCAGCAAGAGCAATGGTGAAGCCTTCAGTGCACCAAAGGGCTAATTTGCATATTAAAGAAAAAGTATCATAACTCAGGAACTGAGGCTTACATCATGGAACAAGGAAAAAAGCTTTTAATCAGATGAACTGCAGCTATGTACCGATATAAACAGCTGGATAGGAAGGGCGGTGACCCACATGTCACCCCATGCAAGATTTTGTGCAGTTTCTGCAATAAAGATGGCTGTGACGGCCTCTTTGCACGCAAATTGACGAGGTATGTTTTTTTTTCTTTTTTTAACTGCCATTCCAGAAAAAACAGATTTGTTACCACGAAGTGCATTGAAAATCGGCTGTGCGGCGATTTTAAATTTTCCTGAAATTTGGATTAAAGTCTACTTCGGATACCTTGATTCGCTCAACATTAGCAAATGGCACAAAAAGGTTAAAGGGGTTATGCCTCCAAAGCCCGGGCCTTTCATATAGACTATATTTACCACACCCCCAGCACATGCATCGCTCCGGTTCCCTGTACCGTCGCAGCTGCATACTCCTGTCATGCTGATCAAAACATCCGGTGAGAGGGGGGAGCAGCCAATAGCAGGCCGCAACGGAGATGAGCCTCCCTCGTGTCACCCCGGGGACCATGCAGGAATCAGGAGCAACATGAGTGCTGGAGAGCGGGGTAAATATAATCTATATGAGGGGCCTGGGCTTTGGGGGGCATGTTTTATAGTTTGGATAACCCCTTTAACTAACCTTTCAATCAGTGACATACATAGAGAAGTAAGGGCCCCATAGCAAGGATCAAACCAGGCCCCCCACACAGGACAGAAGGGTTTCCTCCTAAACCCTTCTCAATGACCCTTGGGCCATGTTTCCACTGCCTCATTTGCTAAAAGTTGTTTCTAGAGGGTAGAGTCCTGACCAAGTTTTCACCCCATTAGAAGAGGAGATGATCCCAACTGGCCCCCCTCTTGCCCTGGGCCCAATAGCAGTTGCATGCTCTGCCGCTTTAGTAGTTATGCCCCTGCATGTGAGGGCTTCTTTTTTTGTGGGACAAGTTGAAATTTCTAATGGCATAATTTAATATTGCATGCAATGTGTAAAACTAAAGAATACAAAAAGGTGTGGAATTAGAAAATAAATGTGCTATTAGAGTCAATTCTAGCTTAGCTACATCTGTATATTAAAACTTTATTTTTCTTAGCAATGCAGACACATATGAACATGGGACCGACACAGATGTGTTCAGCTGCCAAGTGCACATGTAACAGGTCAGCCAGTGTCATAGGTACAGATCTGCTGGCAGGTGACTTTAAGGGTGGACATTAGTGTTGATCGAGCACCGCGATGCTCGGGTGCTCTGGCCGAACACTAGGTGGTGCTCGAGGGCTCGGCCGAGCATCCGAGTATAATGGAAGTCAATGGGAGAACCCGAGCACTAAAGCAGGTACCCCCTGCTCTGAAGAGGGGAGGGTGTCTGATTCATAGGGAAAGTTGAGAAAATTGTGGAAACACCACTGAAATGGTTTGGGAACAGCATGGGGAGGATGTCTGGATGCATCTTGGACTCCAAAGTCGGTGCTATTAACGATGTTGTCTGAGTATTACGCCACTTTTATGGAATGACAAGAATACCCCCCAAAACCAAATATAACATCGATTTTAGAGGAAATATTGTTAGGAAACATATATTTACTTCTATATAAAGCGCAAGTAGAAGCAGGCCCTCACCCCTAAGGTTTTACACGGTCAGATCAGCAGTAGGCACTCGCCCCTAATATTTTTGAGTGTCAGCAGCATTGAAGGTCAACTTGTCAGGAGGAGGACCAGAGTGAAGAAGTGGAAGAGGAAGTGGTAGACGATAAAATCACTGGCCAAACATGGCAAAGTGGCAAGCAAGGATCCACAGCACCGCAACAGGCTGGAACAGGCAGGCCACACCAACAAGTGTGGACGATAAAAGAATTGTCATTTGCAACCTGTGCCGTACCAAAATGAGCAGGGGCATGAACACTAGCAATCTGACCACCACCAGCATGATCCTCATGGCAGCAAAGCACTCTAACAGGTGGGCCAAACGCCTGGATCCACAATTGGTGTCTGTTGGTCACACCACTGCCTCCTCTTCCCTGTGTTATGTGCTAGCCAAGACGCATGCCCAGATGCCTCCTGCCCTGCACCTGGACCCTCGCAAGCACCATCAGCGAACACATCCACTGCTGTGTCCCAGACACTGAGGCTTTTCACAGTCTGATGGCGGCGGCTGTCCCTCGTTACTTATTACCTAGCCACCACTATTTTTGCCGGTGAGCCGTCACCGTCTTACACCAGCATGTGTCCCGTAACATAACCCGTGCCCTGAACAACGCAGTTTCGGGGAAGGTCCACTTAACGACTGACACATGGACAAGTGCTTTTGGCCAGCGATGCTACATTTCCCTGACTGCACACTGGGTGAACGTTGCGGAGGCTGGGAGCGAGTCGTACCCTGGGATGGCATAGGTGCTACTGACACAAAGGATTGCAGGCCCTACTTCCATCAGGATCTCCGCCACCACCTACATTAGCGGCTGCAACCCCTCCTTCTCCTCATCCACTTCCACCTAGGAATCTCATCTTGCAGCAGCAGTCAGCCATCAGTCAGTAGCTGGAAGCAGTGTAGCACAGCAGTGGGGAAGCGGCAACAGGCTGTGCTGAAACTTATTTGCTTAGGTGACAAACAACACACCGCCGCAGAGCTATGGTAGGGTATAAGGGACCAGGCTAAACTGTGGCTTTCGCCACTCAACCTAAAACCAGGCGTGGTTATGTCTGATAATGGCCGCAACTTGGTGGCGGCTTTGGAGCTCGGCAAGCTCACACACCTACTGTCACGCTCAGGTGTGGGGGGAAAACCACACAGAGCCTAGGAGGGAAATGAGATTAGGCATGGAAACTAAGGAAGGAAGATGGATACCTCCTAAAGGAAACCCTGACTCTAATCCTGACTTACTACCAGTATGAACAGGCCTCAAAGGTAGGCAAGTTCATACACAGGAACCTAAACCAATCTGACCCTATAGGACCCTGGAATTAATGACAGAAATGAGTCTACCTGTTCTTCCAACAGGAAGGATGAACAGGAGTCTCCCTCAGGCTAAACAACTGCTTCAACTTAGTGGTTCAGCGGTTTCTCAAAACCTTCCTCAATTTGCCTGAGTTGCTGGTGAAGGTGTGCTGCCTTTGAGCCCATGTCCGAAAGTCACCTACAGCTTCCGCTGGTCTGGCAATGCTGCAGCAGCGCTTACACTTGCCAGCTCACCGACTGCTGTGCTACCTGAGCACGCGCTGGAACTCCACCTTCCACATGTTGGGCATGCTTTGTGAGCAGAAGAGGCCAGTAGTGGAATACCAACTGCAACACGGTCGGCGCCTTTCCAGTTGCTCACAATAAAGGTGGGCAGCTCTGCATGTGGAAAAGGTTCTGATAATTGGCCTAGTGTCACAAGAATGGAAAAGTTTTTGAAAATGGTAAAGGAGTACCTAGCTGACAATGTCAATGTCCTCAGCGATCCCTCTGTGCATTATAATTATTGGGTGTCTAAGCTGGAAACGTGGCACGAACTGGCGCTCTATGCCTTGGAGGTGCTGGCCTGCCCTGCTGCCAGCATTTTGTCAGAGCGGTTATTTAGTGTTGCTGGGGGGCATAATAACTGCTAAGCGCATCCGCCTATCAACTGAAAATGCTGACAGGTTGACGGTAATCAAAATGAACAAGGCCTGGATTGCCCCTGACTTCGCTACCCCACCAGAGGAAAGCGGCTGAACATAAAGGAACTTTAAATGTGGCTTTTAGGGTGTATTGAATACACTGTATTCCCATGCACCCCTTCCTCTTCCTTTTCTTGTCCTCTTCCCCCTCTTCCTCCATCATATCAAAATGCTTATTAGGCTGCCCTCGCCTTTAAATATTTAAGAGGTTAACCAGCAGGCCATCACCCTTAATTTTTGAACCTAAAAAATTAACCTCACTCTGGTCTTTCTCCTGACATGTTGACCTAAAAAGAACCTGTCTTGCGCCACCCTGCAAACTGGGACGTGAAGCTAGGAGTTTTGGATGACTTTGTTTCTTGTGCTCTGCCAGCAGACACTGTTTCACCGTGCCCAGAGCCATGGCCTCTGCATGCACCATCACAGAAATATTTAGAAATATTTTCTGCAGTTATTCATATAATGTATAACGTTGGCGCAAGGAGGCACAGATAGTGTAGGGATTGGATTTGGCTAGGCAGGGATAGTTGTTGTGTTGAAAATACCCAAAAGTCCTTTTAAGGACTATTGTTATATCTGGCTGCAATATTTTTATTCTTGATGGTCAAAATTTGCGCAAGTTTGCCTAATCTTAACACCAGCTGTGCAGCGTGGGCAGAACAATGTTTGTTTCTCCTATATACCTGACATTTGTTGCGTTTTTTTCTGCGGCTAATCACGGCAACATTACATGTGCAGTACAATGTTTGTTTCTCCTATATACCGGACATTTATTGCGTTTTTTTTTTCTGCCACTAATCACAGCGACATTAGTAATGTCGCCTTGAATAGCTGCAGAAAATAAATAAAACAGAATTCAGGTATTTGGGATACACAAATGTTAGTCAGCAGACGCTGCAAAGGTGATGTTAAGGTTAGGCAATCTTGCACAATTTTTAACCCACCACAAAAATAATATATTGCAGCCAGATATAAAATCCCTTAAAAGGGCTTTTCAACAGAACAACTAGCCCTGCCTAGCCAATTTCTATGCCTACACTATCTGTCCCTTCAGACTTTATACAGCAGACGCAGCGCAGGTAATGTCGCCTTGATTAACGGCAGAAAAAATTACACCGTATGTCAGCTATATAGGATACAGCAACGTTCTAATGCACAAGCTGCACAGATGTGTTAAGGTCAGGCAAACTTGCGTTCTTTTTGCCCCAAGAGAAAAAAGTAAATTGCAGCCAGATATAACAATAGACTTTTGTGTCTTTTTAACAGAACAACTAGCACTGCCTAGTCAAATCCTATCCCTACACTATCTGTGCCTCCTTGCACAAACGTTATACAGCAGGCGCAGATGAGGTACTGTCGGCTTGATTAGCGGCAGAAAAAATAGCAACGGATGTCAGGTATATAGGATACAGAAAAGTATTAGAATGCACCAGCTGCATAGGTGGGGTTAAGGTCCGGCTACCTTGCACAATTTTTATCCCCCCCCCAAAAAAAAATATTGTAGCCAGATATCACAATAGCCCTTAAAAAGGCTTTTGGGTCTTTTGAACTGAAAATCTAGCCCTGCCTAGCCAATTTCTCTCCCTACACTATCTGTCCCTCCTTGCAGCAGCTCTCCCTGACTTGGTCTGAGCCGGTCACATGTTACCGGGTGCTATATAGCACCTGATGACGCAAACAGCCGAACACTGCGTGGTCCCGAGCACTGCAATGCTCGACCAAATAGCATATTCGGCCGAGCATGCTCGCTCATCACTAGTGGACATGTCTGTATTTACCACCCGTCATTTTTCATGGAATTTTTGGTTTGTTTCAAAGAGGTTTCACAGATTTTTGACTAAAAATGAAGAAGCTTTAGACATCATCATCACTCTGCGATCATACTGTACATTATAGATTATGCAGTTCCTTGTCTTGCATTAGTTCATAATCAACACTAATTGTCTTATATACGGCCTCTCAAGCTACGTCTGTAGGTATTTATAGACAGAGCAACATTTGGGTAACAGTCTGTGACCTAACATGCTGAAGAGCTACGTCGGAAAAATGAGTCAACAGGATGATACTTTCCTTCCTGACTGAATATCTCATAAGACCAGCAAATTTGCCAAGACAGACATACTCATAGCAGCATTTATGAAAAAAAAAAAACATAATGACAAACACAAAGAAGTTGATTAATCTTTCTATTTTTACCACTTCCTGTCACATCCTCTTTAACCTCTAAATTTATCTCAATCAACATCTTAATTGATGGGTCTCCCTATTGAATTAGTTCACTAATCAGAAAAGGAAAAGGTGAAATGTACTGAGTGGCAGCGATATTAAATAACCTGGTGATGTCATAAATCTCATTTTGCTACAATAAGTAGCAAAATCAACAATTTATGTTCAATTATCATATATGTAAATACATGCAGTCCTCTGGCGATGTGCTGCAGGCGGCTCCTAGCATTAGCTGATGGAAGGGTCTTCAGTTTGGTATGACTTCTATTAGTCTATTGCCATAATACTATCAGCAAAGAGATTGACCATCCTTGAATAACAATTTGATTTTATCATCTACATTATGAACAAAATTCTGATTGGTTGATTCATCTTTTAATATTTATTTATAGCAGTCAGAACCCCGGTTTTCTGATACACATATCACGTTGTAGCACAGTTGCCTAACATAAAAATTGGACCTGTATTGTCATGTCCACAAGCTGAAAAAAATATTTTATAAAGATATGCAGATGAGGTCCTGCAAGTGTCCAGGGGTGGCGTTATGGTGCAAGTGCCCGGGCCCTCTCTGCTCCCCTTGGAGTCTTCTGGCCCGCCCTCGTCTCCTAATTCATCCTTCTCCTCTGGCTTAGATCTGTTCGAGCGCATGTGCACTGCTAAGATCAGTGCCTCTGCCCATAGTCGGCTGAGCAGTGCACATGTGTGGATCAAGCAGTGACTGGCGCTCCAACGCGATCTAAGCCAGGGGAGGAGGATGAATTAGGAGAGGAGGGTTGGCCAGAAGACTCCAAGGGGAGCGGAGAGGGGCCTGGGCACTTGCACCATAACACCGCCTCTCGGCACTTGCGGGACTTAATCTGTATATCTTTATAAAGTGTATTTTTTCAGCTTGTGGACATGTGATAAACACAATACAGGTATTATTTTTATGTTGGGAAACATGCTATAAAGTGATATGAGCGGTGTAAAATGCTCAAAGTAAATTATAGACTCCTATTAAATCCTTTGAATATATATAGTAGAAATTAATCAAGACCTGCACTCCAGAATTCTGGACTAAAAACAGACCATTGCAACTTTTTCGGCTTATTTGCACCATTTGGATTTTACCACCACACATTCACTAAAGGCCCTTGTGACAATTGTATTCATTATACCGTTCTGAATCATGTAACATTCTAATGATTTTTTAAAAAATGATTGTTGCATCGGCCGATTCTTGGTGATCGTCGTGATCTTTCAGTGTGTTAAAAAAATATCACCCATCGTGCACAAATCTGTACTTCTAATAAGTCGTTTGCCACTTGTTAATGACTTCCTGAGAGGGGTGGTTTTAAACTTTTGGGTGTAGCACACCTCCATGAACAATCATTTGACTGTGTATTAGACCTAGAAAGTAAATGATTAACGAGTGCACAGCGTTTTTGTTCCGGTTGCTTTTAAAAACAATTGTGATGTCTAATAATACTAGATTAGGACTGCTAAAGACTCACAAACAATTAAATTGTCTATCGTCATTGCTACGAAATCATGAGTCCGTGCTTAAATCTGTGAAAAGTTGGTCAGTGATACCTCCATGAAGATGTCCTAAAGGGTCCATTTTTTGCTGCCCAGGTGTCATCCGTGTTTCACGGACACTGCACAGCTGAAAAATAAGTTTCAAAGCATCTCTTCTAATGATCCGTGAAACACGGATGAACGAAGGATGCATTTGTAGTTTTCTTGGACCCATAGACTATAATGGGCACGATGGATCTGTGAACATGGACAAAATAGAGCATTGCATTCGTGCTAAAAACACAGACCCACATTCCGTGGTAAAAAAAAATAAAAAATTCAGTTGTGTGAATACACAAATTAAAATGAAAATTAAAATTATTTTAACAGTGCCACTTAGAATATCAAAAGAAAAACGGAAAAAATTACATGAAATGAGAAATAAAAAATAATTTTCATTTCTTTGAGGGCAATAAGTATTTGATCCCCTAGGAAAACATCATTTAATACTTGGTGGCAAAACCCTTGTTGGCAAGCACAGCAGTCAGACGTTTCTTATAGTTTTTTATAAGGTTTGCACACACTTCAGGAGTAATTTTGGCCCACTCCTCTCTGCAAACCATCTCCATATCCTTAAGGTTTTTAGGCATGCATTTGGAAACGTGAAGCTTCAGCTCTCTCCATAGATTTTCGATGGGATTGAGGTCAGGAGACTGGCTAAGCCTCTTCTGGAGGCTTCTTATGGAGCTACTCCTTTGTTTCCTTGGCTGTATGTTTTGGGTCGTTGTCGTGCTGAAAGACCCATCCACGACCCATTTTCAGTGCCCTGGCGGAGGCAAGGAGGTTGTCACCCAGGATTTTGCGATACATGGCCCCGTTCATCTTCCCGTCAATGCGGTGAAGTTGGCCTGTGCCCTTAGAAGAAAAACACCCCCAAAACATAATACTTCCACCACCATGCTTGATGGTGGGGATGGTATTCTTAGGGTCATATTCTGTATTTTTCTTCCTCCAAACACGTCGAGTTGAGTTGAGGCCAAAGAGCTCAATTTTGGTCTCATCTGACCACAGCACCTTCTCCCAGTCTCTCTCGGAGTCATTAATATGTTCATTGGCAAACTTGAGGCGGGCCTGGATGTGAGCCTTCTTGAGCAGAGGAACCTTGCGTGCACTGCAGGATTTTAAACCATTACGTCTTAGTGTATTACCAATGGTTTTTTTGGAGACTGTGGTTCCAGCTGCCTTGAGATCATTACTCAGCTCCTCCCGTGTAGTTCTTGGCTGATTTTTAGCCTTTCTCATGATCAATGAGACTCCACAAGGTGATATCTTGCATGGAGCTACAGGCCTGGGTCGATTGACAGTAATGTTGTACTTCTTCCACTTCCGAATAATTGCACCAACAGTTGTCACCTTCTCATCCAGCTTCTTACTTATGGCTTTGTAGCCCATTCCAGCCTTGTGTAGGTCAACAATTTTGTCCCTGACATCTTTAGACAGTTCTTTAGTCTTGCCCATGGTGGAGATGTTGGAGTGTCACTGAGACTGTTGGCAGGTGGCCTTTCATACAGGTGACAATTTGGGACAAGTGTCTCTCATCCAGGTAACGACTTCACTGTGATTAGGGGGTGTCAGTGGTCTGTGGGAGCCAGCATTAGTCATGGTTTTACTAGGGGATCAAATACTTATTTCCCTCAAAGAAATGAAAATTATTTTTTATTTCTCATTTCATGTAATTTTCTCCGTTTTTCTTTTGATATTCTATGTGGCACTGTTAAAATAAAGCTGGCATAAAATTATGAGACGTTTCATTTATTTTTTAGTATTAAAACCTTAAACGTCAGTGGGGGATCAAATACTTATTTCCTCCACTGTACATGGAACACTGACGTGTGAATTAGGCTTAATTTAGGCAGATGCACTCACACCTGCCTGCCACCATTCCTAGGCAAGTTCTGCACTGGTGGTGAACCAATCCCATAGCTGAATCCTCTTTATTAGCACTTACTGGACTTTCTTTGGTGCCCTAAAGCCTTCTTCACAGCAATTGAACCTCTTTCCTTGAAGTTCTTGATGATCCGATAAATGGTTGATTTAGATGTAATCTTACATGCAGCAATGCTGTTGCCTGTGAAGCTCTTTTGATGCAAATCAATGATAACTGTGCAACAGGGGCATGTCTGTATGTAGCCAGATGGGGGCAGTAGTAGTAGTTTAGGTACTCACAGTTCTGGCACTCCCTGGGCTTGCATGCAGTGATGTGGAGGGGCGCACCTTTCTTCCTTTTGGGGCACTTTCTTGTCCTGGGGTTCTCCTGCCTGAAGACAGTTGAGGTGCCCTTGGTGTTGAAGGTTTTGAGACTCAAGTATGAGACACATACCGTGGACATGTGGATGCTGTCGACATCTTTTGCAGCCCATTGAAATCAGATCTGTAAAAAATGTGGATTGGAGAACAAACATATGGTTGTGTGCATGAGCCCTTAATCTGCTCCTCACTGCCTTCTAGCTGTTCACAGTTCTTCTTAGAGAGAAAAAAGAGTTTTGCCTGCCCGGCCCAGACACTAAAGCACCTCCTACTCCATTCACAGCCTATGAGACAGGTAACATATAAAATACAGTGCATGAAATACACTGGGGACACTGCAACTACACGTGTTTCCTTGGAGGTAACCATGGATGAGAGAAGAAGAAAATGATTTCAGGCACCATCCTACCTTTTAAAACAACCAATCCCCTCTTCTAATTTAATCAGCATGACCGATTGATATCAGCTGACTTTTACTGACTTTTACTCATGAATACTATCTCCTGAACTAACAAGAAGATGACCGAAATGATGTTAGCAGGTCATTTTCTGTCTGGTCTGGTGATTTCTGAGATGTTTATACTGATGACCTATGCTCTGGATAGGTCATTAGTATCTGATGGTGGGGATCCAACAACCAGGACCACCACCAATCAGCTGTTTGAGAATGCAGCTGCCTTCCCTCTGCTTTTCCTAGTCAAAGTGAAAAAGTTGTCCCTGAGCTGGAGGTTGAGAGTAGCTACTATAATGTCTCCTCATAGTCTACACATAGAAACAACAGATTCTAATCCCTCTCTCTGATACACTCAGAATCACTTAGAAGCACCATTAGGGCAAATAAAATTTTAAGAAATTCACTTATTAAGATCTCTCTAGAGAAACTGCATTGTCGGTCCACAAGGAGGTTGAAAATATATCTACATGGCGTAATGTAAATGCTTCTATACTCACATATAGATGTGCACTTACTTAACTTTTTTACCTGATCATGCCCTGATATGTAAGCCATATGGTGACCTTTCAAAATATCATGATTTTGTGACACTCTGTCACGAGAAGTCTATTCTATATGTGTCTAAGTGTGGCCATCCAGTGGTTGTGTTATGCATTGCAGCTGGTGAAGGCTTTTGCCAACCTTTCATGATATAGCATTAAATTGGTTCAGGAGAAACTAAAGTAACCAAAATTTGAGCTAAGACAATGGACGACACATCTGTATGTAGTTAAAATGTTAAATACGATAGTCATGGTATCATTTTTTTCAAAAAATTGTTTCATTGACATTAGTAAAATGACTGTAGCTGAAGGCACAAAACACCTCATTGTTAGTGACATCTCCTGTTCCTGGTGAGATTGTGTTAGACATATTTCTCAGCTTTGGGTTGGACTTTTCCGACATCCATTGAAATTATTGGAAACCCCTTAGATTAATTTCTGGGAGACCTAGATTCTAAACAGCAGGTATTCATACTACACCACCACTTCTGTGAAGCGAAGGAGACACCAAGACTAACTCATAAGAAGAAGACCTTCTGTCTTAGAGGACATACATTGTTATGATGTTTCTGCTACCACGGCCATGGGTGTAACTATGGGGAGCAGAGGGGCAGTTGCACCAATAAAAGAAACCAGGCTGTATTATGAATGGACCATATTACACAGCATGCACTGGAGCCAAGGATCTTCAAGATGCGTTGCAAACCAAGGCACTGAGGTTGCAACATCAGGTACAAATAGGCTACATAAAAACATCACCCTATCACACAAATTTATAGCGATATATGGGAACCCAACCCATTAATCCCAAGAGCATAGGCTCTTTTTGAGTCTCCCATAGAATGGTGAGGGACCATGTGGTCATTCATCTAAATCTTGTTTCCAGTAGTATTATCCCCATCAGCTGATATTCCATAAATATATTTATGTGGAAAAGGTGAATATTTGACACAAAGATGATATTTTTCCACCAGAAAAGGGCAGATCTGACAGCTTCCACAGTATTACTACTGAGTGAACCCCACTTGTATCTGGTAGAGTTACAGATTTCTGTGTCATGGAAGCACTGAAGTCACAGTAAGACATAAAGGACAAGATGACTCGTGAAACCAGCAAAAGCCACAAGCCATCGGGCTGACAGCACATACAGTATATGTCATGTGAGAGTATGGCCCCTCTTTATAAATGTGCAGTGTTTTAGATACACATAGCACATGCTGTACACCGGCTCTAGTGTGTACTTCTTCATGTACAGAACAGTTTATTGCCTTTGTGCTTCCATACATTACATTTGTGTCATCAGTCAGAAAGCTTCAATAATTTTACAATGTAAGAAGCCATAATGTCTGCCTGTAATATTATATTAGTGTAACCAGTGAGGTAGGAAACACATACTTATTATGTGTAACATTATCTATCTATCTATCTATCTATCTATCTATCTATCTATCTATCTATCTATCTATCTATCTATCTATCTATCTATCATCTTTATCCTTACCGGGGCCACAGTAGGTGGACATGACATAACTACATAGGATATACAGCACCTACTGAGAAATCCTTCCGTCCCCTTCCTCCAACTACACGAGTATAGGTCCTGGCAAAGTTGTGATCTTCATTGAAGTCGGCCATTCTCTATTCATCTACCCTATCTATTTCAATGCACTGCATGAGTTTTTATCTCTGTGTTTTTTTCTTTGTTTTTTTTTACTATTAATTATTATTGCATCAGTATGTACAATGCGCCCTCACTCACCTCTCGGATTTATTTTATAATTCATACACCTCTCCCACTGAAGGTCCACATAGAAACTCTACAATTATCCGCACGTCTTCCGGATCCTTGGCGCTCCATAAACAGGTGGCAGGGCTGTGGTCGGCTCTGTAGAAGTAAAGTAGCCCAGCACATGTAATTACGTATGACAGGCTAAGGATAATTAGTTTGCAGATCTGTAGGATGGGAGGAAATACAGGATGGTGGGTGGCTGATCTGCAGCAAAGAGCAGTCATCAGATCTGCTCCCCTCTCCTGTCACTGCTCTAATGACTGCCCCCCCCAAAAAAAAAAACAAAAAAACAAAAACGTGGCACCCACTGGATATCAATGCAACAGGCTAACCTGGGTGGTAAGTAGTAATTAACTGATCACTGCCTGGCAGCCTGTAGATGGCACAAGTGTTCTATCTTAGCTGGGCATTAACCCTTCCTTGCACAGACACCAATATTTGATTGCCTCCTGTCCCACACCAAAGCAACTTCTCTGCTGCTCTAATAGACCCCCCCCTCCACCTCCTCCTTATTTTTCTCCCATGCCTATTCTCCCCCACCCCATGGCAATGAGACATCCTCACATTTTTTTTTCTTTTTTAACTTAATCCTTGCAAAAAAGATTAACAGCGTCAGGATATATTCCGAGCTCCAAGTGCAGAATTGATAGCCTTTATTATCTTCTGTATTTCTCCTTGAGGCGTCAGTGAGAAAATTCCAGGCATCTATTACAGTGGTGGATGAGGAGCTCTGCCAAGCAGCATTGATCCTCCTGTTGTGCATGGCATTTGCTGTGCTCCGCACATGCTAAATTATCATCCTGATTATTACAATTTTTTTTTTGTTTTGCGCCCGCAATTGCGCACACTGAGAGGTGAACTTTAACTCCTTGTCTGCTGCTTCAGCGTGAATCCCCAGGATTTTTTTTTTTTTTTTTTGTGGCCAGGGGAGGGAGGGAGTGAAATGGGAAGAAACAATCTAGTATCTTGATGCCCCTGTTGGAGAGATGGTTGAGTCCTCGTCAAGGTTGCTTTGGTATCTCAGAAACACCATTCACTCTGAGCTGTGACCAACAACAGCAACAACTGCGCTGCTCCTTGGCCAAGGGAAGAAGAAGAAGAGGAGGAAGAAGAAGAAGAAGGAGGAGGATTGGAATCTAGAGGATAACATGAAAGCTATCTGCACCTGCACTCCAGCCAAGAAGACAGCAGAGCACTTGTGCAAAATAGGATGGATTAAATGTGGACCTGTGCACTCCCTATGTCTAAGGAAAATGGCAATGCAAAGTGGATTTACATTGTGCTACCTGGTTTTTATACTGATGCTGACATGTGTGAGAGGTAAGGACAGGCACACGGTGCCTTGTGGTGATTTTTCTGTTATACTATTGCTGCTGAGGCTTCTGCTTCTGCTGCTGCTTGGAAGAGGAGATGCATTTGCTTGCAAGCCTTTTACTGTTCAATGCAGTGATTGAAGCTGGGGCTGGAGAGATATTCTTTGCAGTAGACTGAGTTGGTTCCCACAGGCTGGAGAATCTGGGCAGAATCCCCTTTTTTTTTTTATAAACCATCCATCCATGCTGCTCTCCATCCAGAACCCCCCCCCCCACACACACACACACACACAATCTTTCCTTGTCTTAATCATTGTCATATATGTGTTTGGAGTTAACCCCTTCCTGCAGGGTGTAAAGTTAGCATGCTCCCCTGTTAGCCAGGATCTTGAATCCTCATTGCTAAAGGAGCATATGGCAAATGGGAAAAGAGAGAGAGGGTTCGGTTGGAATACAGGGATTGATCTGTTAGTTACTGGGACCATATTGAACATGGGATATAGAGGGGGCAGCAGCATGCATGGCGGGTAGGGTGATGGATCTGCAAAGGGTTCAGGACGTGGGATCAGGGTGATGCTTCTTTCACAGTGGATACAGGTGCTGGGAAATGTCATGTCACCAATTTCATATGTGAAATTCAGGAATATAGATTAGGGGGGGAGATCTGTGCTCTGAATCTTAACGCTGATCAGTCAGAAGGGGGGGTCGCCAACAAGCAGAGCATTATGTGCCCCCCGTCCATGTCATGGAAAGTCTGCATGTGATTGTCACACTAGACTATATTGATCACGCTGGCTTGTAGGCAGGCAGCTTCAGAACATCAGGCTTGTGACTATGTAGGCAGGGGAGGATGGAGAACCCGGGATCCAAATCCTCCAACTTAATGGGCATTTTAGATTAAAGAAGCTGTTTTTTTTTTTTTTCTTTCTCAAGTTTATTGTGGATCTTGCAGCTGGGTGTCCCCCTCACAGGGAAGCAATCCCATTTGCATGCAATGGAAATGATAATTCATGTTCCAGGGGTTGGGGGGGGGGGTTACTTCATTGCATGCTATCTGACATTATATCTGAAGATAGGTAGCATGCCTGGAATTTTAATCTCCATCCTAATTACAGGAAGCTTTTGGCTTTGATGCAGTTCTGGCTATGCAATGAAGGTAGTCAATCAGCTGTGGCATTTTTATCAAATTATATCCATTGAAAGAATTGAAATCTATAGACTACCAAACAGCCTATGGTATACTGCAATACAATGTACCAGAGTGGGATATGATCCCCATACTAATTCCAGCGTCTAGGCACCCTACACTGAGAATTTCTTATTTATTCCATCATCTATGTTTTGGGATCATTTTTGATACATTTTCATTATTGTGGATTTTAGGTATTTTCAGTTTGCAGGGACTTTTTCCTGATGCAGGGACCTTGTTCTAACAGATGATTATAGTGCTGTTCTGTGATTTGAAGACACAGGGAGGCAGCATCTTTCAAACTGAAAGGAGCAGTCTAGGAGACGGGGTTTTAAAATGTAATTTTGATCTTTGGAACAAAGTAACTTGTAATGAGACCTGTTGGTGGATGTAAAAATTTATATTTTTGGATTTGACTTCCATAGTACTACACAGAGAGCTAGAGGGCTAAATACATCAATGATAAACCAGGGAGTATCTTTTATATCATTTCAGCTGATAAGTAATTCCTATTGTGCTTTATTTATTTATTTATTTATTTATTTATTTATTTTGTAGGATGTTATATTTATGTTGTAACATTATGTTCTATAATAGCAGATTGCCTTTGTAAAATCGGAGAATAATTGGGTGATGACATGACTGAAGGCAATTCCAGAGGGTGTGAGGGCAAGGGAAGAGGGTGTCAGGGACAAACAGGCGGATGGCTTGGGAATTTGGGAAATTAGGAGGCAGAAAACAGGTGGGGAGGAGGGATCTGAGGAATGTGGTGTAAATGAGACATGGAGATGAGTACACTGTGGGGAATGGAAAGAGAAATAAGCAACAGGGCGTCACATACAAGGGATATGCTGGTGAATGGAAGTCAATTATACCAAAAAAAATGGATTATGTGAATATCCAGTCTGTGATGAACAAGGCTGTATTTTGGAAAAAAAAAATTAAAATATTTCTTTAAAAAATGCACCTTACATGTAATGAATAAATATCCTGTTTGGGTCTGTGTATGTATATATATATATATATATATATATATATATATATATATATACATATAGTATCTATATATAGTAAAATCAGTATAGTTGCGCTTATTTCTACCTGCATGTATATGTGTGCTATGTATGAGTGTATCCATATGTTGAGTGTATATAATATATATATATATATATATATATATATATATATATATACACACACGCATGTAAATAACACTGCAGCATTAGCAATCATGTGTAGTTTGTTTGCTACCTTGGTATGCTTCCCATCTGCGGGAATATGAATATGTAACCAGGCTCCTCTGTTTATTAATTAATTCCTATGGTATTTCTGCTCTGCTAGTAAATCACATGCCTTGTGCAGCAGTGTGTTGGTTAATATGGATAGGACACAACAAAATGCATTCTTGCTGTGATGAACTTGATTTGAAATCCAATTTTAAACACATTGGTAGCTGCTGGTTATGCTAATACTTCTCCCTATAATATGAATTATTCCTTACTGGTGCAGAAGTAAAACCAGAGAGGAGTGAGCTCCATTTCAGATGAAGGTAATGACTTGCCCTCTAAAGAATAATCAGTATTATGAATAGCAGGCAAGCATGTAATGCAACACACTGCTCGGGATTCAGAGGAGAAAACAGTGGCGATCAGTAAAATGACATCTATTTTCCCATAGGGGGCCAAAATCAGAAAGCATTGTATATCTTTCTGCATTCATTGGGAATCTCAGCAATTGTTCAAAATGTGTGTCCTGGCTTATTAAACTCCAGCACGGAACACCACTACTCCTGCAAACTACTGAAGGAGTATGAGAAGAGAAAAGCTAGAACCACCTTCAACTACTTTTAAGTCATTGTCATGTAAACTTGTCTGCAAGTTGGAAATTGAAAGCCAGAAATGGTAGGTGGGCCTAGGAACGTTAAATGTCTGCATTCTTTACACCTTCAGATTCAATATGATGATGAAGAGATCATCCAGATCACTTGAGTATTACCTCTGCATAGCATTCTTTCAAAAGCTTTTAAGATATCACAAAGGTTGCATGTGAGCTGTGAATGCCCCATGATGAAGTTCAGGTTTTAAGATGCATTCAAAGATAGGACATTCTTTGCATTGAGCACACAGAGGATCAGAGAGGCCTTACATAGGATTCTTCAAAGGGCCAAAGTTATGATACAGTAATTGGACCTAAAGGTCCAGCACTGGACAACCCTATCTAGATCTGACTTTGTAAGAAATTGCTTCACCACAATTTTTTATGATCTGATTCACTATTTGACTTTATTGATGGGATGTCCCATGTGTGGGATGAAAATATGATACATGGGTAGAGGCAGAAGTTCTATATAGACAGACTGTAGTCCTTCAGAGTAATTTCTTCTCAGGGGGACTCGGAGCCCCAGTTTGATATTTGCACGGATTGATTGCTAATCACCCTTGGAGAATAGGCTTTAGATGTAGACCACTGGTTGAGATGAATCATGTTTGTACAGTACATGGAGATAGGTCTCCAATTTCTGCCCATGGGGTGGTATAAAGATCAACTGCTGTGACTGTTGTGTGACAGGTGTCATGAAAACTCCATCCAGATTTTGTGTGGTCACCAACAGTTTTCCTTACCCTCTTTGAGGCACTGTTGATGTAGACCAATTGTAGCTGTACAGTAAGTGTCTCAAGGTGTGTTTTTTTTCACTTGTCATCTCAACTTCTATTCTACTTCAAGTCATAGATCTAAATTAAAGGCATTTGTTGAGTTATTAACAAAGGGGAGATGGTTATGAGAATAATAAAAAATTGTATATTCACCTGTTATTCCACCACCATTCCAGCAATGCTGGTCTTCACCACCCATCTGCAACAGTTACGTCACTATATACCCTAAGTAGTATACGACAGGAGACCATTGAAGCCAGTGACTTTTGTAGCAGTCACATGGGGTATGTAGCTTCTGATCCATGTAAACATGTAGAGATGAGGACCAGGGAGGCATTGCTGACATGGTGGCAGAATAGCTGGTGAGTATATGATATTTGCTTGATGGACAGTATGATATGGCACCATATTCATTCTCTTCTACCATTTTGAGTATGGAATGGTACCGTATATACAAACAATGAGCCAACATTCAAATTTATATTTTTGGATTGGCTGACCATTTTGAATTATCTATTGTACATTTACGATATTCTTTAACAATCTCATTATATAATACTCTGGAAGACAAAGTGTCAACATAAAGAGTTTTTTATGAGATCCATTTTCAATATCCAGTGAAGTTGCCACCTACTGTATAGATACATTACTGACAATCCCCCTGTAGCAAGCCCTCTGTCTTGCCCTTTTTTGAACAGCAAATCAATGCTCACATAAACTCCCATAGCAAGAATAAGAACATTATAAATGTGATTTGTATTCTTCAGTACTGTCCTGTAATATCTCCAGGCATCTATCTCTAGCAGATACCAGAGGAGCTTAAGTAGTTTAGCTTTTTATGAGGTGGAGGGAGTGACAGAGCTTGGAATTATACTGCCCATGCACTAAAGATGACATAAGTACATGAAGAAAATCTAAAAAAGTAACAAGCATAGGTAATTAGAACAGCAAACAATACAGAATGTAATAATAATAATAATAATAATATAAAAACATGTTCTGTAGCATTGTACAATCATAGGGAACATGTACAGACAAAATCAGACATTACAGAGTAACAGAGAGTCAGTGGCAGTGAGGTTTCTGCTCATAAGAGCTTGCAATCTATGAGCAAATATGGCTGAAACAAACGGTAAAAGTGCTTGATTTTTACAATGGTCCAGTCATCTTTTATACTACATAGGGTAGTACACATAAAGCCAGTTGATGTATTCATAGATGTGAAGTGCATTGCGGTGAAAGGAGAGTGGGGGATACCTTTAGATGAAAAGATCGGGTTCTGAGGAATAATGTAGAAGGGGCAAATGGAGAAGAGCTAAGGTGGCTATACACAATCTTTATCTGTGGGAAGAACAATTGTTTTTGCTGCCTATTTTAAGGAATCTTGTGAATCCCTCCAAACTCCCTCTTACATGCCCGGTTCAGCCAAGTGTGCAATTCTAGTGGTGAAATCTCCTGGGGGAACATAAGAAAATGACAAAAAAATTTACATCTCATTTTTACATCATTTGTTGGAGTAGAATTAGGAACTCCCCATACCCATTAGCTTGTCAGCCTTTCACAGTGGGTTAGGCCAACAATTCAATAATGTATATGGGGCCTTTAAGAAATGGGAAGGTAAACTTAGAAGAGAAGGAAATGTGTTAAACCTGCCTGAAAAGATTTTAGGGGAAGTGTGAACGAAGGTAACTAATGTGATTATCCAGGGTAGCGCATTCCAGAGAAGCGGTGCAGCAGGGGAAAATTTTGGGGGGAAGGAGTGGACGGTTCGTATTTTGGAGGATGTTATTCTTAGATTAGAGATGAGCAAAGTATTGGAAGATTCGATTTGGCTACTTTGCCGAATTTTAGAAAAAAAAAAAAAATTCTTTGTAAGTAGTGAGTGCAATGACCGGGAGTGGTGATTGTGGCGCTCCCCGTCATTGTACCCCTCAGATACCACATTCATAAATGATTGTGGTATCTGATATACATAATACGGTGTAAATTTAAAATTTGCCTGCCATGGGCCTTGATTGAAGATCTGGTGCAAAATCTTGCGCAGCCTAGATTTTGTGCAAGATCTTCAAGCAAGATGGTGACTGCCGGCCTGTCACAAGCAAATACATCAGGTAAGTATGATTTTGCACTATTTTGGTTTAAATCGATTTGCTACCACGAAGCACGAGGAAATTCGGCTTTGCGGCAAATTAAATTTATAATGAAATTCAGATTGTGGACTTCAATTTGCTCAACACTAGCTTAGATAATTTAAAACTCTGCCCATGATCTAAGACTAAGAGCTCAGGGAGGGAGGCAGACTGAAATGTCTTTAGTATACCACTGATGACAGCATGAGAAATATGTACAGTTGTGTGTCCCTTAATTTTTTAATCTTTAGTGGCCTTATTTGTCACATGACTTTGTGGTCGTGTCTATGGCCAAATATGTCCAATGTAGAGGATAGACATCTGCTACAATGTAGAACGTAGACTGCACCAAGGATGATATTATTATTATTATTATTATTATTATTATTATTATTAATAATAATAATAATACTCTATTACATAATATATGTAAGTCTTCAAATACAATCACTACATTATACCTAGATAAAGTTTGACATCAGCAAAGTAAGGTGATACATTTATTTCAGGAGGCCTTGGTTTTAGATACATATGGCATTCCCATGTCTGAATGCATGAGATGATGCTCAGTGTAGTGTATATTAATGGCTTTCTTGCTGATCAGCCCAGGAAACCTTGGACGCTCATGTTACAGTTGAATTTATCCTTTCCAGCAGGTGTCAGCAGCTCTCAGTATCAGCACTCGTGCACTGTATAAATATAGGCAGTCTCCAGCCTATGTGCTGCTCCTGTTACTGGTGCAAAATCTGCAAAACTATGCTCTTAGAACAGGACATGACAGGAATTAATGTTTTACAAATGAAAGAAAAAAGAAAGAAAGAAAGAAAGAAAGAAAGAAAGAAAGAAAGAAGTGAAAATGGATTAAAAGATGATAGATAGATAGATAGATAGATAGATAGATAGATAGATAGATAGATAGATAAATAAAAAATTCCACGGCACTTTCCAAATATAATCAAAAGTAGTGCTGTTTATTCACCAGAACGCGACGTTTCAGCCCTCTTACTGGGACTTTTCTCAAGCAGTGACAAGAAAGAAAGAAAGAAAGAAAGAAAGAAAGAAAGTGAAAATGGATTAAAAGATGATAGATAGATAGATAGATAGATAGATAGATAGATAGATAGATAGATAGAATTGCAAAGAAGACAGCAGCAAAGTTAGAAAGTGTAGAGGTGGGTGCAATAACATGGAAAGTATGTATTTCTCCCACTCATAGATCCAAAAAACAAAAAGATAGATAGATAGATAGATCTCAAACTACAAAGAAATGATTTATTCTTTTATTATCCAATCATATGGTGGGTTAAATACAACCTTTGAATAGCAGCTCAACAGCTTAGAGGGGTTGTGCAGCCAGTACTGTACATATAGATGATCTATCCTCAGGAGAGGTCATCGATATCTGTTTGGTGGGCTGCACCCTTGTCGATCAGCTGTTTGACGAGAAGGTGGCACTCGTACGAGCAATGCTTTCCCTTCCAGATTACACTGCATGTTGTCTCTCAGCAGCAGCACAGATTAATGGGCCACAATATGATGAACACAAATGTAACATTTACTACAAGAGCCCCCTGTGGCAGTGTTGTGTAACTGCAGAGTAACACAATATAATATTTGATACTATTTCCTGGAAGTAGAAAAAAAAGTAGCCTAACCCAAATTGCATTTGATACATTAATATCACCATAGTATGCCTATCTCAGTGAATAGGACATGTAAAAATCAGTCAACCACTTTGGGTAGATTTCCTCACAGTACTGCATTTATAGTCTATACTCCAGAACTATATGCTTAACCAACTTGTTATCAGCTTGGCCTAATAATGAAATAGTGCATCCAGCTCATTGTAGAAATATTTTTAAAAAAATATGCAAAAATAAAATAATTTGCTGCCCCGCAATTGAAGAGGGACATGGCTTAGTGGGAAATAAGTGTGATTTATTGTTAAAGAGTGTATTTTAAGAGGGGACATTTTGTGGCAAAATTTTGGCAGAAAATTTTGTTGCAAAGAAAATCAACCAGTGGGTCCTGTAAAGTAAATCAAAAATGTCTAGTCATCCACCAAATTCATCATCCAACATGAGACACAATAATACATTTGACACATTTTTAGCTTTTCTGTATTATGATGTTACAACTATGGGTAGGGACAGACAAAGACAGTGAGCCCTAAGGCTAGAATCTAGACCGCTTTCCCTACCTACTTGAAGTACGAGCCCTAGATAGATAGACTGCTACTGGTCGATGGTCCCTATGCTATTTAGGTGCAGAGACGGATGCACAACAAAGAAAGCACCATACCAGAGTCATGTGTTAATGGGTCAGAACCAGACAAGTTATGCAGTACAAATGAGAGACAGAGAGTGGTCAGAAGAGAAGACAAGATCAGAACCATAGGGACAATGCAGTACCAAACAAAAGACAGAGAAAGTTCAGAAAACAAGCCGATGTCAGAGGAATGAGCAATCCAATAAGCACAAGAAAAAGGAACCATACACTAATGCCAGGATAGTCAGAGACTATCAATGGAAATAGTGTATAGCCAGGAAGGGGTTTAAATAGAGCACTGAATCTGATAGGTCTATGATTGGTGCTCTACTAGTCAGAAAATAATGTCCTCCAGCAAGAGAAACAGAGCATTGCATGTTGTTGCTGAGGATGCTGTGGTATCCCCAGGGGGCGTGGTTTAGCAGCACATATGTACCGGTACGGCCATGCTGAGGCTGAGGATCACAACATAGGAGCCAGGATAGATAAGTTTATAACAAATAGTACCTGCACGCGTAGCAGAATAGAAGTGTTTTTTTTCCGTGTGGATACCCGTGTGCAAAAACAGCAGCATAGTACATTACCAATAAAGTATATGAGACTAAACAAATCTCATGTACACTTTGTGGATATTTTTCATGCAGAAATTGACCTGCTGTGTGGATTCTTTTCTAATGAAGAGTAAGATCTTCTGCAAAACTACATCAAATCTACACATAAAACAGCTGAAATAACTGTTTTTGGTGTGGTTTGGGTGCAGAAACACACAGCAATTTGCATCGAAATTTTGGGGAATCTTCTGCTCACTGACCTGCACCCATGAGCAGGTACCCTAAGTGGGCAATGTATTAACATACAATTTATGCTCTTTTCTCCAGTGTCTATCACAGGTTGTGCTTTTTTTTTTTTTTGCATGACAGATCGTTAAAATGTTGTATGTCGCTTGTTAAATCTGTTTGTATTCTTAAATTGAATCATTTATCACAAAGCCTCCATAAATTTTTAGGTCCCTAGGGGACTGTCATGCACTTGCAAATTCAAAAAATCAGAATAATAAATCTAGCAAAAATTGTATTCCCTTTTGCCCACCCTTTAGTAAATGTAAACTGTCGGGCAAGGTGCAAACCACCCTAAAAATGACGGAAATTCATCGTAATTTTGGCACAAATGTCTACTCCAAAACAGGCAAAATCAAGTCTTTTCTAGAGCAGCACATTAAATACATTCTCCCCCAAGTTTACTCTAACTACAGTATTAGACAGGATTAGTAAATCCGCCCCATTGTGCCTGCTCATATGTCATTCTGCATTTAGCATGGTTGAAGGACTTGAAGATTCATCACAATTGAGTGCTGTTCTCTTATAAAGAACCGGAAGGAAAAATCTATCACCCAACCTTTTCAAGTTGACACAGGCAAGCTGTTAGGTCCATCGTAATTAATAAATATGTGAAATATTTTCAGTGGTCCCTAAGAGAATAATTTGCAAAGCCCTAAGTGGAAAGGACGTTGTCCTGGTGGGCTGAACGATCCTTCTGGTAGACTAATAGAAAGAAGCATTAAGCGGTATTCTATATGTTTCAGGAAAACTGTGATTCCTAACCTCATGGGCATCGACACCTAGACTAATGAGGTGATTAATTACCATTTATGAATTTCATATGGCTTTCGTCTGTAGGAAGAGGAAACTCATTTAACAATGTGAGACTATTGAGTAGGAACATAGAATATATTAAATGTGCTCACGTTCTTGCTTACATTTATAGATCTCAGCCAAGGAAGATAATTCTGCAATTTGCTTGCACTGGAGAATGTTGTATTGAGGGAAAACCTCCTTCAGGCAACAGCAGACATTAAGATTTTGTCATTATCATGAGTAATGAGATTCCCAATGTAGTGGATGGTGCATATTATTTAATTCAGTCCATGCATGCAAGCCTTTTTTAATTGAGTATTATTACAGAGACTGAATTAAGATTTAGGGTTTGGAGTATTTTGTTCTTCATCTTCCTTCATTTTCACACTAATACACATTTGCTCATATAGTAGAATTCCTAGGAAGCTATTATGATGATAAACTGAGAAGGTCATACCAGTAAGCACCTTCCTTAGCTTGCTCCTGGCATGCAGTTAACCAGCAGGCAGTTAATGGTATTTGGACAACCTATGTAGAAGCTCTATCAATGTCAACTCATGAACCCCCTAATTACATCCGTACCTCTGGACATTATAAAAATGTCAGCTTGCTTCTGGTAGTGAGCAGAAAGTAGTGTTATCACCTTAGTAATTAGGGCAGATAATTACTGCTCTTTGGTTTCGATCAGGGTGCCCACTTATTTTGATTTTCGGAACCATTTAGCAAAAACACAGGCAGCTATATTTTACTGATAAATTCAAAATCAAAAATAAGTAGAATAAGCCTATATTTTGTCTACTAATATAAATTAGATATCACTTAGTGACTGAATGGTTGACTACTTAAGAAACTTAAGAAAACCGTTTTTGTATATCCTGGGGACTTCCCTCTCAACTTTCCTCTCAAATTACAGCTTATTACTGGTGTCACATCAGGGTGTCATTATGTGACCTGATTACTTTTAAGGGACCCTTCTAACAAATAGCAAAGTGAAAAAACTCTTGGATGCTACATTTGCCAACATTGTATTAGAATAAAGAAGATTCATCGAATGAAAAATACAACTTTTTTATGTACTGTTCATATTACCATAAAATCATTGCGGTGTACACATTTCAAAGCATCAAATAGCAATAATTAAAGGGGTGGTCCAGTCTGTAAACCAACAAGCTGAATGGTTGAAGCAACTGCTCAGTTGAAAAAACAAAGAAACAAAAACCTATCCACAGCTCAGCATTCTTAACAATAATGATGTGCTGTTCAAGCACACATGACAGCTGAGGCCAGTGTTTGGCTATGGCAGTAACATTACTGAGGAGAAGGAGAGAAACAACTGGATCGTCTGAGCGGCGCTGTTGCAGAAATTCTCCCAATAGTCAAGGTCTTGGGTGTAAAGGCATTAGTTTATTTGGCCAACGCGTTTCAGGGGCTTGTTCGATACCCCCTTCCTTAGGACATATAAGTAACGTTACTGAGCCACTTCTGGTCCAGTGAGAACTGAAAGTGGGTGGGAACGGGGCAACAATTCGGGATTTGCAGGGCAGCTGAACAGTCAGATATATTTTTTTAGTTAACTGTGTGCCCTTTCTGTCCATTGGGATTGTCGACTCCTAGGAAAACTTTACCTTTAAAATCTTTAAATTGTATAAAATAATGACTAATCTGTATAGCGCTGCTGCTTATTTTCTATCATCACTGACACAGATATCATGCCTGATAAGTCATACTCGCAATGCCAGGTGTAGCCACTGGGAGTGCCGTTAACCATGAGAAACATAAATCACAGCTACAAATAGAAGTTCCTTCTACTGTCAGTTGTTAGCATATCTAGATAAATAAAACATAGATTTTTTTTATTTTAGCGTTAGAAAGGATGCAAATATACTAGTAGGTTAAATAACAAAAGCGAGGTGAGCCCCTTCATAAAAATATCCTTAAAATGTATTCAGGACTGTAATTATAATGGTTACAGCAACACACAATGTATCTTAAATTAGCATGTAAGTAGCTTTAATTAATTCAATGGTTCTATGCATCAAGAGCAAAAATATATACAGTATGTAATATAAAAAATATAAATACAATAAATATAAAACTATTAACAGACCAGTATAGAAGGGGAAAGGAATCCAAGTATTCGAAGTGGACTTCAATCCGAATTTCAGAAAAGAATTGATTTGTTGCAAAGCTGAATTTCCTTGTGCTTTGTGGTAACAAATCAATTTTCCCTGAAATGGCGGTAAAAAAATAAAAATAAAACATACTCAGCTCATCCATTTGAGCGCGAAGAGACCACCGCAGCCATCTTGATTCCCGTGCAAAATCTCGTGTGCAGTGATGTTTGACATCACCATGCTGGCCAGCATGATGAAATGTGCTTCATGACAAAGTAATTTTTCACAAGTTTTTCAAAACTTCACTCAACACTACTTACAGTCTACAATATTTTTAGTTATTTTAAGTTTGACTAAGTGATACTGTATACGGCATGTCAGAGTATATCAACTGCTTGACAGTAACATTTAGGTTGAAAAGGTTTACTTTGCTATGAAATTAGAATTAGACTCTAATGTAATCCCAAAAAGTTTAGTAATAAATCCAACAAGACTTCCCATCAAGACCTAAAATCACATAACATTTATAAATATAAAAGTAGACAAAAGGTAGTGTCAGGGTTCAGTCATTTTGAGTGATTAAATAGTGATAATAACATAAGAATGAACATATGAAAAAATGCAACATAACTCAAGATGGCCAAGAAAGGCTTATATACAATATAAACAGCAAGGTGTAAAAATGAAGAATTATATTTAAAAATACAAATAATATCAGACATTCATTAAACCATGAGAAAACAAATATAATGTCAGCCAGTTTAAGACATACTCAACTCCAAATGCGAACACCACCTCAGATCCCCCATGTGCACTTAAAAGGGGTTGGCCCATCTGGGACATTGATGACATATCCCTGCTGTATGCTATCGACGTCACATAGGTGCAGGTCCTACCTCTGGGACCTGCTCCAATATAGAGAATGGGGCCCCTGAAATGAAGGAGAGCACACCACACATGCGTGCATGTGTATGGGAGTTCCAAAAATAGCCAAGTTAGGACACTCAGCTATTTTCAGAAGATCTATAGTTGTGAATGGAGAGTGCACAACTCAATCACTGCCACCCCTCCATTCACCACTTTAGGACCACCAGAAATAGCCGAGCCAGCACTTGACTATTTTTGTAAATCCTATAGTGGTGAATGGAGGGTGGCTATGCATGAGCAGCTACTCTTTGATAGAAGCGGGCCCTATCGATATGCCATTAATGTCCTAAATGGGCCAACACGTTTAGGTACAGTGGATGTTGGGAAGGCAAAAATATATCTTTAAATCAGATGGAGTAAAGCTGAGTTTATTATGTTGAAATCACAATGGAAGAGATTTATGAAAAATAGTACAAAGTAAAAGTAACACAGTTTCCCATAGTGCCCAGTTTGGCTTCTAATTTCCTTTATCAAAGGTCCTCTGAACATAACTGCTTGAGCATGATTAGTTCTTATTGGCCAGAGCATTACCTATCTTTTGTACAGATCATGATAAATGATACTCTGACATGAGATGTGTATGCTACAGAATATTTGTCTATATATGACCACCCAGTAGTTGTGATGTAAATTGCAGGAACATGGAAACTTAAGAGTGGACTCATCTGTAAGAATCAGGGGCTAGTTCATAGGGTACTGGTTAACTGTTGCCTGTAATCTCATTTGTACATGATTCGGATAAGTAATTTGTGAAATGGCTGCATGCACTTTTTTATTTGATTTATTTTTCCTAAGTGACTTTTTATTTGGCCATAACGTTTTATTTCCCGGTCTATACAGCCCTGTTACACTTTTTATTGCTGTTGTGAGGAACAGACTGTACTGTCTTTGGCTGTGAACTGATATATTTTTACTTTTCCAATTTGTACATATTAAAATAACCAAAAACAGGGGGAGATTGCATTTTATTAATATTGGTTCTATTTAACTGTATCCCCATAACTATAGATATTGACATCAATGTTATGTTTAACCGCCCATAATAAAACTCTACAATTTTCTTATATTGTTGGTGTTTAATTTTCTTCTTTCCCTGGCAATTTTCAAGAATCTTGACTTAAATATAGTTCATAGAAAAAATGTGGTGTATGTACACTCAGGGGCTGAAAACCTGTCTTTCAGAGTAATCTGATCAGCACAGGTTTTGTGAACATAAACAAGAATGTTTCTGTTCACTGATATCAAGCAGAGATCTTGAAAAACTGTGAGAGTTCTCATCAGGGCAACCTTTTTTTTGGAAAGAAGATGGTCTTCATCAGCAGGACACTACTAACTTTACCTTAGCATGTTGAAAAATGTTATGAAAAGCTGTCTACTCTTTTAACCTCCACCCTCAACAATCACATCAAAGTAAAAAAAAAAAAAAAAACTTCCTGAAAGTGTCACTTTTTTATTAAGATTTTTGATTGATTGGTGACAAGGAATTGATAACATGCATAGAAGTCCATGATACCATTCCCTTTGGGGACATGTACATGTTAAATAAAGGTAAAATAGTGAGAAATAATATTTTTTTTCTCTGGTATTACAGTCTGTGAGCACTCCCCCACTGCCCTATCCTCGATGCTGGCTGAGATAAGAGGAAGTGGGCTATTTTAACATATTTCGGACTGGGTAGCACATAAAATGTGAAATATGTAGAGAAACACAGGTATTAGAATTTGGGTCAGGATTAAAATTGAACCCCCCTTACTCATTAGTGTATTATCGGTGGAACCTGCTGATAATGAGGGGTCTGGCCAATGCTCTAATGCTAATTCTTTTCTGTGGAATACATGGACATCTTGGGTCCTCCAGAAAAAGAAAGATACTCTTTGTATTCTCATAAAGTTCTAGTTTATGGATAGATGCTCCTCTAGGAACTCAGAATTCTGTAGTGCATTATTCGAAAATTGTCATTGATTGTTTTTTTACAGGGGGATAGTTCTGTATTCCTTTGCTTCAGCACAGTTTATTGGGTGGAAATTCCTGTCACTGTCATTTAAACTGTATGTATCTATTAGATAATCAATTTTCCATTCTACATCCTGCAGTAATTTATTTTTTTGAAAACATTACAAAAAGAAATCTGAGTCTATCATTCTATTTTTTTCCCCAAATCTGAAAATATCTCAACAATGACACTTGTAAGGAGTGACCTTTTATTAAGTGATTTCTATCTCCAGCACATAACAATTGTATTGAGTTCTGCTTGCTCCTTTGTCCAAATCTGTGATATTTCTCACTTATGTGTGTCTAATTTAGCAGTTAGCATGAAAATGTTTTGGCTGACATTTACAGTTAGTGACAGTGTTAGCGGTTTCTCTGACTGCTTCTCCAAGGTGTTACCGTTACTACAAATGGCTTAAGATGTTGTTGAGATTTTGATTTGCTTTTAATGCAAATAATGACAAAAATGAGCTGTTATTTAAAGAGCTCCAACATGAAAAGAAATCCCCTTCCTGGTCCCCAAGAAACCACCCTCCCCAAAGACTGTTAAAGGGGTTATCCAAGACTATTAAATAGTCCCCTACGCCCAGACCCCTCACAGGGAATATACTTACCTGGCTCTTCACTCCCTGAGCCGCTCCTGGTCCCCACACCACTGCTGCTTTCCCTGTGCGTGGATGAAACATCGGCTGTTGGGGGGGAAGCAAATGGCAGGTGGTGACGGGTGATGAGCCTCCCTAAGTGTCATCCACAATGCTAGGGAGGATTGTCCCCGTCCATACCTGCCATTGGCTGCTCCTCCCTAACACCAGATGTTTTCATGCTCGGGGAGAAACAGCAGCGGCGGTGTGGGAACCAGGAGTGGCGCAGGGAGGGGAAGACTGGTAAATATATTCATTGTGAGGAGCCAGGCATATCAGGAAGAATTTTATAGTCTTGGAGAACCCCTTTAATAAGATGATGCAGATGTACTAGGTTCACATCTCCAGTGTATTTTCCATTTTTCTGTTCTGTCTAGGAACAAAAAAAAAGAAGTGCCAAAACTAGCACCCAAAGGCCTCATTGATCTTGCAGTTTTTCTGGAATCCATGGACTGTATTAAACTGCCTGATGTTCAGGCATTTCAAGTGCTTCTATAATGAAGAGGATTTCTCTAATTTTTGTTAACAAATAAGCTAATTTAGTCAATTCATGAACAAAATGCCATGTAGTTACTTACTTTAGGTACATCATGTTTTTTTGTGTTTTTTTTTCAATTTGGACTCTCCTGACTGCACTGGATTTTTCTATTCATTAACCATGTCTTGTTGCTGTATCCAACCAAACCCATGATGCAATTCTCTCTCTGCCACAACACCGGCACAACACCGTACCTAACAACTTCCAACTAGTTTATAGCTCCTCCAGCCCAACTAGTTACACAGACACTCCCCTATCACTGCCCAACCCATGAACATAACATCAGAGGAAGTAATAAAGAGCTGCATCGACATGGTCATGTGACCACATCCCAGAACAGAAGATAAGAGCCATAAAGGTAAAATAAATACATTACAAAAGTACAACGACCTACCTAAATTATTGTTTTAAAGGATGGTGAAACAAACGACAAAACTTTAAGGCAGCCATTCTGGTCTTTTTATCAGTTCACAACAATTCTTTATGCAACTTATACTCTTTATCTTTACTTGGGCCCAGCATTGATATACATGCGATGCCCTTTTCTCTCAGAGTGACTCTACTAGGCTTCTCAGCTGTGTCTCCACTATACCGTTCCTATCCTTGCTCTGGCCGTGCTTGAATCTACAAACCCCAACATCTGGCTGGTTTTAGGGGTAACTCAGTTGTTGGTGATGTTCCTCTTTAAGCAACCTTCATCAGAACCACAAGGCTGTCTCCACTCCTCTAGTGGCATTGATAGTATTGTTATCGGGCTCCAGTGAGTATATTCTCGCTGACCTGTTTCGCTTCCCACTTTGTCCTGTACTTGTGGTCTGGGCCACATCTCCTTCCCTGAAAACCAAATCTGAAGTGGTGAGTTTTTTTGTCTGTAGGATGCCTTTAATGGGCGGTGTAAGCCTTCTTGGCATCTCCCTATTAAATAGACATTTTTCAGAAATAGGATTGTATGGCATTTTGAGTTTTTTGGAAACAAGTGAGGGATTTCCTGACTTGTGGAGAAAACTCCACTTTGAATTCAAGGATCAGTATGATGTTTTATATTTCATTCAAAGATGTGTATAAAGTTGTTGAAAAAAGCACCCTGCAGTTCTCACATTGACTGGCCTCAATATGACAATACTCTGAATGTGTCCAGATAAGAGTAATGACCATAGCACTAATTTGTCTGGTATGTTGTACAAGAGTATAGAGCAGTATGAGCAGTATGAGAAGCAGTGCAATATACATGCAATGCATGTGACAGTAATATTATGTGAATAATAATAATATAGGAATAGGAATGAGAGGCATCCAATGCACAAAATAAATAGTGCAAAATGCAAGATTTTGCAGAGGCCAATGTCTGACTAACCGGCAAGACTAACCTGCAAGCAGTGAATTTACCTTAAAGTGTAACTGTCATTCTTTTTTATTTTTGTAATGTATAGGGACAGTGATACTGACCATTGTTATAATATATAAATATATATATATATCAATTACTGAAATCATACATTTCTATTAGAAGAACAGCTCTAAAGTGGCCCATTTTGAGCCTTAGCGACGCTCCTCTGTTTTCTGTTTACATAACAGTGGAGACTTGCTAACTCTGACTGTACTATGTAAACAGAAGACAGAGGAGCATTGCTAAGGCTCAAAATGGGACACTTTAGAGCACTTTTTCTAATAGAAATGTACGAGTTTAGAAATTGATGTATATTACAAAAAAAAGAATGACAGTTACACTTTAAATAGTAGTGAAAACTACAGTAGTCTTCACGAAAATTGGGCTTCAAAGCCAATATACTATACTGTAGATATGGTAAAGGGTAAGGGAATAAAAAATCTATTGCAGATTGGGTGATTTTCCTAAACACAGAACTTTTCATTATCTAGTGTTTAGTTTTTGGGCACAGGTAATTGTTCTAAATGAGCTTGTGGCCAAACTCTTTTATCATCAAAGTCTATCTTTACTTAAAGGGTCATTAAATTTTCAAAAAACTTTTGATATATCAAAGAAACATATCACAAGTTTAGATCAGAGTGCTGAGACCCCCACTGATCCCTAGAATGAGGGGAGAGAAGCGCTGCACTTGAAGGGCTCCATAGAAGTCTATAGGCCCATTTCTATCCCGTCCATAGCAATTAGGAGATAACTTGTACTATGTGTGTGTCTCTCTGCCATTTTTCTTGGGATCCGCAGTGATCAGACCCCCACCAATCTAAACTTTTAATATGTCTCTAAGACATATCAGTAGTTATTTTCTATTTCCGCCAAAGAAATCTTGCCAACACAAGGTTCTACCATGGTTTCAAGGGTTCTTCATGCATGCTTCCTTCAAATTAAAATACCATTTATGGCTGCACTGGTGTTGCCATGATCTAGGTGGTTTAAATGGTTATGTTTATGATTAACTACTTCGTAACCCTAGATAATGCAACATTTTTGGCCCCATGCATCCAAGAATCCATTAGAATGAATCCAAGACACAACTCTTTGCATGTTATACAGGAAGCAGACAAATATTGAGAAATCCCAAGATGTTCTCATCATGGGAACTAAAGGTGGCCATGCACATTAGAACAAAATTGTTCAAAATGGACGATTTCCATGAAAACAAATGTTCATTGGTTGAAATTTAGCAACAAATGATTGTTTTAGATGACCGATACACCATCATCATCTGAAAATAAGTCAGCAGTGTTTAATATTTTTGTCTAAAGAAAGATGATTAGTGAATGAAATATCTTTCTTTGAAAGAATGTTCTCAGAAAGATATTGTGTCCATTATCCAGTTTCTCTGAACGTGTATAGCCACTTTGAACAACTGTAATGGCCAATATAGACTAAGGTTTGTATGGATGTGTCTCTGAAACAAACTTCCACCAGTTGTTTGTTTGTTTCTTCAACTGGTGTTCAACCATCAACCAACTTCTACATTCAAGGATTTAATGTGAAAAAACAAGATTGGCATTTTGGTAGCAACACATATAAAATTTGGACAGCACTTGACAGTACGGGGTAAAGCCAACCCTGAGAAAACTTGTGCCATCCTTTTGTAGTTCTTTCCTGTTGACTGTGAACATTTCTATCTGCAATGTCTGAAGCTCCAGTAGGTCATTTTCAAATGCAGATAAATCAGTTGGTCTTTGATGTATTTCAGCTCTTGCCCACTAAATAGATTCATTCTGATCATTATATTAATAATAGATTTTGAATATCAGTGGTGCATTGCTGAACCATACAATTTTATTTTAGAATTATTGATAGTGGCACAACAGAAGACATCATATCCCAGGTGTCATGAAGAAGAATACATGCATAGCAATGAAACTCAGGTTCTTATACAAGCTAGTGGAGAATACATTCTCTACTGTATATTTCTAACATTTTCTAAATGATTTGAGGTCATTTTACCTTTTTTCAGGTGAGGATAATATATTTACTTGTGGCTTTTGGGTTTTTATAAAGATTTTAGAAAATTGTGTATAGCAATGCACCTCAGATTATAATACTTTACTATGTTACTGCAACATCTGTGGATTCATGGCTATTATAGGGGATCTGTCACCACATATATCAGCATTAATCCAGCTGACAAGTAAGATGGATGCATGTCAGATGAATGTAATGCTGTTAGTCCCATCCCCTTAGATGGCTACAATCTGTAGAAAATTGCTGTGTTCTAATATGTAAATGAGCCCCTCGGTGCAATTAGGGCGGTGCCTGGTACCTCATTGCACCCAGAGGCTTTGCTCCCTATCCCCTATGCCACACCCCCACCGCTAAGACTGACAGGCCTGACAGTGAAACATATTCATGCCCGGCTCTGATGTATCACGGTGTGCTCCATCCCTGTAGAGTGCTTGTGCAGTACGTGCTGTCGCAACATTTCAAGCCAGGCATGAATAGGTTTTTACTGTCTTGACTATGAATTTTAGAGGGGGATGCGACATAGGAGATAGGGAGCTGAGCCTCTGGATGCAATGAGGGCCAAGACACCTCTCTCATTGCACCAAGGGGCTTGTTTACATATTATAAAACAGTGATTTTCTACAGATTATATATATATATATATATATATATATATATATATATATATATATATATAATTTTGGAAATTTTTTTTGAAAATACTAATAAATCAATAGCCTGAGGCTATAAGAATTCTGTTTTTGAATTTCTTTATTATCACTTTAGTCTTTAGATGAAAAATATATACAGATATGTTTTACTTGTTTTGTCTATTTTAAAATTAAAAAAAAAAAAAAAAAATATATATATATATATATATATATATATATATATATATATATATATATATATTAGAGATGCTGGTATTAAAGTTTAGGTTTAATCTGTGTATGGTCCGTAGATGTGCTATCTTTCATACACCAGCGCTCTAAACACTGTGCAAACAAATGTATCTTTATTATATGATTTGTTTGTTCACAAATGTAGCTATTTGCTTAACCTACCATTTTCAATACTGGTAAATTCCTTTGCTTATTACTAAGTATACTAGACCACAGTATTATTTAGTTGCTCTCTATTGGCAACAAATGTTTCTTGTTGTATGAAAAGCTTTTGCTACATTGTCAGTCTTACTTACTACATCATACATTTTCGCTATCTTTTATATTTGCTGCAGTTCTAGTAGTAATTACCTACTCTATTTCAGCTGGCTTTACTCAGCAGATCTGCCCTAAATATCCCTTATCTCAATCCTCGATATCTTAGTTTTCTCATTTTTTTTTAAATCAGTTTAAATTAAGGGGGGTGTCTGGAGTTTGGCCCCCTTACTCAAAACACTAATGTAATTGCTTTTCTAAAATCAAAATCAGAATGCCCCTGACATGTTTCACCACATGTGTGGTGTCTTCAGGGGTTAGGAGCTTTTAGACATGTTACACGTGGTGAAACATGTCTTTTAAAAGAAATAAAATAACAAAACAAACAACCAGCTCAAAGACAGAATTCGTATAGACCTAGGCTAATGATTAGTTTATATATAGCAGGGGTGCACAACCTGCGGCCCGGGGGCCACATGCGGCCCTTGATAGCATTCTATGCGGCCACCAACCATCTGAAGGCAGACATGTATGTCTATGTCTTGTGGCTGCTCACATGTATTTTTCATGTATTCTCCCATTAGATGGGAGTCCTGGGACTGTAACTAGACATTAATGGTATATACTGTACGTTCAATATGCCATAAATACAGTATTTTAGTTCTTAATACCTCTTTAAATGTTATTTTCCGCCCTCGTCATTGTTTCAGTCTGGCAATGTGGCCCACAACCGGAAAACGTTGTGCACCCCTGATATATAGAGACACACTTTTTAACTTGTGTAATCTGTAGAAAATTAACTTCCCATGAATGGTGTGAAAGGATTAATTGGGAGGGAGGCTGCATTATTGATAGAGGAAACATTTTTAGATGCCATTTTGAAATGTCATATTGAATTCAGCTCTGGATTTTCCAGTGGGAAGGGTGGTCATGTGATGAATCAATCTTAGTTAGAATTTACTCACTGGTACACACTGGAAGTGTCAGTTCTAATCTACGTATCATTACCTGTTTAGGAGTTAGGCAAGACCAAAGTTTCCTAAAGTTACAGGATACCATATTCCCATCAGTGCTCAAAGTGAGTTCACACATTACTTTCAACAGGATGGTGCACTTTGCTGTGGCTGTATGCAGAAGGCTGGATGTGCAATTCCCTGGGCACTGAAATGGGCATAGAGGTCCAATAGAATAGCCCCCAAGATGGCCAGACTTAAAGCCTTTGGGATTTTTTCTCTGAGACACAAGTCCCTTGTGTATGTAGAAAAAAATGTTTAATATGGTTCACCTGAAATGGTGAATTCTAAAGTGCTGTGAAGTATCACCTGTGGTTCTTCAGCATGTGCAGGAAGACTTAGAAAACACCCAACCAACCTCAGCTGCCAAATATTGCTTGAGTTGACCTCCCATGTCTCCATGAACACTATCACAGCTCTATAATTATAAATTGTGTTGCGTTTCGGGATTGGTATTCTCCTAGAGCAAAATGTGTCATTTTGCTTAATTCATTATGTAAGCTGGAGAGTTGATCCATGTAATTAAACTGAAATCAATTGGTGATGAACAGCTATAGTTAATGTCCATAGCAAATCAGGGAATAGGGAGCTAATTATTTCCTTAAAAGGTACAACAGCTTCTGCACGCTATGCCAATGGTATCACTGATTCATGCTCGACCGGAACAATAGTTCACTTTTTATTTGTTTTTTAAAGTTTAAAGTTTGTTTTGCATTGCAAATAATTGATTTTATGGTTGAGAAATTTGAAATGCTCACACTGGCTGGATTTATGGTGTGCCACGAATTGCCAGATACTTGAGGCTAGCAAACACCTAAAATCAGTCACTTTACTTTCACACATTTTTATTTTATTTAATAAAGAAATGAGAAAATTACAAATTTCTAAATAACTTTATTTTTAAAAAAAAATATGCTTGCGTCCACTTGAAAAAAGCCATAAAGTCATGGCCACTAGGGTTCTCCCTTCCGCCTAATTTGCAGTCCACTTCTTGTTGTCAGGCGAAATCTGTCCCTAATAGATACACAGAAGATGGCAAAGAGGAAGGGGGGGGGGGGCATGTCAGAGCTAGTTGAAATCCTGAGCTGTCTCCATAGCTTCTGAACATTATAAAAGCCCCCTCTGTGTCTGTAAGTGCGATGTATCCCTCCTTATTTCCTGTGACCCCCATACATGAAAAGAAACATAGTGGGAAAGTAAGGGCACAGCAGTAGTGTTGGCAGGTTCCACAGAATGGAGATGCCCACTGCTTCTGAGAGAAATGCATCTCGCTGTGCAGCTGAAGAGGGATATCATTAGGTTGAAAAAACATTAGGAAAGCCTCCAAAAACCTATACTTTAATTTTAATAATCTAGTATCATAATATAAACATTGATATAAACTGTTACTAGATAGCTTTATCTATGGATGTGTTATTTGGTTAGTGTATGTTGGCATTATTTAAACATTGTATGGTGATACTTTGTGTGGCACTGCTACTTATGCTCCTTTGTAGAGCATATTATGTTGATGCCAGACACTGTTATTATTGTAATTTATACAGTCAAATGGTCCTGTAATTTGTATGTCATACTGTTGGTGCTTAATGAATGATATGTTTTTTATTGTACACCATATGACTGTACACAATTTTGAGGGTACTCAGAAAAGATACTGCACAGGGTGTTATCCAATGTAAGACTGCCCATGATAATATATCTGTTCTATATCTCTACTAAAATGAGGAATGAGGACAATTGTCTTCTACCTCATTAGGGTTTTTATCCTTCCTCTGGATCAACTTTGCAGGATAACAGACTGAACTGGATGGACATATGTCTATTTTCATCATTACAAACTATTTTACTACTGCTCATTTACTACTACTCTTCTGAAAACACCATACTGTACTGACGAGCCCTAATAAGAACAGAACAGCCTGTCTTTAGAGTCGTATTAATATATAAAGCATATCAAATATTCAGTCCTTTTCATGTCCCCCTAGTTTAGATCCATTGCTCTCTGTCTGTTGGCCTTTAATAGACACTTTAACTGAATTGTTATTGATGGATGTTGTTCTATAGTTCACATAGCAAGATATATGTCCTTCATGCTCCATTAGATTAAGCTGATGCTCTCTTTACTGCAAGCTTTAGACTGCGATCAATGGTTGAGCCTTACGTATCAGTTAATGGTAGCTTTCCACATTTTCTACTTACAAATGTAGCGGAGACGACAATGTACTTTAACTGTGTTTTTGTATGTATTAGGCCTTATGACGACGCATATTGCGGATCCGAAAAATGCAGGTACTGTTCAAGTTCCATCTACGTTTTTTGCTGACCTATTGACTACAATGTTTCTCTGGCCCACATTTTGTGGCAAACTATAGGACAGGTTTTATCTCTTTGCAGAACAGACAGACCCATTGAAGTCACAAAAATGCAGATGTAACGTGGACGGCACCTGTATTTAACGGATGAGGTTCATAGGGAATAGTTTAAAAGCAGGTCTGTGGAATATCAGAATTAAATTGGTTTCACAGAATTAGAAACACATGACTGTTTCCTTCTAAAAACAGCGCCACACTTGTCCAAAGGATATCTGCGATATTGCGGCTGCTGTCTGTGCTGTGCTTCAATGCTTAGACACAATATGTGGGGGGCTGGGGCACTGTTTTTGGAAGAACGCAGTCATGTCTTTCTAGCCTTGTACAATCCATGATTGGTTATACGGAAGAACAAGCTCAGCTCTCTATATTGACAAGCTTGACATTGCTACCTCTGTATCATTTTTGTTTTCACGTCTTTTTATTTGCAGATTCATAACTGTCAAGCTTAATGCACTCAATACGATAAAATATGCTTTTTCAGTGTACCTGCATAATGGGTACACTTTATTTTGTAACCTCAGGTTTCTTCCCTTGCCATTGCCTGCTTGGTACAGTGCCTGCTCGTTCACCTGGATAAAATGGAATGTTTCCTTCTGATCTCAGCTAAAATCACTAAATGAGTTTTAAAATTTGGATGAAACAACAGAAGTGAAACGTAATAAAAATTCAGACTTGTTTGACTCATCAGAAAGAAAACAACTGTCTAAATATACAGTGAATAATTCATTGGTCAATGACAGATCAGTTAATCAGAACCCATTGTTAAAAAGGTCTTATTGAATATTACAGAAATAAAAAACAAACCAAACATTTTTTTGTTTTTAATATGAAAACTGGAGACAGTTGGAACATTTAGCAAAGTCGTACAAAAAATCTGGAGCATTAAACTCATTTTTTTCTTCTTCATAACCCAAATTCGTTATGGATTGTGTCGCAATCAACAAATCTGTATTTGGATTAGTTCTTTAACACAGTTTCATACAGTAACGGAGCATGAATGAGACTTCCATAGTCTTCCATAGTCTTGCATTACTAGCGGCTTTGCTTACTTGGTCACAGCGGGAAAAATACATACAATCAATTATACACCAATTATATTTAATGTAAATATAAAAAAGATTTGGATTTGTCAAAACAGGGTGATTCCGAATCTACCATCACTATTCAACACCACTCTCACCACTTTGTCAAAAAGTATGTGGGGCTTTGTAGAATAGGGAGTGGCCATTTCCAATTATTTACACTAAAAAAACTAAACTAAATTATATCTAAAATCTACACCAATAAATTTTACCCATCTTATTCAGGCAGAATGTCATCAGTATGTACTTAATCTGCAAAGTTATCAGGAGATCATCCATTTATACGAAATCCTTCTCATAGTCTTGTGTCTGGCTATAAAACAATTTTCTGCAGCAGGAGCCTCCCCCTGTCTGCAATAGGACACACATTGTTAGCCCACACCCTTTGGTCATGACTAGTGATGAGCAAAATATTGAAAAATTCAATTCGGCAACTTTGTCAAATTTTACAAAAAAAATTACTTTGTCACACGCAAAATTACTTTGAAGCACATTTCTTTGTAAGTAGTGGGTGCAGTGACAGGGAGCGGCGATTGTGCCACCCCCATCATTGTACCTCACAGATGCCGCGTTCATTGCCGATGGCGGCATCTGACATCAATATTACAGTGTAAAATAAAAAATCATAATAAAACCATACTTACCCTCATCCAATCGCTGCTATCGTGATTGAAGATCTAGTGTGAAATCTCACGCAGCCCGGCATGATGTCATCATGTCAGCCAGCGTGATGACATCATACGTCACCGCACATGGGATTTTGTGCAAGATCTTCAATCAAGATGGTGGCGGCAGGCTCTTTGCACTCAAGCGGATGAGGTAAGTATGTTTTTTAAATTTTTTACCGCCATTCAGGTAAAATTGATTCACTACCACGAAGCACGAGGGAATTCGGTATCACTGTGAATCAAATTTTCCCTGAAATTCTGATTGAATTCCACTTCGTCCAGATCAATTCGCTCAGCACTAGTCATGATCTGCCCCCACCAATCACCAGCTTAAAAAAGAAGGGATGAGCAGAATATTAACTTTTTTTTTTTTTTTAATAACCGTTTGTTTCAGGAACATGCAGAAAATCCTGCAGACTGACAAGATTATCTCCTGTTTCCATTACCATTCATTTTTAGATTTTGTGTCCCTAAATTTTGGAACAATGTTAAAACGTGATGTTTTTCCTTTTTTCTATTAAAAAAAATCTACTATTATCACTACTATTAGACATAGGAAATACTGAAAATATTGAAGTGTCTGCTACAGTAAAATCTGCAGCAAAAAATGCTCAAATTACACATTTTACCTGCAGAAATGGTGATTTTATGCTCTCCATTGCAAAGGGTGGAAACCAGAATGAAGATCCAAAGCACAGATGAAAATGTCACACACAGATTTCAAATCAATTAACACCAGATTTTTTTTATTTTTATTTTTTTACTGCAACATGTAGATGAGATGGTGAGATTTCTTTTGCTGGTACTCTACAACATTGCAGATTTGCTGCACAAATGGCAAATTCATGGCATATCCGCCACATGTGAACCCACCCTTTCTACTGTCAGAAAAAAATATATATATATTTGACGTCCGTTATTAACAGATTAAAGGCATATTATTCCAATCCTTCTCATTATTATCTGCATTATCTATATTTTAATTTATTATAATGTGCATTGAAAGAGTCATTTGATATCAGTTATTACCAGATCTCCGCTGCTGTACAAAACTTTACAAGAAATGTAATGTATTAAATATAATTAGAAGAAAAAAAAATCAGCGGCCATATAAATATGTGTCACTGGCTTTTCACATTTGAAATATAATGAGACTTTTATTATATGATATATTAGAACCAGGTATCCTTTGTACTTTCATCACCGTGAAATGCAATTAACCTTTTATCGTTGACAAAGCCATCCGATGTAGGGTGTACATCATTTGCAGATGCTGATTTACAAATGATTTTTTTTTTTAATTGTACAGAACTGGTGGTTTTATACAACACTGGGCTTTTATGGGTTTTCTTTGTTGTTTTTGTATTTTTTTTTATTTATAGGGTTTAAATGTTTTCATTGATTCTAATATTCTTTTATATTAATTTTCTTTTTTATTGCAGTAATTTTTTTGCTTAGATGTTATCAATACAGACAAATATGGATATGCTTTGGATTTATGTTGTGTTTTTACCTTTTTTATAACATGAATTTAGTGCATTTATAGAAATATGTACAACCTTATTTGTTTCAAGCTTAGTGAATTTTGGTCATCAGATTTATTATTATTATTATTATTATTATTATTATTATTATTATTATTATTTATGTTTATTTGATATTTTAACCATTGATGCTATTCCATTACTAGTTTTTTCATTATTAAAATGCAATATTAAAATATATTTTTAGATTACTGTTATAGACAACTTGTCATCACCCATCACCCATACACGGTGATATCCCTCCAAAAAATGGTCAATTAAACTAGCAATTGAGTGTTACCTGCTGGGAGACTGCTCCTGAATACTCTGACACTGTCCAACCAGTGGTAATAGTGTCAGAGGGTGTCATGGCACACCCATTTGAGAAGAAAAATGGCAACACCCAGTTGTCAATTTACTCATGGAACAGAGTTCTAAAAAAAAAAGTAGTTTCAGGAGGAATAAATATTTATTTAAACAGTCACAAGTCAGGACTAGTTAGTGGTGACAAGTCCTCTTTAAAGGAGTTTTCTGGAATATAAATAGGATAGGTCATCAATAATTCATCAGTGGGGTCTGATAAACAGCACTCCACCAATTGATGGTTTATATCAGCCATCCAGTGCACCAGAATTAACACACAGAAAGGAGACATAAGCATAGCTTGGTTCTCTTTGTAATGGCCATGCTGGGTTACTGCAGTTTAGCTCCCATTCACTGGAATTTATCTTCATTGAGATAGGGATTAGACATGTAAAGCTTTTGGCTTCCTCTGGTATTGGTACAGTATAACATGTGGATGAAAGATGTTAGGGCCTAAGGAGGAGGGCCTAAGGGTAAAGCCCACATATATATGAAACTGGACCCACCCATAAGTTCCCATTAATGCTGGATTAAATAATAATAATAATAATAATAATAATAATAATAATAATAAAAACAACAACAACAGTAGTAGTAGTAGTAGTAGTAGTAGTAGTTGTATATCTAGCTAGCACATACAAAAAATGTATTCTACTTTATTTTCCACTACAGTGGCTGTCATTTTATTCAAATCGTTGATGAAATAGTTCTTAATGTCCTTAAAATCCTTTAACATATTGCCGTTTTGAATACAGATTACAATATATACTTTGGAAAATAATAGAAAGACCATAGAACAAATATTTAACATAAGCAATAAATCCTTTGATATCAGTAAAAACACCATGCATTTCAGATTTATTGTTAGAGTTTATTTCTGTCTGCAGACTATAAATATTCAACAGACTGGGATGTATTTCATGCTTGCATAATTGAGCAATAATAGCAGTGAGGGAGCCATAAATACTACATAAAAGATCAAATGAAAATTCAACTTTTTACCACCCCACCAAAAAATAAAAAATAAAATAAAAAATAATATATATATATATATATATATATATATATATATATATATATATATAATTTTTATTATTTTTTTAATCTAGTTTTTCGTGGTAATGGGAGTTTTTTGTGAGTCAAAGAAAAAGATGTCAAATATACAATTTAATAATACACAATTTTTCTTGGTGGTATCCCCCTTTTTGAATACCCCTTTATTATTACAGTTGAACTATCATTCTGAAGACAGTATTGTTACAGAGGTAGCAGTTGCACCTAGGCTCTGGTGCATTAGGGCCAAGGCTTCACATTAAATCTGAAGGTTTTCAGCTCCCAGCTTGAGTCTCAATAATAGTAGTATTTTCATCTGGCACTTTTCAATGGCAGGTATTCGTGTTGAGTGAATCAAATTCTGCAAATTTGATTCGCCGAATTTCCTTGTGCTTTGTGGTATTGAATTAATTTTCCCTGAATAGCAGTAAAAAACAAAAACAGAAAAAATCATACTTACCTCATCCATTTGTTCGCGACTGGCAGGCCGGTGCCATCTTGATTGAAGAAATCCTGATGCCATCTTGATTGAATAAATCAAGAGATTTTATGCCAGATCTTCAATCGAGATGGTGGCGGACGGCCCATAGTGAGCGAATGGATAAGTTAAGTATGATTTTTTTTTTTTTTTTACACTGTGTTTTTACTGTTGGATCTGAATGAAATTTCAAGAAATTCACTCATCTCTACTTCAGGTAAAACATTGATATGTTAGTGACAGGATGCTGATGAGCAATTAAAGAGTAAATAAATGCAATATACCTGTATGTATGTAAGTATATTATACATATCTGGGTCTAGGTACCTGATGGTTTGCTTAGCTGATATTATGACATCAATGATTTTAGATAATTGTAATTTTTTCCTAGTCTATATTTATTATATCATAGTGGTTTGATTAATACATATTAAGAGTTTGATTTCAAATATGTTTTCCTTCCATCTTTATCCATGACAGAATAATAACTACATGCTATATAAAAACAAGGTAGTACAGGATAGATGAAAAAAGTCTAATTATGCGAGTCTGAAATCACGTTTTTACACATTTTTATTCCAATCTTTAATTAACTCTCCACTTCTTCTTCCCAACTGTATCTTTGGAGAACACATCTTTTCAAAGAAAATAAGTCATACTTACTTTTCACACCTTGCCTTCTGCCCTCTCCACTTGTGTTGACATTTCCATCAATATACCAATGCATCTACATTACTGAGGCATCTTCTTGACTTTGTCATCTTATCTGATATGCAATAATTGTGACCCGTCACCTTTAGCTTCAAAATGTATTTATATAAACCTTGCAGCTAGCTTATTTATGTCATAGATCTCAAGATGATTATAGCACATGATAAAGACACCCACAGTTATAATAATAATCAATCTGGGTGCATGTAATGTTATATGCATTTATTGTATATGTAGCAGCTATCTTGACAGCTATGAATTAAAAAAGATCTTCACTGTAAATGATTATTAATTTAAGAGCTTATTTCCAATATTTCATGCATAAAATGGTTGAGCAAGAATTTCTTTTTGTTTTGGCATCCCCCTGATGGTGCTTTTTTTGCTTCCCCCTCTCGTACTCTGCTCCTTTTCCTACCAGCCCAGCCTAAGGTTTTGGAGCTTCATGTGGCCATTGAGTATTTTGTGGTTTTGAGCTATACAACTTCAAATGTAGCATCGGCTAATCCTAAAGGTGTTATCCTGGCAGTCCTCTATCTTTCTCCCTTTGACTCTTATACAGTGATCTGGACTTTACTGCAGGGGAACCCTCAGGCCACTATCTCCTGAAGTGGTCCCAGTGTGGTTGACAGCTGACCCACGGGGTTCAGAGACACTAGTGTGGACCACCGAGGGATTAGGTAAAAGCGTAGTCAATGGCAAGCCGAAGTCAGGGCAGGCTGAATACAAGCAATTTTATAAACAGTCCGAGGTCAGGGCAGGCCACAAAGGGTTAATATGGTGATTCAGGCAGAGGAGAGTCATAATCAGGGAACAGGTGGAGGTTGGTACATGGGCAGACAAATGGAATAGCACACCATTGCAGGAATAGTAAGCTAGACAAACCTATTGCTGATGTATCCTCCCACTGGTGAATTGTGCTTGAGATACCCATTAATTTCCAGCCACTGGCTGGTGCAGATTGGGACACATGAAGTGGTTCTTTAAGAGGCAGAGGGAGTGCACATGTATGCCCTAAGGGCTGAGTGTAGAGGCTAAACTGACAAGAATAGGCCATAGCCAACCTAAAAAGACAAACCAGAAGACTTTGGTGGCTTTAGGAGCTTGTAGCCCATGGGTGAGTAACATGGTGTCAGTTCCCTCCTTGGATAGTGGAGTGGCAGTGGGCACTGGAGGCCACTAATGCAGTATGATATAAAACAAACTGGGTAAATGGTTAACTATTTTTTAGGTATAATAGTTCTAGATATATGTATTTCTGTTCATCTTAGAATAGTGTCAAATTCAAATTGTCCTAAACTATTTAGCTGATAGCTGTGGTATGACTTACCATGAATTGTCATTTGAGATTGTAGGAGGGACAAGTCCCCATACCATGACCTATTTTCTGGTCTTAGAGAGGTTTGCTACAGTTAAACCTAGGAAGATAAAACTACTTTTGTGCGAGTCATTTTAACCAAACTGTATACTTAACATGAAAGGAGATTATGCTAATGAAAACATGGCTCTTTTGAAACTTTCATCTTTTTAGGGTTATCAAATATTCAAGACAAAATGTTATATGAATTAGGTTAAGACTATCAAATCAGTATTTAATGTGAGGAGAAAACACAACCCAAACTAGCCTTGCAATATTAGCAAGCTTTTCAGACTTAATATCAAAGATATTTAAATATGTCTTTGTCTGCTTCTGGACATAAAGATAATTTAGCTATGTATGTCACAGGAAAATAACATTTGTGTCCCAGAATAACTTTTATAAGAATAATTTGTTCATTTTCAGGATGAACGGAGGCATACAAAGGTTTATACAATTCCCTGTAATGTTACAGCATATTGTAATCATCAATCCAAACACTTGAGATGAGTAATTTGCTCAAAATTCGATTCAGGTTTGATTTAGCAGCAGGAACAAGCACTGAATCTCTTACCATGTTTCAGCCCTCAGAGTCCCAGTGCAGCAGTGTCTCCTTTAGTACTGTAGGCCACAGGATGAATTCCTTTTCCTGGCCTTCTGACACTGGCTATAAGGCACAGATGCTCTCCTTGACACTTAAAGGACCAGCCAGCTTGCACACTAATCTTCCCCAGACTATGGCTGACCACTTCGGGATACTTAAGTCACCTTCCCCAGTGGGAGGGTGCCTGAGCAATAGATGTATCTAGTTTGCTAGTCCATGCATAAGGTGTGTTGTTCCATTTGTTTGCCCATGTACTCACTTCTATTAGTTTACTGATTTTTATCCTCCACTGCCTGACCTGACCTCTGCCTGATTACCATAATAGCACTTTGTTACCTGCCCTGAACTGGGACTTGTTATACAGATTCTTACGAATTCTGTCTGGCTTGACCTTAACCGGTTTCATGTCTATGAGAATTGCCTGTTCACTCTTTGCTTCGCACTGGTGTCTTTGAGCCAAATAGGTCAGCTGTACACTACACTGGGACTATCCCAAGAAGTAGCAGCCGTATGTCTCCCCTGCAGCTAAGACCAGATCCTGGTATAGGGGTTAAAAGGTGAAACCCAGGGGACCACCAGGACAATGTCCTCTAGGTCTAGCTCAAAGTCAAACCAGATATTTCGCATAATGGTTCCACACCCATTGTCGATTACACAATTGAATTTGTTGACTGTTTCCATTTGGATCCAAACTAAATCTACTCCAATTGACGTGAAAATTTGCTTATAATACTCTGAGGTTTTCTATGTTCATATTTCTTTTTTCCTCCTTTGTTTCTTACTTAAAAAAAAAACTCTCTAGAAAATTCTTTATAGACTTGGATCCAGCTTGAATTTTTCCAAAATTTGGGTCAAATATGACTCATTTAGAAAGTATTTGCTCATCTCTACCAACCCACCTCTTAAATTGTAGCCATACACAGACTACAGAGGTGTCCACCCTTTCTTTTAATCAAATTTCCTTAAGGACTCCAATTTCTCATAATACGTTTTTCAACGCAAAATCCTCAACAGGATGTAGTTCACCTCTCAACTACATATAGCATAAATGGATCACAACAAAGTATTGCAAAATCAAACTGTTTTATCATAGCTAGTTTTCTTGTTTTACTCATCTTAGGATATATTTTGGTGAGATAAAAGAAAGTTAAAGTTTTCCTATAATTTAATTAGCCACCGTACCCCCTCCCCCAACCAAGTGATACCTAATGAATGAATCATACTCAACTCTCCTCACTCCTCTGATCTGGTGCCCTGGCACTATTCGGTGAGCTTATGGTTCCTGGATTGTTTCTTTCCAGTACGGGTGCTGATGTGGCCACATGCATAGCAACATATAATGGCATTAGTGATAACATGTCTCCAAGATTAATGTCACTCCTGATTCATGTGACACCACACATTACCCTATCTATATTATGGCCAGAAGTAAACAAGTTGGGGACATAAATATCAGTAAATGGAGCCAGGGCACTAGAACAGAGCAGCAGGGAGCAGGTGAATTTGATTATTTTATTAGTTACCACATGTTGGGGTAATTAAAAAGGGAAAAAAATCAAGGAAAACCCCAAAAGGAAGGACACGTCTGTGAAACTTTGTTATCCCCATTACTGTAGGGACTAGAACTACACCTGATTTTTATACAAGCCCTAAAAGTGGATACAAATAACCAAATTAAATATTTATTAAGGAAAATGATCCAATATTATGTGTCTGTGGGTGGTAAAAGTATGTCAACCTTTAGCATCAGCAGATAATTTGAAGATGAAATTAGTCATGGTTTTTTCAATCATTGGGATAAGGTGTGAGTGGGCGACCTGTTTTATTTAAAGAATAGGAAGCTATCAAAGTCTATCTATGAGCTAAATGTCAAGAAAATGTGGGTTATGCAGCAAGGTAATGACCCAAAACACACAATTCATTCTCCCAAAGAATGGTTAAAGAAGAATAAAGGTAAAGTTTTGGAATGGTCAAGTCAAAATCCTGGGCTTAATCCAATATAAATGTTGAGGAAGGACCCAAAGCGAACAGTTCATGGGAGGACCCCCCCCCCAATATAACAGAGTTGAGGCTGTTTTGTATGAAGGAATTGCCTAAAACTCCTTCAAGCTTTTTTTTTAACTTTTTTGAAATTGCTAATTTTTTATGAAAATACGTCAGAATGTGATAGTTTGTCTGTGCTTAATATAAAGGGGTTGTCCAAAAAAACATTTCAACAGTTTTCAAACCAGCTCCTGGATCCGAATTCTTTTGTAAGTTCATGTAACTAAAAGGTTAGCATAGCCACTGAGTTATTCAATAAAATGTATCTGTACCTGCTGTTTGTTCTTTTCTTATTTCTTTGTCCTGCCCACTGAGATGGCTGCACACGCTCAGTTTAATTCTTTAACTGCCTCTTGAGTTGTGATATGGAGACCATGGGCATGCCCCCATAGCTTCAGCAGAAAAGACACTCCCCCTTGGCCTGCCAGCTTAATATACTGTAAATCTAGCAGACCAATGAATGGGGAGATCTCTGCATCCATGTGAGGTACAGGGCTGGTTCTAGCTTTGTTTGAAAGAGATTGTCATGTACTATACGATGTCTGATTTTTTTTTTTTTTACATCAGTCATGGGATAGCCCTTTCATAAATTTGGCACATGGACCATTACTAGAGATGAGCGAATATTAAAATGCTTGCGTGCTTGGTACTCGGTACAAACTTTTCCAAAAGTTTGTATATTCGTACCGAATAACGAACCCTATTGAAGTCAATGGGAGATACGAGCATTTTGCAGGGGATCCAAGTTCTTCGCAGGCAAGGTTGCCTAAACACCTGAAAACCTCTGAAAGTGATGGAAACACAATGGAAATGGATAGGGAACACCAGGGGCAGCATGCATGGAGCAGGCAGAGACAGTGCAAGGAGCGACAGGACGTTGTCCAATAAAGCACACGTTATTGCTATTTATAATTTACTCTATACGCTGTTGCGTATGAATTCAAGACAGTGAAACCATTACCAGTTGCAAGCATAGAGAAGCTGTCACTCAACTTTCTGAGATTTTTGAATGACAACTTGTTGATCAGGACTCTAAGAAAGCTGGGTGATTACGATCTAATAGAAGTTAATAGTCATGTGTGTCAGGATGTATCTCTTATGTTTAGATCAACTCAGATTTAGATATTTTGGACGCTTATATATCAGATATTTCGTACGCTTTCGCTATCCCTATCACACGCACACTCCTTTCCTCTCCTAAAACCACAAGGTGTGGGATCCGAGCCCCAGGCGTGTGCATATATATAATAGCACGTCACCTGATGCAGGCAGCCAATCACTCCAAGACATGTAGAAAAGGTAGTAGGTCATGGCAGGAGGTCCCCAGGCTTCCCTGCATGTTTATTGGCTAAGAAATAGGCGCTAAACATGCAGGGAGGAGTTAAAAAAAAACACGAATTTCACACGCTACTCGGCCGAGTAATGAATACGTATGAGTACGCAAATATCCGTGCGGATAACGAATCTTTACGAATATATTTGCTCATCTCTAACCATTACCCATACACAGATAGACAAATGTGAAGACAAACTTCAGATTGCCCTCTGTTGATAGATCAAGGCCATAGTTTATCCCTTTAACTAGTTGTACTTTAAGATCTATTACTATTGCTTTTTATAAGTATGTCTGTGTGTTGTGTATTTCTGTATTTTTTTTAATTTCTAGCTCTTTATATATGGTCAGTACTATTGCGTACATCAATAAATCCATTATAAAATCCCTAGAATATACATTTTTGTTAAGCAGCCCGTTTCAGCCAGGAGAAAGCTAGTCATTAATTAATTATAGAATTAACAAGACAGCCTCCTTATTATTTTTATGGATTAGCATTTGTGCCCTTGTAGTTGGGTGAGTTTAGCACAGGTCAGCTCTCTTTGAGTATTTCCAATCAATATCAATCTATGCTCTTGAGTATTGAAACTCTTCCTTCTGAACCAGGGGTGTAAAAAAGTAGAGGTCTTAAAAAATGTTATTACCATGTTAGCAAGTTACATTTTCTTACTTATTATGTTGTCTCTTCTCAAACAGTCGTAGTACAATGCAGAAATGAACAATGAAAAGAACATTTACTGAATAAATACTGAATGCAAACTGAAGTGCCTGCTCCTTGACAATAAATTACCAGGTATTTAGAAAGGGTAGTTGTATAGTGTACGGTAGGCATTGTATGGTGTTTCCTATGGCTGACATATCCTTTCACATATTGTTTGGAAACATTGTATCGAAGTCATTCAAGCCCTAACTATAGTTGTTCCTTAGTTGGCAAACTACATAACATAGAGTGAATGCACATTTGTACAAATTACACAAAACCCATTGCCCTCATGTCAACTCGCCATTAGTGGTAATAGATCCAGTACAAATTCCAGCAATGAATTAAAAGCTGTTCAGCTGGAAAAATCTGCCCATTCATGTGCTTAAAGGGAATCTATTACCTACATTTTTGCTACTTAAAACAATACCCTGAATACAGAGATTTGGGAAAGATACCAGGCTAAAGATATTAGTGTGAAGAACAAGGCATTATACATGGTAGGAATAGAGACCTAGGTCAAGGCAGGCAACAGTAAGGCAGAGCAAGAAATAGACTAAGGTCAGGTCAGGTGTCTAGTCAGATAGATAAAATTTGCTGGTTACTAGAGACTAAGAGACCTAAAACTTAGGTACCCTACCACTGGAGAGAATGTGGTGCTGATGCCAGGGCAACTCAGTTACCAGGACCTTCCTGATCTTTGGGGCCCCAAGCATTTTGTCTTCAGAGTGGGCAAATCTGCTTTTGTTTATATCACATCCATTTATATAAAATTGTATTTCAGAATATTAAGTTATATTGATATAACTTATGTAACTTCTTATCAATGTTTCTGTTACTTTGTATTGTTTTTTGTTTTTTTTTCCTGCCAGTCTTTTATTATTTCCCTTCATTTGTTGCAAATGCTTTACATTGGGGTAGAGTTACAAAGATTATGTTCAAGTTTTCTGGCAACTCCACGTTGCAATTTTTTCATAAATGACATTTGACACAAAAATGTAAAACTTTCTACAATTCCCCCATACTTTTTAATGGGTGGAGCTTAGATGAAGGGGAGGGGTCACTCCACCCAATACATTTTCAATCATTTATGCCATAAAACTGGGTTAAAGGGGTGTCTCACTTCAACAAATAACATTTATTATGTAGAGGAGGTTATTACAAGCCACTTTCTAATTTATTCTTATTATCCAATCTCCTTCCTTTTCTAGCTGGATTCATTTTTCCATCACATTATACACTGCTTGTTTCCATCGTTACAACTACCCTGCAATCCAGCACCAGTGGCCATGCTTGCACACTATAAGAAAAAGTAGTAGCCTATGTGTGGTTCTACAATTTCGGCGACCAGGGAGGCCGGTGCAAGATGGTCGTAACCATGGAAAGGAACAGTGTATAATGTGATGGAAAAATGAATCCAGCCAGCAAAGGAAGCAATATGGATAATAACAATACATTAGAAAGTGGCTTGTAATAACTCTCTACATAATAAATGCTATTTGCTGAAGTGAGACAACCCCTTAAAATTATAATTCAAACCTATCTGGCATAGATTTCAGTTTCTGGCTCACAGACAGAACATTGATGCGACAAATGTCTATGGTGACAAATTCACTGTGAGTGTTACAGACTAGTGTTGAATGAGCATGCTCAGCCAAACTCGCTGTTTGGTCGAGCATGCCTACACTCGGGTCCGCTCGGTGTTCAGCCGAATGCGTAAGAATTTGTATGCTAATGCGTAAGCATTGTGCGCTAATACGTACAAATTCAGTTAATTAGCATACTTTTACGAGTGAAAGGAGTAAAAGAGGAGAAGTCGCGATTCTGCCCTTTTTCTATTAACCAGACACCCTCTTCTCTTCCGAGTGTGGGGAGCGTGGTTTAGTCCCATTGACTAACATTACGCTTGGGTGCTCGGCCAGCACTCGAGCAACCCCTAGTGCTTGGCCAGAGCACCCGAGTATACGAGCACAGAGGTGCTCGCTCAACACTATTACAGACGTTATTTACTGTAACTCACTACCACTTGGGCTAACACTATAAAGCTAAGGTGGCTCTTAAAACATAACTTTTATTAATTTTACCAAGTTTAAAAGATACACAAGAAGGTGAAGACGTATTTAATTACTAGAGTAGGTACTAGAGTGCTCACAACTAGTGTTGAGCTATCACCTCTGTGCTCGTATGCTCGGGTGCTCTGGCCGAGCACTAGGGGTTGCTTGAGTGTATAATGTTAGCCAATAGGACTAAACCAGGCACCCCCTGCTCGGAAGAGGTGAGGGTGTCTGGTTAATAGAAAAAGGTCAGAATCGCGACTTCTCCTCTTTTACTCCTTTCATTCGTAAAAGTATGCTAATTAACTCAATTTGTACGCATTAGCGCACCATGCGTACGCATTAGCATACAAATGCGTATGCATTTGCGTACAAATGCGTACGCATTAGCGTACAAATGCGTATGCATTAGCGTACAAATCAACATTATAGTGCGGGAAGAGACTCAAGCATTGCGCTCAAGTACACTCGGTGTTCGGCCGAACACCCAGCAGACCCGAGCGTAGGCATGCTCGGCCGAACAGCGAGTTCAGCCGAGCATGCTCGCTCAACACTACTTACAACTAATTAACCCTAAGAACACTTGCCCTAGCAAGCTAGTCTAAGCTAGTCTAAGATGAAGGGAATAGCTCAATGGCTGATGTTGGAGCACTTGTCCTAAAAAGGACGACCCCCAGCCTTCGGAACCTCAGGCCTGTCTGTTAAGTACCTAACTCTTTGCTACCTAGCATTTGTCACTCCGACGCGTTTCTCCCAATATATTGGGTCATCAGGGACAGATGAAAGCTTGTGGCAGCAACAAAAATGAATGGCAGTGGAAAAAGTATATGGCAACTTACCAGGTATATATAGTGCATCTATTGTTCACCTCATCGCCCCGTTTACCAATCCCACTCGAGGGGAGGGACCCGCTCAAAGCACGACACTCGCACGTGCAAGTGCAAGTCCACTTCCTGCCTCCTGAACTGGAAGTGACACACTTCAGGGGCGGGGTAGTTACTATGGGGACCTGGCAGGGTGTCCCCGGCAGGTCCTGCACATTATCGCTACCATTTAGACATGAGCTACTAGGTCCTAGTGCAATCCCACACCTAGGAATGTTAATAGGATGGTAAAAAAAATCAGCTGAATTGGCGATCTTACATCGCTCTATTCATGTGATGGTGGATGTATTGGATCAAGATAACAGCACCTCTGAGTATGTGCAAGTACAATTTGTGCTATCAATACGCACGATGTACGTGCATACCGATATACACATCAGATAAGGTCATAGTGTGCAATTGTTTCTGGGGGCTGTTACATGTTAGAAATAGGGAGGTCATAGAGGTCATAATTATGTAAGCCCAGTGTATTTGTGGATATTCTCAGGTATAAACCCACCCTCATAACGTATGAGTATTAGAAGGGGCTGATCCACATTTTAATAGGTAATAAAGATCCAAATATGTACACTCAGTCCATTTGTGGTATACCATGTAATAGGTGTCCATCAGTCCAATGGAGTGGACCCTGATACTCCCATTTAGATCATTGACAGAAGGATCTCATGAGGATTGCATTACCTTTCTGGGCTTACAGTTTTAATCCCCCCACCCTAATTGTTATATGGCCTAATACACAAAATATCAAGCGAACAGTTGGAATGGATAGCGCCCCCCCTGCTCAGGATGGTCAATCTTGACTGTTACCATATAGATGCCATAAAGGGTACAAATTAAATTGGTAGTCAATGTAAGATATGGTAAGTAACAAATAGTCCGGTACAAAGGACAACGCCACCCTGCTAAAGATGGTCATTCCACACAGTTGGCATAAGCAGCTGTCATGGGGGTCGTACTATCCTCTCAGGGCCTATGAATCCTACCTCGTTATGTTCCAGAGTCCGGAGAATCAGTCGTTTTACATCTGTAATTGATAACCCAAATACGCACATAAGGACAAGATAACAAGACACAACACTTATCCCCATCCGCAATAAGTTTATAGAAACGGCTTGAAAGAGAGTTACTCATTCAAGCCTCTGGGGGCTACAGACTTAAGGCGAAATATCCATTTCACTTCTGCCCTCAAAATTAGTTTATCCCAGTCACCATGTCTTTTCGGTTGTGTGACATGTTGTATTCCCTTAAATTTAATATCAATATCAACAAATCGTCTGCGAAGGCAGCTACTTTATGTTCCTGATTGCCAATTAGGACTCCTTTAATTTCATTATTTTGTCTAATTGCTTGTAATAGGGATTCCATAACTAAAATAAAAATTAATGGGGATAATGGGCATCCCTGTCTGGTGCCATTCCAGATATCAAAGGAGGGGGATAAAGTGTCATTTATAATAATAGAGGCAGACGCATTTGAATATAAGGAAAAGACTGTGTTAATGAAGGACCTAGGGAGTCCAAATGTAATCAGAGTTTATTTCATAAAGACCCAATTTACTTTATCAAAAGCCTTCTCGGCATCTGTGCTAAAAAGGACCAAAGGATATTTATGCTTTTTAGAGTGGTAAATGACGTTAAGGACTCTAGTCGTATTGTCTTTTCCCTCTCTGCCGCGTATAAAGCCCACTTGATCCCTATGAACCAGTTTGACAAACGTTGGGCCAGCATTTTGGCCATCAGTTTCAAGTCTAAATTTAATAATGAGATTTGTCTATAATTGGCACACAGGGCACCATCTTTGCCCTCTTTGGAATCAATGAAATATGGGCTTTAGTCATGTCAGTTGATAAGGGGACACCAGACAGGGAGCCATTACAAACAGAAAGCAGATGTGGAGTTAAAATTGGATGAAATATGCGGTAGTATAATACCGAAAAGCCGTCTGGGCCTGGGCATTTTCCATTGGGGAGTTGTTTAATAGCTACTATATACCTACTAGTTTTGCTTGAGACTCTGATAGTGTGGGTAATGATAAAGAATTTAAAAAGGAAGTTATGGTCTCTGGTGAAAGGGTGGGAGTCTTATCTTTTAGCTCAGTGTCTTGCAAATTGTACAGCGAATGGTACAGCGAATTCCGTTTTTTCACTTGTATAAAATTCCAAGATTTCCTCTGTTTTATACACTGCATCATGAATTTAGATGCCTTGTCTCCATGAGCATAGTATTTGAATTTTGAGTGGAGATAGTATTTAGCTGAGTTCGCATTTAGCAGATTTTTTACCTTAGCACGTAATTCAGATAATTCTTTAAGATGTGTTTCAAATAAAGATTGTTTATGGAGAAATTCTAGGCGTTGGATCTAAGCTAAAAGTGTTTCCATAAATGCCTTTTTCTTTTTTTAAGTCTAGCACCCATACTGACCTCTCATGTAGGCTTTTTGAGTATCCCATAGGATATGAGGTGAGGTCTCTGGGAGAGAATTGAGAGCAAAAATTTCCTCCAGTACCTTTTGGGAGCGTTGCTGATGTTATCCTGGGGAAATGAGTTGTTCATTAAGTCTCCATCTGAACGCTTTAGGTTCTAAAGACGGAGCTATAATAGTGAGGAACACAGGAGAATGGTCAGACAAGAGTATAGTACCAATATGAGCACGAGTACAGAATTGTAAATGTTCTTTAGAGATGAATAAATAATTAAGCATCTGATAAGAGCCATGTACTGTAAAATAGAAGGTGTAGTCGCAGGTGGAGGGATTTAATGACCTCCAAGCATCAAAAAATGCAAGGTTTTGTAAAGCTCTTTTTAGGTGTCTACGAGCTACAAGCCAGGAAATCTGGTTAACATTTGGAGCATAAACATTCACAAAAGTATACATTTGGTTGGCAATTGTCCCTTTCAGTAAAATATATCTACCTTTGGCGTACTTGGATGTGAGAGGCATAAGTAAAAGGGAGGTTTTCTGGAATCCAATACTCACGCCTTTGGAAGCTGAGGATTCAGATCCACAGTGAAACCACTGTGCAATGAGAGAGTGTGATAGATTGGGATATTTATTAAGCTTAAAGTGTGTCTATTGGAGCATCAGAATGTCACACTTTTCCGATTTAAGGTAGGAAAAAAACTGACACCTTTTGGAGGGAGAATAAAAACCTTTGACGTTAAATGACGCTACACATATGTCAGCCATGTTTTAAATTAAAGGTTAGAAGGGAATTACCCATGAAGCTATACATTAGTAAGGTCTGTAGATATGTAACCCTCTTAAGTGAACCAACCATGATCCAATAATGGCAGATTCTCCCACATCCAGAAGGCCTGAAGGTGGAGAAGTACCTGTAGTATTTAACATAACAGTAAACATAGTAAGTAAACTTAACATAAGAATAATAAAGGAGGTATTGTAACATCTAGAGATGAGCGAGCACTAAAATGCTCGGGTGCTCGTTATTCGAGTCGAACTTTTCCTGATGCTCGGGTGCTCGTTTCGAATAACGAACCCCATTGAAGTCAATGGGAGACTCGAGCATTTTTGCGGGGGACCAAGGCTCTACCTAGGGAAGGCTGGGTGAAAACCTGGAAACCTCAGAAAATGATGGAAACACCACGGAAATGGACAGGAAACAGCAGGGGCAGCATGCATGGATGCCTCTGAGGCTGCCTAATCCCACCATTACCCCAAATTCTCAGGCAACAGCCTGGTGGTTACCCTCATGGCAATTGTGCTCACCCAGACCAAGAAAGGCTAGGCAAATACCCATCACATGTTAGGGAAGCACCCAACTAGGTGCAACGAAGGTCCATCACCGCCTGCAGGTGACACCACTGCTCATGCTGGCACTGCAGCTGAAATCAAGTTTAGTATCTGTTCTTATCAGTTGCTGTGCCTGCTGGTGGTATAGTGGTGAGCATAGCTACTTCCCAAGCAGTTGATCTGGGTTCAATTCCCATCTATCGCAGGAGGCAATTCAGAATCAGTACAATATCTAATATGTCCCCTATCCGGGTAAATTGTTTGTAGAGAGGGCCTTTAGGTGGGGGGCAGGCTGGGGGGAAGGAGGTTGAGCTGGAAGAGCCAGAGGAGTGCCCCCTGGGCTAGTGTGTGTGGTGGTGACAACAGCCGGAATGGATTTGGAAAAACTGTTGCTTTAACCCGTATGGTATCGATTCTTCTCAGTTTAATACCGTATACGTCCCCTATATTTAATGGATTTTTCGAACACGGAAAATGGAAAAAGAGCTTGCTCTGGCCAGGGGAGTGTCCATGCTCTGCCTATCACAGGTCATGAGGCAGATAAAAGAAGAACAAAAACAAACATGAGTACAACTTCTAATACGTCCCCTATCCGGCTAAATTATTTGTAGAGTGGGCCTGTAGGTGGGGGGGGGGGCAGGCTGGGACAAGGAGGTTTCGCTGGAAGAGCCAGAGGAGTGCCCCCTGGGCTAGCGTGTGTGGTGGTGACAACAGCCGGAATGCATCTGGAAATACTCTAGCATCAGCCGGTGCAGTATCGATTCTTCTCAGTTTAATACCGTATACGTCCCCTATCTTGGGACCCTATATTTAATGGATATTTCGAACACGGAAAACGGAAAAAGAGCTTGCTCTGGCCAGGGGAGTGTCTTTCCCACTGCAGCTAAGGGACGTGTCCATGCTCTGCCTATCACAGGTCATGAGGCAGATAAAAGAAGAACAAAAACAAACATCAGTACAACTTCTGATACGTCCCCTATCCGGCTAAATTGTTTGTAGAGTGGGCCTGTAGGTGGGGGGGCAGGCTGGGGCAAGGAGGTTCCGCCTGGAAGAGCCAGAGGAGTGCCCCCTGGGCTAGCGGTGTGGTGGTGGTGACAACAGCCGGATGGATTTAGAATGACGACGCAGGACCCCAACTTAAAAATTTAGCATCAACCGGTACAGTCGTAAATTATGAGATTGATCAACTGTGGTATGTATACTATTCAGTTTAAAACCGTATATGGCAGCTATCCGGAAAAATGGTTTGGAGAGAGAGAAAGATAGGACAAAGACGTAAATTGTTTGGAGAGAGAGGCCTGTAGGTGGGGGAGGGGGGGCAGGCTGGGGGGAAGGAGGTTTCGCTGGAAGAACCAGAGGAGTGCCCCCTGGGATAGCGTGTGTGGTGGTGACAACAGCTGGATGGAGTTAGAATGACGACACAGGACCCCAACATAAAATTTAGCATCAACCGGTACAGTCGTAAATTGTGAGATTGATCAAGTGGCATGACTTTTTAGATGGAGATTGCATGTGGTCACGTACTCCCTGGAACCCCATAGTCACCCCTTCTCTGATGTGCTAGCCCAGAACATTCTCTGCCCCAATTCGCAAGACCTTTTGCTGTTTCCGTGTGCTGACAGTAGTGATTTACCAGTGTTGTCTGAGGAGGTGGTGGACAATGGCGAGACACAGGTGTCGGGGGGTGAGGTAGTTGTATGGGAAGCAAGTTACAGTGGGGACTCCTTGGGGGGGACTTTCTCATGATGGGACAGATTCAACTTGGGTGGATCAGGCACAGGAACAGATGAATTTTTTGGGGGGTTTATTTAACTTTTATTTAGCAAAAATAACCACAGAGATATTTATTCGTTATCTTCTCTGCGCAGTCTGGCATTGGGGTTCGTCACTTTGATGGCGAGCTGTGCCGCTCTCTCCACAATGGTCTGTGTGTTCTTAGATGGAGACTTTGTCGGCGATTTCAGTACAGAAGGACTTGTTGCTCATTCACAGAACCTCGTCCTCCTTGACATTGTGGACAAGGAATTTGTGGGTGGACCAGGAATTTGCGGAACCCTGTGAGCAGCATGTGTTTGGTCTTCTACTTGCTACCATATCCAATGTTGGGCAATATAGATTCGCAAGTAATATTATTTTTCACACCTATCCCAAAAATAAAAATGTATGCAGTATGCGCAAATAAAACTTGGAACTGGAATTGGAGAGAGGGCCTGTAGGTGGACCTCCGGAAAAATTGTTTGAATAGAGGGCCTGTAGGGGGCCCTCCTGAAAAATTGTTTGAAGAGAGGGCCTGTAGGGGGCCCTCCTGAAAAATTGTTTGAAGAGAGGGCCTGTAGGTGGAACTCTGGAAAAATTGTTTGAATAGAGGGCCTGTAGGTGGACCTCTGGAAAAATTGTTTGAATAGAGGGCCTGTAGGGGGCCCTCCAGAAAAATTGTTTGAAGAGAGGGCCTGTAGGGGGCCCTCCTGAAAAATTGTGCTAAAAGAGTGCCAGTTGGACCTCTAAAAAATGGCGTTTTTTGGGTCAGCTTTAGGCAAAGACGATATGGAGGAGGAGGAGGAGTAGAGAAGAGGAGTAGAGAAGAGGAATCGGATACATAAGTTATTTAAATCTTTAGCTGCTTTCCCCCGGAGGAGATTTGAATTCCGGTGAAATCCAGGCTTTGTTATTTTAATAAGCGTCAGCCTGTCAGCGCTGTCAGTTGACAGGCGTGTACGCTTATCGGTGATGACGCCACCAGCTGCACTGAATACCCGCTCTGACAGGCACGCTAGCGGCAGGGCAGGCCAGCACCTCCAAGGCGTACAGCGCCAGTTCAGGCCACGTGTCCAGCTTTGAAACCCAGTAGTTGTATGGAGCAGAGTGATCGCTACGGACGTTGGTGATGGTCAGCTAGGTACTCCCTCACCATCTTTCTGTACAGCTCCCC
>ONZH01030637.1:0-55624 GCA_900303285.1 Rhinella marina
GCCTCCACAAAATCTTTAAGAGGTCTCACCTCTTGGGCCTCCACATCATAATTTTTAAGGGTCTCAACCGTCTTGGGCCTCCACAAAATCTTTAAGAGGTCTCACCTCTTGGGCCTCCACATAATTTTAAAGAGGTCTCACCTCTTGGGCCTGCACAAAACTGTTTAAAGAGGTCTCACCTCTTGGGCCTGCCACAAATGTTTAAGAGGGTCTCACCTCTTGGGCCTCCACAAATCTTTAAGATGGTCTCACCTCTTGGGGGCCTCCACAAAATCTTTAAGAGGTCTCACCTCTTGGGGCCTCCACATAATTTTTAACAGGGTCTCACCTCTTGGGCCTCCACATAATTTTTAAAGAGGTCTCACCTCTGGGCCCTCCACAAAATCTTTAAGCAGGTCTCACCTCTTGGGCCTCGCATAAATCTTTTAAGAGGTCTCACCTCCTTGGGCCTCCACAAAATCTTTTAAAGAGGTCTCACCTCTTGGGGCCTCCACATAATTTTATCGAGGTTCTCACCTCTTGGGCCCTCCACAAAATCTTCTTAAGAGGGTGCTCACCTCTTGGGCCCTCCACATAATTTTAAAGAGGGTCCACCTCTTGGGCCTCCACATAATTTGTAAAGAGGTCTCACCTCTTGGGCCTCCACAAAATCTTTAGAGGGGCTCACCTCTTGGGCCTCCATAAAATCTTTAAGAGGTCTCACCTCATTGGGCCTCCAACCAAAATCTTTAAGAGGTCTCACCTCTCTGGGGCCCTCCACATAATTTTAAGAGGTCTCACCTCTTGGGGCCTCCACCAAAATCCTTTAGACGGGTCTCACCTTTGGGCCTCCCACAAATCTTAAGAGGTCTCACCTCTTGGGGCCTCCACAAATCTTTTAAGAGGTCTCACCTCTGGGCCTCCACCAAATGTTTAAGAGGGTGGTCACCTCTTGGGGCCTCCACATAATTTTTAACATGGTCTCACCTCTGGGCCTCCACATAATTTTAAAGAGGTCTCACCTCTTGGGCCTCCACAAAATCTTTTAAGAGGTCTCACCTCTTTGGGCCTCCACAAAATCTTTAAGAGGTCTCACCTCTTGGGCCTGCACAAAATCTTTTAAGAGGTCTCACCTCTGGGCCTCCACAAAATCTTTAAGAGGTCTCACCTCTTGGGCCTACAAACAATTTTTTAAGAGGTCTCACCTCTTTAGCCTCCAACACAATTTTTAACGGGTCTCACCTCTTGGGCCTCCACATAATTTTTAAGAGGTCTCACCTCTGGCCTCCAAAAAATGTTTAAGAGGTCTCACCTCTTGGGCCTCCACATAATTTTTTAAGAGATCTCACCTCTTGGGCCTCCACATAATTTTTAAGAGGTCTCAGCTCTTTGGGCCTCCACATAATTTTTAAGAAGTCTCACCTCTTTAGCCTCTACACAATTTTTAAGACGTCTCACCTCTTGGGCCTCCACAAAATTTTCCATGAGCCTCTGGCCAGCCCACGGCCTCTTCCTGCCTTTTGCGGTCCTACGCATCCCTCCACATCCCCACTGCTTTACCTGCTAGACATGACACTGGGCCAGGTCGGGTCACTGATATCTCTAGCGCCAACAATTTGGGCATTTTAAGGCTTCTGCATGTGTTTGAGTTGTTTTTACATTTTAAAGAAGACATGTCTGACCACATTTCACACACACACACAATGACAATTAGGGGTGGGGTCTATTTGCTTTCCCCCTTGCCTATGCCATCTGTGGTTGTCATAGGCAACGTGATTTTAAGGGGTGCAGAATGTCATCTTCTTTTTTGTCTAGTTTGGCTTGGGGTCCATGGCAATGTAGAGGAAAGAAGGTTTCCTTGTATGGTCCTACTTTACAGAGAGGTTAGATTGTCTTTGGAGTGTATTGTTGAGAGGCTGTGATAGTGGCGTAATAGTGCGACTTGGGCGCGTTATATGCACCCAGACATGCTTCCCCTGCTGTCCCAGTTGCATTCCAGCAGTGTTGGCATCCTTTTCTGAGGTTTCAGGGTGGACTTGGTGACCTCCAAGTGGTCGAATTGAGATTTCCAAGTGGCGAGCATTTTTTTCCCATAGACTTTAATGGGATTCGATATTCGGTCGAATAGTCGAATTTCGCGGTCTATTCGAATCGAATTTCGAACTTTCGAATATTTCACTACTCGCTCATCTCTAGTTACTATGTTACTATGTAGATGTCTTTTTTCGGCCTTATAATCTATGTTACTATGTTACTATGCTACATCACGAAAAAGGCTATACATTTGTAACTGCACTGCTGAATGGCTAATAAGCCTTTTTTTTCCCCACCACTACACTACAAAAAAGGCTGTACTTTGGTAACTGCACCGCTAAACGGTTAGTAAAATTTTTTCCCCACTAATACACAACAAAAAAGGCTGTACTTTTGTAACTGCACCGCTGAACGGCTAATAAGCCTTTTTTTTCCCACTAATGCACAAAAGGCTTTAGAACGTATAACTGTACTGCTGAAAGGCTAATGAGCCCTTTTTTGTTTTCCACTAATACACCACAAAAAAGGAATTAGAACATATAACGGCACAGCTGAACGGCTAATAAGCCCCTTTTTCCACTAATACACCCCAAAAAGGCTTTAGAACATATAACTGCACCACTGAACGGCTAATGAGCCCTATTTTTTCCACTAATACACCCTAAAAAAGGTTTTAGAACATATAACTGCACCGCACAAGAGCTAATAAGACATACAAATATCACATTGCTGTATCACACAGCACTTGCACCCCAGTACCAAGCAACATTTGCTGGAATTACAGAGGTATCATCTATTGCAAACCTGAAAGCTGCAGTGTAATGGCAATTTAGATCCCCAGTCAGTGCAGCAAGGTATAATTGTTCCTATTGGATTGTTCCTATTACCCAGGCTGTACACTCCCCTATTGGACCCTGTTCTCCTTTTATAGTTTGGAATAATTCCTCCCTATCCTTTCCCTACACTTCTAATGATCTTTCTCTGAACTTCTATACAGCCCAAAAAAAGTTTTAAAGTCTTTCCTAGCACTGTCCCTAGTGCTTCCACTTCGTCAACTTTAATTTGCTCATCTCTAACAGTGACCACAATACATAACTGACCGCATATTTCTGCACACACTGCATCTATTATACCCTTAGGGGCCGTTCAGACGGCCGTGGTATTGCGGATTTGCAAAAATGTGGATCCGCAATACCACGGATGCCGAACGGTGTGTGTTCCGCAATTTGCGGAACACACATCGCCGGCACCCCATAGAAGATGCCTATTCTCGTGCGCTATTGCGGACAAGAATAGGATATGTTCTATATTTTCTTACAGAGCCGCTGTACGGAGCCGCGGCTCGGCAAGATCGCACGCCGCCCATTGAAGTGAATGGGGCTGCATCTATTCCGCAAAATTGCGGAATAGATGCAGACCCATTCACACAGTTGTGTGAATAGGCCCTTAATGTCTCATATCAGTACAGTGCTCTCTCTCTCTCTCTCTCTATATATATATATATATATATATATATACACACACACACACTGTATATATTACACAGTATTATAAATGCAATATGTACAGATGTATAGTATATGCAGTAATGTACTAATAAGTGAGGTAAGAGGTATAAATTACACCTCGTGAACTCTTGTATATACTATATATCTATACCCACTGCATTTATTATATGTATATGTGTTTATTATATGTGCAGTGTGTGTGTATATTTCTCTTATCTCTCATCTCTTAATATTATAAAAATAAGTTTCTGTCTGTCTGTCTGTTCTCTATGCGCGACCAAACTACTGGACCGATCTTCACAAAATTCGGCACACAGGTACATCAGGTGTCCAGGAAGGTTTTAGACCAGGTCTCAGCTCTCTAGGATGTACCATTCACGAGATATTCCCAAAATATGATCTCCATTAGCTAATATTAGCCTGGGAGCCTTTCACTTTAAATCCCAACTGCCATTTTCTCCACATACATATCGGTTTTCCATAACAACCAAGCCAGGTAATTAGCAGCCAGCTGAGGAGCTCAGCTAAATAACAATCCAGCCATTTCTCTTCACTGCTTTAAAGGTTCAGAGCGCTGTGGATGACACTGTTAAAGGGGGTATTCCGATTACCAGAAATATAACTTATGTTTTAGACTAATTTTAGACTAAAACCGTTCAGTAGTAATAATAGATGTTTTCTTCCACTGCTACCCATTGCGTGTCCTCATAAATTACCATGGCATCGACCTGTAATTTAGGCCACCACCTAAAGAAGGACTTAAAAACCCGCCCGGGTCTCGCTAAGCCACGCCCCTGACTTGGTCAGGCTGTGCCCCTCCCACTCTGCAGCCAATGGGGATTGAAAAAATGAAGGTAAAAATCTACTTCTATCAGCTGCATTGACTTTCTCTCTGCAACGACACACAGAAACATTAAATGAAATAAATGAAATAGACTAATTTTAGACATACGACCGTTCAGTAGTAATAAAAGATGTTTTCTTCCACTGCTACCCATTGCGTATCATCATAAATTACCATGGCATCGACCTGTAATTCAGGCCACCCTCAAAAGAAGAACTTAAAAGCAACCCCCCCCAAGGTCCTGCTAAACCACGCCCCTGACCCGGTCAGACCACACCCCCTCCCACTCCGCAGCCAATGGGGATTGAAAAAATGAAGGTAAAAATCAACTTCTGTTAGCTGCATTGACTTTCTCCCTGCAATGACACACAGAAACATTAAATGAAATAAATAAAATACACTAATTTTAGACTAAGACCGTTCAGTAGTAATAAAAGATGTTTTCTTCCACTGCTACCCATTGCGTGTCATCATAAATTACCATGGCATCGACCTGTAATTCAGGCCACCATCAAAAGAAGGACTTAAAACTAGTGTTGAGCGAGCACCTCTGTGCTCGTATGCTCGGGTGCTCTGGACGAGCACTATGGGGTGCTCGAGTGCTCAGCCGAGCACCCGAGCATAATGTTAGTCAATGGGACTCGGAAGAGGGGAGGATGTCTGGTTAATAGAAAAAGGTCAGAATCGCGACTTCTCCTCTTTTACTCCTTTCACTCGTAAAAGTATGCTAATTAACTGAATTTGTACGCATTAGCGCACAATGCGTAGCATTAGCATACAAATTTGTACGTATTAGCGTACAATGCGTAGCATTAGCATTCAAATTTGTACGCATTATCGTATAATGCATAGCATTAGCATACAAATTCGTATGCATTAGCGTACAATGCGTAACATTAGCATACAAGTTCGTACGCATTAGCATACAATGCGTAGCATTAGCGTGCAAATCAACATTACAGTGAATGCCAGTACTTTCCCGCACGTTTATTTGCTGCGCAGCAGCGAACAAACGTGCGGGAAAGAGACTCGAGCATTGCGCTCGAGTACACTCGGTATTCGGCCGAACACCAAGCGGACCCGAGCGTAGGCATGCTCGGCCGAATAGCGAGTTCGGCCGAGCATGCTCGCTCAACACTACTTAAAACCCCCGCCCCAGGTCTCGCTAAGTCACGCCCTGACTCGGCCAGGCAACGCCCCCTCCCACTTCGCCGCCAACAGGAATTGAAAAATTGAAGGTAAAAATCAACTTCTGTCAGCTGCAGGGGTGGGAGGGAGGATGACTTTCTCCCTGCAATGACACACACAAACATTAAACGAAATAGATTAAATATACCCAATGTTTTCTTCCACTGCTACCCACTGTGTTTCTTCATAAATTACCATGGCATTGACCTGTAATTCAGGCCACCCTCAAAAGAAGGACTTAAAAGCACCCCCCCCCAAGGTCCCGCTAAACCATGCCCCTGACCCGGTCAGGTCACGCCCTCTCCCACTCCGCAGCCAATGGGGATTGAAAAAATGAAGGTAAAAATCAACTTCTGTCAGCTGCATTGACTTTCTCTCTGCAACGACACACAGAAACATTAAATGAAATAGATGAAATATACCCATACTATTATGGGGGGGGTGTGGGATTCACTATTAAGGGAGCAGGGTGCTGTAGAGGTCACTGTTATTGGCGATAATGTCGATATCTTTTAACGACACGCATACTGTACATATATTAAATGAAATAAATGAAATATACCCGGGCGAAGCCAGGTCCTTCTGCTAGTATAGTTTATACAGCAGTGTACTATAATTTATACCTTGTACCTCATGTCAATACACTGCTGTATCTCATTAAAAATTAGTTTCTGTCTGTCTGTCCGTCCGTCTGTCTGTCTGTTTTTTATGCATGACCAAACAACTTGATCGATCTGCACCAAATTTGGCACACAGGTACATCAGGTGTCTGGGAAGGTTTTAGGCCGGGTCTCAGCTCTCTAGGACATACCATTCCTGAGATATTCACAAAATATGACCTGCATTAGCCAATATTAGCCTGGAAGTCTTTCTTTTCAAATCTCAACTGCCATACACACAGTCACTTGTCCCTTATCAGCCAATAGAAGCTCGCAGGTCCTTGGTCTCCACATACACACAATTTTACTGAAGGTTTCCATAACTACCCAGCCAGGGGCAGGGCACAGAAAGCTGGGTGAGAACAAGAAAGACTTGGGAAATAGGTTTTCACTCTGTGTATTTACCAGGCTGGTAATGAGAGGTAATTAGTAGCCAGCTGAGGAGCTCAGGTAAATAGCTCCCGAAACACAATTCAGTACTTACCTCCCACAGACCTTGGCGCAGCCTGATTCTTACAGATGGTCACATGCACACAGTTTTACTCCAGGTTTCCATAACAACCCAGACATTTTTCTTCACTGCTGTAGGTCAGCTTTAGGCTAGGGTTACATGACGACATGTGTGGCACGACAATAAGTCACACGACACATAGGGCACAGCTACACTGCTACAGATGTCGTGCGACATTGATGTTGCACCAATGTCGTGCAACAATTATTATAATGATAGTCTATGGTGTTGCATTACTGCATGCAACATACTGCGACGTGACAGTTTCAGAAAAATCCTTCTTGGATGGTTCTTTTGCGACTGTCGTGTCGCAGCATGTCACAGTGCGACACCATAGCCTATCATTATAAAAATTGTTGCACGACATCGGTACGACAAAATGTTGCGCAACACATGTGGTCATGTACACCTATCCTTAAAGGGGCAGGGTGCTGTGGAGGTTACTGTTAAGTGGGCAGGGGCCAATATTAAATGGGAAGCTGCTTTTAAGGTCACTGTTAGGGGGGCAGGGACCACTATTAAGGGGCGTTCACTGTGGATGTTACTGTTAAGGGGGCAGGCTGTTGTGAAGGTCACTGTTAAAGGGGTGGTCACTATTGAGGTTTATGTTAACGTGGCAGGGGCCATTATTAAAGGGGCAGCTGCTGTGGAGGTCACTGTTAAGGCAGCAGGGTACTGTGAGGTCACTGTTAAGGGAGCGGGGTACTGTGGCAGTCACTGTTAAAGGGATGGGTCATGTGGAGGTCTTAGTTAAGGGGGCAAGAAACAGTGGAGGTCACAGATAAAGGGACGGTCCCCTATGGAGGTCAATGCTAAGGGGTGAGGTGCTGTAGAAGTCACTGTTAAGGAGGCGGGCCCCTGAGGAGGTCAATGTCAAGGGAGTGGGGTGCTATGAAACTGAATGTTAAAGGGGTGGGCTGCTGTGAAGGTCAAAGTTATGGGGATGGGCTGCTGTGGAGGTCCCATTTTAAGGAGGCGGGGCACTGTGGGGGGTCAGTGTTAAGGGGTGGGGGGATATGGAGTTCACTGTTAAGGAGGCAGGGTGCTGTACAGGTCACTGTTATGGGGAACACTGTCGATATCTTTTAACGACACATAAAAACATTAAATAAAATAGATGAAATATACCCATGCGAAGCCAGGCCCTTCTGCTAGTATACTATATACTTGTGCGCACTGCATCTGTTATACCTCTTTTGTGTGCCAGTGTTGTTTTGTAATCCCAGTCCAGCCCTGATGGCACATAGTATAACACGCATCAGCAAGCACAGTTCAGGGAGCAAAGGGAAAGGCTCAGAATGAGTATTCGGTAGTGATGAGCAGACCGGTGGATGTGTGGGTCTGAGGGGTTCGACTGAACTTTGTTTCAAAGTTTGGTTCCGATCCCGATCTTGATCCCGAATAGAGATGAGCGAATCTATTCGCCGCTTCGTCGATTTGTATCAAATCTTCCATTTTTCTACTCCAAAGCGAATCCGGACTTTGTCAGATTTGCTTCGTATTATTTGTAAATGTTCTTAAAATTTTGAACGCTAAATCTACGTACACATTCTTCTTGCCCCCTCCCCCAGCCCCCCAAAGCGGGAAAATGACGATATGCCCCCTCAAGAGCAGTAAAGTGAAGATACGCCCCCCTCAGAAGCAGGAAAAACCAGCCTGGCCCACCAGAAAATAACTATTTGCACGTATAGGGACTGAAGACTCCTCCCTCATTACTCCGCCCTCCACTCCAGTTCAAGCCAGCGCTGAACAAGATCCAGAGTCAGACCACAGCATCAAACAGCATGGCGAAAGAACTGTGACCCAAGTGGGGAGAGATGGTCTTTGTGGACAAGTACCCCGAACCACCGCCCACTCTAGAGATCAGAGCGGCACAACTATGCAAGAGAGTCTCACTGGCTCCTGACTCCATATTCGCCTTGCCAGCTGCTGCGGCTGGTGCAGTGGAGGCGGCTGGAGCTTCCACTTTGCCACCCAGGAGGAGAACAACACCTTCCATTCGGCAGAACCCGATTGTGCCAGCATTGGTGACGGACCACGCCCAGACCCTATGGGACTACAAGAATGTAGTGGAGGACTGGGTCATCCAGGTACTGCACCATCCAAGGTCGGGAGACCCTACACTGGAGCGGCGAAAGGGAACCATCCTGTGGTTTTCTGTGGAGCGAGGCTTTGGCTTCCTGGCGGATGACAAGGACTGCAAGGAGTACTTTGTGGGCCGCAGGTCAGTGAAACAGCCGTACTTGCCCCAACCCCGTCACAGCCTGTACGTGGGGAATCAGGTGGAATACACCCCCATGGCATCCCTGAAAGGCCCCATTGCTACCAGGGTAACGTTATTATCAAAGCCCCTGGTACCTGCATCACCACCTGAAGTTTGGCTGGAGGAACCACCAAGCGAAGTACCAGTGCGCTGCCTTCAGGAGTCACCAAATGGCACCCTCCATTTCAGGGAGAAACCACAGCTGGAGCGTCTGATCCCTGGACTGCTAGTGCCACCACCATCACAGTCCTTTCAGCTGGGTTAGCTGACGACTTCATCGTTTACGTTCCAGTCCATGGTGATCCACCAGTACCAACTACCCTGGAAGATGAAGCCAGCAGCAGCCAGGGGAGCTGGGGATTCTTCCCTGGGTGTAACCTTGCCTCAACTGCTGCAGCCAGAAGTCCTTACCCCTGCTGTCCCGGCAGGAGAATCCGGAAAAGTAAAGGCGCAAGTGGCTGCAGCGCTCACCAGCATGACCACCATCCAGACCCGGTCAAGTCCAACTTCTGGAAAAAGAGGGCAGTGGAGTTCCACCACGGCAGCCAGCTTGGCCTACAGGAGGCAGGAGCATCATCTGATGTCATTCAGCAGTAGCTCAAGCGAGGAGGACTTCAGGTCCCTCATCTGAGGAACCCTTCTACTGGCTGATATAAAGGACACTTCAGGACCTATGGGAGCCACACCATGGAGTGCACCTGATGGGTGAGAGCTAGTTGGCACTTGTTTTGTTTAGTTTGTATTGACCCCTGTTTGACTCTCACCCAGATGGACATGGCTTGTCAGGCCCCCCCCATTCTGCAGAAAATTCCCATTTGCACCTAAGCGCGCCTATTTTCCTTCCCCCCCTTCTCAGGTTTTTTAGGAGCCCCCTTTGCAAAGAGGGTTCTCTATTTGCTGCTATTTTATACCATCATTGCGGATTACACGTTACCTGTTTGGATTACAAAATTACCTCACGTGGATTCCAATTAAATTTTGGACTGTGTTCCAGTGTTTTATTATGCCAAGGAGCCACGAGGAGAGACTCAAACGTATATCTGAGCTTGCAATTATGCTTACAAATCTGAAATTGCACTAAAATGTTTGCATAATTGTCTTTGCTATATTTTAGCAATAATGTTTTTACAAGTTCAGCAACGTTCAAGCACTTTAGCCCATTGTGTGTATTTTTTTTTTCAGGTACTGCAATGTGTCCTATTATGCACTTATTGTACAGTGTTTTTTTAGTAAATTATGCACTTAGCCGGATAGCTAGTACCTTACTTTTCTACCTCATATGGACTGCCTCTAAAGACTGTACGCTGCGGCCTTGCCTCGTGCGTATAACGCAATAGCAAGTCAATAGTACGCTAAGGATTCGTACGCACTTTGTACGCTAATGCTTACGTATTGCGTACTTTTAACAAAACTGACTGTATGTTCGTAATTTGTGTAGGAATGTTTGCAAAACAACAATTATTTTTTAACGCAAATTCGACCGAATAAATTTGTATTAAGAACGAATCTTGTCAGAAATTCGTCGAAGCGAATTTTGGATGATTTGCTCATCTCTAATCCCCAACACCGAACCCCATTGAAGTCAATTGGGACCCGAACTTTAGGGCTAAAAAATGACTGTACTATAAGTCATAGAAAGGGCTAGAGGGCTGCAAAATGATCCAAAATTGAGCAGTACAATTGCCTTGCAAACAAATATGGATAGGGAAATTACTTAAAATAACATAAAATACATAAAAATAAAAAATAACAATCAAAGTCGATTCTCTTGTTTTTTTTTTTGTTTTTGTTTTTTTGTGTGTCTGTCAATTCTGTGTGTGAGGGAATACTTCTCTACTCGGCCAATCTAAGACATAATAATTTTGAGCTAGGAGGTGGAGGTGTCCGAGTAGAGGAGGAAGGGGACGTGGCGGTGTAGGTGGAAGAGGCGGAGGAGGCAGGGGAGGAAGCCAACAATTTTTTTTCCCATGTGTCTGTCAATTCTGTGTCAGGTTGCTAATAGTGTGACAGTTTGGTGCTTGTATGTTCTGGTTAAAAACTGCAGCTGCTATGCAAAGTTCATCGAGTACAATGGAGCAAATTATGAAGCATTTGGTGCAGGCCAATGCGCAGCAACAACAGGCCAATGCACAACAAAAGGCAAAGGAGAGGAGGCGGAGATTACAGGCAGAGGATAAAAAGAGACAAGAAGAAGTTTTACGTGTCCAACAACAGGCCATGGTGCAGCAACAGCAGGCCATGATGCAGCAACAGCAGGCTGAGATGGAGGCTCAGGTGCGGCTTTGATGAGTGAGGATAGGGGTCCCAGGTGTGGCTTTGAGGAGGGTCCCCGTATATGTTTGGAGGATGAACGTGGCCCTAGAAGGGGCTTAGAGGATGAATGTGGCCATAGAATGGGCTTTGAGAATGAACGTGGTCCTAGAAGAGGCTCATTTCCATTCCTGAAGTAAGCCTGTGTCTCCCTCTTGTGGAGCTTCTGAACTGGATTTGGGGGAGATAAAGTTGCCCAGCAGTTTCTACTGTATGTATCAGCAGCCAAGCCTCCTCTCTGGACAATGGACGGAACACTGTGTGTGTCACAAGGGGCTAGTCAGCGGCTGGTCACAGGATGACATCACAAGGGGCCCTGACGGAAAACTGAACAATGGGGCCTGACATCACAGTCAACAATGCTTTTTTTTCTTCTTTTTTTCTTCTTCCTTCTCCTTCCTCCTGTCTCTCTTTTTGTCCCCCATTTGATGTTATGTACATATAACGCATGCCTTTTCCACTCTCTCTCGTCATCCTTTACAAGTGAGTGGGTGATGGATGGGGAGGGGGGTAGAGAAGGTGAAGAGGAGCATTTTGGTGAGGGTAGAGCGGCAGACGCTTGGAGGCTGTCACCTTGAAAAGTGTTCTGCTTTGGCGAACAGCGGCCTTGGAGGCAAACCCTTTTCGGGTTCTCTGCCTGTTTGCTAAGATTAACTGTGGTATATGTTCTTATCAGTTACATATCTGATACGTCACCTATCTGGGAACCATATATTAAATGGATTTTTCTCCTACTACAATTAGACGGATGCAGAAGGGGTGTTCTTAAAGGGGTTGTCTCACTTCAGTAAGTGGCATTTATCATGTAGAGAGATAATACAAACGTCAGACTCTCTGGTGGCCGGGACCATTGGAGCGCATATAGGCTACTGTTTTTTTACTATATTGTGCAAGCATGACCACCCTGATGGATTGCAGGGTCTGTAACCATGGAAACGAGCAGTGTATAATGTGATGGAAAAATGAATACAGCCAGCAAAGAAAGCAATATGGATAATAACAATACATTAGTAAGTTGCTTGTATTACCTTTCTCTACATGATAAATGCATCTTACTGAAGGGAGACAACTCCTTTTATTTAAAAAAAAATTGGCTTAGTGTCAAAGGCACACTCAACAGTTTCCTCTCCTACCACAGTTAGATGGATACAAAAGGGGTGCTCTTAAAAAAAATAAAAATTGGCTAAGTGTCAAAGACACACTCTACAGATGAATTTCCTATGGGTGCCGCCGTTATACTTCTCTACTCTGGTCAAGGGCCGGACAAGTCCTGTGGGATTCAAGCCTGGTTTATTTTAATGAACGTGAGCATGTCCACGTTGGCTGTGGACTGGCGGATGTGCTTGTTTGTGACCCCCCCCCCCCCCCCCCGCCTTTCTAAACACACATTTGGACAAGACACTTGCTGCAGGCCAGCACCTCCAAGGCATAAAAGGCAAGCTCAGACCATGTGCCCAATTTGGAGACCCAGAAATATAATGGGGCAGACCCATCAAGCAGTATGTGCAGGCGTATGCACAAGTACTCTTCCACCATGTTGCTGTAATGCTAACTCCTGCCAAGACAGTCTGTATCAGATGTTGTAGCATGCTGACAAAGCTTTTCCACATTTTGGCCTTGCTAACCCTCCCTTCTGAGGTGCTGGTGGGCTGCAGCTACATTGGCGACTTCTTCCTCCTCCTCCTCCTCTGCCTTCACCTTTTGCTTCCACTGATCCCCCGCTGTCAGGTGGGAATGTCATTAGTAGTGTATCTACCAGCTTGCCTTGGGCTCGCGTATCTTCCGGTAATGCTCCAGTGACAGAAATAAGGACAGCACTTTGTCCTTGTAGCGGGGATCCAGCAGGGTGGTCACCCAGTAATCAGAACTGGTAAGAATGAGGGCAACTTATCGGTTATTGCGCACGCACTGCAGCATGTAGTCACTCATGTGTGCCAGGCTGCCCAAAGGCAATGAAAAGCTATCCTCAGTGGGAGGTGTAAGGTCTGTGTCCTCTGTATCCCCCAGCCATGCTCCAGTGATGCCCACAAGCTGATTTGGGTGCCACCCTGCACTGAACGCAGATCCTCATCATCATCCTCCTCCTCATCCTCCAAAACTGTCCCCTGGCTAGACAGTTGTATACCTGGCCACTGTTGGTGCAGGAACCCACCCTCTGAGCCACGTGTGGACGACTGGTCTGATAACCGAGGGAATGATCCCTCTTCCTCCTGTGCCACATCCAGCATCGCCCGAAGCGTTTTTTCAAGGAGACATAGAAGTGGGATAGTAACACTTAGGATGGCATCATTGGTGCTGGCCATGTTGGTGGAGTACTCTAAACAGTACAACACAGCACTCACATGCCACATGGAGGCCCACTCGCTGGTGGGGAAGTGGTGCTATTCCGCAAAGCCACTCACCCATGCGTGCTGCAGCTAGAACTTCCACTATCGCCTGCTGCTGCTTGTAAAGTCTCTCCAGCATGTGCAAGATGGAGTTCCACCTTGTGTGTACGTCGCATATGAGGCGGGAAGGCCGAAGTTACGCTGCGGCACAGACAAGCAGGCAGCAGGATGAGAACATAGAAAGACCGCACAGATGACCTTCACGTTCTGCAGCACCTCTGGGGTAATTTTTCAGGAACCTCTGCACCGCCAAGTTCAGCAAATGCGCCAGACAAGGGATGTGCTTCAAACCAGCTAGGTCCAGAGCTGCTACAAGATTTGCCCATTGTCGCACACCACCAGGCCGGGCTTCAGGATCAGCGGCACCAACCACTCTGTTCTTCCAGGCCCGCCCACAGCTCCTGCATACTGTGAGGTCTTTCCCCCAAACAGATGAGTTTCAGAACAGCCAGCTGTCGTTTCCCCATGGCTGTGCTGAAGTTTTTGCTGAAGGTGTTGTGCTGACGTGATGAAGAGGCAGTAGAGGAAGAACAGAAGGAGGAAGTGGAGGAGGCAACCAGAGACACCGAGAAACCTGCCTGTGCTTACTGGTCCACTTATCGGTGGTTATGTGAACCTTGCCACTGATGGCACACCTGATTTTTTTTTTCTACCACTTGTTCATGTAGGGCAGGGACGGCCCCTCCTGGAAAAGTGATGGAGGCTATGGACCACGTATCGTGGGACAGCTGCCGTTGTGACGTTTTTAAAACTTTCCGTCTCTACCAGACGGAATGGCAGCATTTCAAAGGCCAGCAATTTTGAAATGCTGCCATTCAGGGCCAGGGCTCATTGCTGGGTAGGGGGGTACGTCCTCTCTCTCTCCAGTTTTTGGGGGATGGAAAGCTGAATGCTTCCATTAGACAGTGTGTAGATGCTTGTTGACGGTGGTAGTAGTGTTGCTGTGACATCCTCTCTTTGAAGAGAGCCCCTGTCGCTCTAGAGGGTGAGGAAGAAGCCAAGAGCGCAGCAGAAGAGGAAGCAAGAGGAGCCTCAGATCTTTGTGGTTCTTCAGGTGTCTACTCCACTGCAGCTCGTGCTTTGCGGTTAGATGCCTGGTCATGCAGGTGATGCTCAGGTTTAGAATACTTATGCCTCGCTTCAGGCTCTGACTGCACAGCGTGCAAACCAACCGTGTCTTGTCATCAGCACACTGCCTTAAGAACTGCTACACAACTCCTTTGAGCTGGCTTTGATAAGCTATGTTCCTTGGCGAGGTGGGCAGTAGAAGGTGTACTGGCTTGGGGCGGGTCGCTCTGCTTTTGCACCCTGCGCCCTCTTTTGCTGTGTGGCTGGCGCTGCGTGACCCCCACCTCTTCCTCAGAACTGCAAATGTCACACGCATGACCTGGATGCCATGTGAGGTCTAGAACCTCATCATCCCCCACATCATCTTCCACCCACTCCTCACCCCTGCCCTCCTGACCGGTTTGCACACTGCAGAAAGCCACAGCAGTTGACACCTATGTTTCTTCATCATCATCAGAGACATCCTGTGGTGGTTCTCCCACGTCCTCATCCTCAAACATACGTGGTTGAGTATCAGTGCACTCAATCTCTTCCACTTCTGGGGCAGGGCTAGGTGGATGGACCACGGAAAGCACGTCAGCAGAGTCATCAAAAAGCATAAGTGACTGCTGCATGACTTTGGGCTCAGATGGCTGATGTGCAAGGGGTTGAGATGGAAGACGAATGCTCGTGGGCCGCCGGTGCCAACTCTGCACTTTCAGCAGTGGACCAGGTGGAAGACAATATGAAGTAACTGGAGGCACTCTGAGCCATCCAATCTACTACCGTCTCTAATTGTTCTGGCCTCACCATTCTTAGAGCGGTATTTGGGCCAACAAAATGAAACAGAACGTCTTTTCTCCTGCATACACCAGAGAAAGGTGTTTTATTTGGGTGCGTAGCTGGCACAGATCGACAACGTCCTTTCCCTGCAGCAGGAGCTCCAACACCACTAATACCAGCAACGCCACGTCCAAGGACATGTCCCATATTTGAAACTCTCCATATTTTGTATTTCCTTGTCACAAGTACAAAAGAAGTGTTTTTTCCAACTAAAAAAATAGCTCTAAGTCACTAACACAATAAAAATGAATTTCCTCTCCTACTACAGTTAGATGACAAAGGGGTGTTCTTAATTTTAAAAATTGGCTTAATTTCAAAGACACAGTCGACAGACAAATTTCTTTTCCTACTACAGTTAGGCGGATGTTCTCAATTAAAAAAATAATTTAAAAAATATAGGCTAAGGGTCACCGACACAATTAACAGATGGATTTACTATTGTATTTCTGTGTCACAAGGGAAAGGAAAGGGTTTTGCACCCCAAACAAAAACTCTGTGTTAGTGACACAATTAACTGATGGATTAACTATTGTATTTCTGTGTCACAATGGCAAGGAAAGGGTTTTGCACCCCCAAAAATAGCTATGTATCAACTACACAATTAACTGAGATTAACTATTCTATTTCCGTGTTACAACAGCAAGGAAACAGTTTTGCCCCCAAAAAAATAGCTATGTCATCGACACAATTAACTGACAGATTTAGTATTGTATTTCCATGTCACAACGGCAAGGAAAGGGCTTTGCACCCTAAAAAATAGGGGTGACACAATTAACTGAGGAATTAACTATTTTATTTCTGTGTCACAGTGGCAAGGAAAGGGTTTTACAACCCAAAAAATAGCTATGTGTCAGAGACACAATTAACTGAGGGATTAACTATTGTATTTCCATGTTGCAACAGCAAGAAAAGGGTTTTGCCCTGCAAAAAATAGCTACCAAATAGCAGGCACAATTAGACACAATTTTCACCCAGGCAGCTCCCCCTGACAAGAGCATCAGAGCATGCAGGATTGCACAGGGCGAGAGCTCTTTTATTAACAATAACACACTGCCGGGCAGAAGCTTTCACCCATCAGTGCTGGTGACATCACCGGGCTCATTGCTGGGCGGAAGCCTCCGCCTGGCTGAGCCCAGTTCATCACCGGAACTCCACAAAATGCCTTTTTTCTCCACGATTCAGCTCGAACCCAGACAACCCCTTTAACTGATGGATTACTTTACAAATCACTAGTCAGACCACATATGGAGTACTGTGTACAGTTCTGGGCTCCTGTGAACAAAGCAGACATAGCAGAGCTGGAGAGGGTTCAGTGGAGGGCAACTAAAGAAATAACTGGAATGGGTAGACTACAGTACCCAGAAAGATTATCAAAATTAGGGTTATTTACTTTAGAAAAAAGACGACTGAGGGGAGATTTTATTTAACTATGTATAAATATATCAGGGGTCAGTACAGAGATCTTTCCCATCATCTATTTATCTCCAGGACTGTAACAGTGACGAGGGGACATCATCATTAATGCGTCTGGAGGAAAGAAGGTTTGTACACAAACATAGAAGAGGATTCTTTACTGTAAGAGCAGTGAGACTATGGAACTCTCTGCCTGAGGAGGTGGTGATGGTAAGTTCACTAAAAGAGTTCAAGAGGGGCCTGGATGTATTTCTGGAGGGTAACAATATTACAGGTTATAGCTACTAGAGAGGGGTTGTTGATCCAGGGAGTTATTCTGATTGCCTGATTGCAGTCAGGAAGGATTTTTTTTTTCTCTAAAGTGGGGAATATTGGCTTCTACCTCATAGGAGTGATTTGCCTTCCTCTGGATCAAAGTATAGGATAACAGGCCAAACTGGATGGACAGATGTCTTTTTTCTGCCTTAAAACTATGTTACTATGTTACTATTAAAGGCTATGTACCACTTTGGAGTCATCTTTTTATGATTGCATTTAACTTATTTTTGGCTAAAAATCATATTTTCAATTGGCCTTTATTAAAAAATATGGAGCTGTTCAATCGCAAAGAACTGTTATTCTAACTGTGTGACTGGTACTTTCACTTTGTGCTGGTCTTCTAATAAGCCTTATCTCTAAACTACTGAGAGGTCATAAACACTTATTTAAGCCACATTTTTATCAGTAAGATAAGGATTGAGCTTTAATGAGTGTTTATAATGTGAGAGAGCACAGATAAGAAGTCATTCTGCTCCTCAGATGATGGAAAAAACAAAAAATCCACAGGTAGGTAGTAGAGCATGTAAGTTCTGTACACAAAAAAGGATTCCATATTGTTACTAAAGAGTAACAAAATAAGTATAATGCAATAATTTAAAAATATATTGCCCCCAAAGGTGTACATAGCCTTTAACTATTGTATTTCCATGTCACAACAGCAAGGAAAGGGTTTTGCACCCCAAAAAATAGCTATGTGTCAACAACACAATTAACTGAGGAATTGACTATTGTATTTCCGTGTCACAAGGGAAAAGGTTTTGCACCTCAAAAAAAATAGCTATGTGTCAGCTACACAATTAACTGAGAGATTACCTATTGTATTTCCGTGTTACAATGGCAAGGAAATAGTTTTGCACCCCAAAAAATAGCTATGTGTCAGCAACACAATTAATGGATGGATTAACTATTGTATTTCCGTGTTACAAGGGTAAGGAAAGGGTTCTGCACCCCAAAAAATAGTTATGTGTCAAAACACATTTAAAGGGAACCTGTCACCTCCAAAACACCCCGTGAACTAGAGTAAGCGGTGTATAGAGTAAGTGACGTTGAGTTCGGTTATGTAATTTTTATCTTTATACTCACTTCCATCTGATGTTGTGCTCCCACAAACCTGCAGTAAAATGCACTCACTGGACTCCGGTTCTCACTCACATAATGGAGAGGACTCAAAGAAGAGTCCAGTGAGTGCATTTTACTGCAGGTTTGTGGGAGCACAACATCAGAATGGAAGTGAGCAGGCTCGGACTGGCCCACAGGGGTACAGGTGAATCCCCCGGTGGGCCCCTGAGCCAGGTGGGCCCCTAGTCTCCTATACCCTGCACAAGTGGCACATAACACATTAGACTTACTGTTCTACATACATATATTCAATGTACAGCCCCATAACCAGTCTATTTTCATGTAAAAAACTTGTTAGATTATTTATTATATTTGAATGTTGGTGTTGATGGGCCCTAGGTACCCCAGTCCGACACTGGAAGTGAGTATGAAGATTACATATTTGGATTCAGCATCACGTACACTATATAAAACTTACTCTAGTTCAGGGGTTGTTTCGGAGATGACAGGTTCCCTTTAACTGACTGATTGACTCTACTATTTCAGTAAATTGCAGCAAATGCAGCAAAAAGCAAATGCAGTATTATGAACCCCCAAAAATGGCTTTATGTCACTGACACAATAAACAGACTGATTCACTCTCGTATTACAGTAAGACGAATGTAAAGGCGGTTTTATGAACCCCATAAAATTGCTTTGTGTCACCTACACAATTATCAGACTGATTACATCTCCCATTACAGTTAGACGGATGAAAATGTGGTGTTATTAAAACAAAATGATCAACTGTCTTGTAACAGTAAGACGGATGAAAATGCAAAGTTTTGAACCACAATATTAACTTTAGGTCAACCACAGAACAGCCCAATTAAGTAGTGTATTTCTGTGTCTCTAGTGCAAAGGTGTTGTACAGCACCGCAGAAAAATACTTACAGGTCACCCACAAAGTTATTAAAATCAATAACAAACTAACACTGTCCCTTCATGCAGCAGTGTCCTGTCCCTACACTAGTCAGAGAAGAATAGTGGCGCACCATGTGATCTGGCATTTATGCATGCAGGGTCACATGGTGCGCCGGCCAATCACAGCCATACCAATGCTAGGCATGACTGTGATAGCTTCCAGGTGCCCACAGCTTAAATGGTTATTCATCGGCTGCAGTCTTTCAACAAGCATTATTTAAACTACGAACAACGAACACGAACTTTGGCGCCAAGTCCGGATTCGGGTACCAGGACACCGTAATGTTCAGTATGAAGCCCAACAGAGCGGTCTGCATTGGCTTATTACTAGTATTGAGATCTACTATAAATGGGCCATGGGGGCCCAATTCAGATTCTTGCTATAGGGCCCAGTGATTTCTATGTATGCCCCAATTGTAGATGTTGCAAAATACAATAGACAGACCATGCTACACAGGGCCGGTTCAAGGTTCATGTGGGCCCCTTGGGCGATAAAGTCTTGTGGCATTCTGCACAAGACACACAGCAATGAAACTGAATGTACAGATGTAGCCGATCTAAAACTGAATCTTATAACACTGGTAACATGTCAGAGGTGCTATCTTGTGCCAACTTGTGACAAAAGCTATTGAAATACATTGAAAGAGTTAGTTAACCTTTTTGTGCCATTTTTTACTTAACGCGTTATCCTCCAGGCAGGGGCGTAGCTAGAAATCACTGGGCCCCACAGCAAACTTTTATACGGGGCCCCCCCCCCCCATGTTTTTAGTAATTTTATATTTTAATAGTGAAGATGTTGTTTAAATGTTTATTTATCTTTATATTAAACATTGGGAAGGTGGGTGATTTAAACTTTCATCTCATTCTCTGCCAGCCTCCTGTCTATAGATTGCAGTACATAGCAGCCTCCCCTTCCTGCCCTCTTTTCCGCCGTGTACTAATGCTTATTATGGCACATATAAGTGCACACCTGATGCCAGCCCAGGACCATCCTGGCATCACGTGTGCATATATAAAAGTGCCAAAATAAGCAGTAGTAGATGGCAGAATGGCGACCAGAGAGGGGAGGCTGCCATGTACGGCATGCTTTATTACAGAAGGCTGGCACAGGAAGGAGTGGGTAAAGGCTGGGATGGCTACCTGGCAGCCTCTGCCCACTCCTTCTTGTGCCAGCCTTCTGTTCTTTATTATAGCAGAGATGCGTGTAATACAGGAGGCTGGGGTGGCTGTGGCAGCTACACTGCCTGCAGTCTACTGTACCTGACATGCTTTCCTCTACTCTCCCAGCCTCACACAGAGTCCAGGACTCCATAGTCTCTTCTACTCCACCCTGTCCTCCATACTCACTTATAAATAACACATTGTAATACTACCCTATAAATAACACATCATACACATTACTTCCCCATACCAACTTATAAATAACACATCATATTACTAGTACATATGACCCTATAAATAAAACATTGTATTACTACTCCATACTAACCTATACATAACACATCACCTTACTACTCTATACTAGACTATAAATAGTACATCGTATTACTATCCTGCAGGCAAGGGCCAGGGGGACGCGGGCCAGGGCCAGGGGGATGAGGTAAGAGCCAGGGGGGTTGCAGGCAGGAACTGGGGGGCGCAAGCAAGAGATAGGGGGCACAGGCAGCGCACACATACCTGATAAGTCGAGCGATGTGCGCTGCTATGCGGTTCTTGCCTGCTGCTCCCAACTTCTTTACGGCAGGAACGTTGTGGGCGGGCTTAATTAGCATAGCACGCTGCACCTGCCGGCTTGTGCTATTCTCTAGCTGGCGGCGCAGAGCGCTATGCAAGTACAGTCTTTCAGTGCCGGTATGGAAACAATGTATGGGGGTGGGGTGGAGTGCGCCCAGTGTGACTGCACCGCGCCGTAAGTGAAGGGCCCGGCAGCCCAGCCTGGACTGAAACTAAGACTGTATTTTAACATGTCTGAGACACTGCTCCTGGGCGGCCGGGCCCCTTGTCAGCCCGGGCCCCGAAGCAGCCGCTTCCCCTGCTTCCCCTGTAGTTACGCCACTGCCTCCAGGCTTAGCTCAGCTGCATCTGTATTACAGATGTTGCCAAATACAATAGACAGAGCATGCTACAGTGGATATATGATATATATCATATGATATATATCATATCATATGATATGATATATAATATGATATATAATATCTACTTTTTTTTACCTACCCAGTGTTTCAGCCCCTCTAGTCTACTCACACTTTTTACCATTTTTTCCATGCATACACCTTTTTGAATGCTTTTATTGTGGGATATGTGGGCAAAAACATGAAATTTGGCATTGTGCACTTTTTTTTGCCCATATGGCTTTCACTTATGATGCTATATGATATGGTGATACCAAAATTACACCAAACGGTGCCCATTTGGGTTAATGGGTCCCATCTGGCACTGGACAATTTCTTTGAGCCAGGGTGTCAGAAAATTTTCATTGTTCTGCTCCTATGTTAAAGCAGAACAACAAAAAAAAATGCAGATGTGAACCTTATTAGAAACATCCATCCAACCAAGATTTAGACCTAGACCTAAATCACTGTTTGACTTTAACATATGGGGGACCCCTCCCTTTCCTAAAATCACAATATCTTACTTGCTATATTTTGCAGACTGGGAGAGGGTTGCTGAGCTGGAGGCACTTTGTCCCAAAGACACACTACCCCACTTTATGCTTATGAGGCTGATGTGTAGCCAGCCTCCTCTGACTGGCTGCTTACACTGCTGGCTGCTTGACTGTGACTGTGACGAGGGGACATCCTCTGCGTCTGGAGGAAAGAAGGTTTGTACATAAACATAGAAGAGGATTCTTTACAGTAAGAGCAGTGAGACTATGGAACTCTCTGCCTGAGGAGGTGGTGATGGTAAGCTCACTAAAAGAATTCAAGAGGGGCCTGGATGCATTTCTGGAGGGTAATAATATTACAGGTTATAGTTACTAGAGATGGGTCGTTGATCCAGGGAGTAATTCTGTTTGCCGGAGTCGGGAAGGAATTTTTTTCCCTAAAGTGGGGAAAATTGGCTTCTACCTCACAGGGTTTTTTTGCCTTCCTCTGGATCAACTTGTAGGAAAACAGGCCGAACTGGATGGACAGATGTCTTTTTTTCGGCCTTATAAACTATGTTACTGTGTTACTCCACGCTGGTACCTAGTCTTTTGGCTTCAATACAGATCACAGAGCTGCCAGCTACTATTGGCTGAGAGCCAAGGTGTGATGTGTAATGAAGCTGCGACAGGTGCCAGCATCGCAATTGCTGCACTGTGCAGAGCCTGTTTTAGCATACAGACTGAATGTGCTTCTCTCTGCGCAGACTGCGCTGCTAGTATAAAGTGCCCCTGGCCACTGGTAGTTCAACCTGCAGCTGCCGAACAGTTTCTGTTGTGTGGGGACGAGGTGAGCAGCTGCAGTTCAGCTATTTGAATTTTGGAGTGAGGAGATGCAGTGGCAGTGGAGTGCCTGGGGTTTTTGGCACACGGGGCGGATCCTGTCTCTGGCACTCCCATCCATTTAAAAAAAACTTTCCCATCAATTAAAAAAAAACAAAAAACAACAACATATTTTTATATTTACATACCACCCCTGTGCCTCCCACACAGTATAATGACCACCAGTGCCCCCATACAGTATTATTATTTATTATTAAAGCACCATTCATTCCATGGTGCTGTACATATGATAAGGGGTATACATACATAGTACAGACAATTGCACTAAGCATGAACAAGACAAGTTACAGACTGGTACAGAAGGAGAGAGGGCCCTGCCTGTGAGGGCTTATAATTTACAAGGTATGGAGGATGGACACAGTAGGTGAAGGTAAAGCTGGTCATTACAGTATAGCAGTAACAGGTTCACAAGTTGTAGGCTTGTGTGTTTTCAGGCTTCTTTTGAAGAATTCCACTGTAGGTGAGAGTCTGATATGTTGGGGTAGAGAGTTCCAGAGTATGGGGAATGCACAGGAGAAATCTTGGAAGCGGTTGTGGGAAAAGATGATAAGAGGAGAGAAGAGAAGGAGGTCTTGTGAGGATCGAAGATTATGTGTGGGGATGTATCGGGAAAGTAGCTCAGAGATGTCCATAGGGAACAGGTTGTAGCTGTAGAAATTTGAACTCAATTTCCTGGGCAATGGGGAGCCAGTGAAAGGATTGGCAGAGTGGAGAGGCAGAGGAGTAATGGGGGAGAGGTGGATTAGTCAGGCAGCAGAGTTGAGGATAGATTGGAGGGGTGCAAGAGTGCTAGATGGAAGGCCACAGAGGATGATGTTGCAGTAATCTAGGCGGGAGATGATGAGGGCATGTACAAGCATTTTTACAGACTCATGGTTGAGGAATGCACGGGTGCAGGAGATATTTTTGATTTGAAGGCGGCAGGTGGTGGAAAGGGCTTGGATGTGTGGTCTGAAGCAGAGGGCAGAATCCAAGATCACTCCAAGGCAGAGGACTTGGTTGACCAGGGAGACTGTGCAGCCATTGATCGTGATAGACAGGTCTGTTGGGGGTAGTTGAGCAAGTTGGGAGAAAGATGATAAATTCTGTTTTATCCATGTTAAGTTTAAGAAAACAAGAGGAGAAGAAGGAAGATATGGAAGATAGTCATTGTGGGACTCTGACTAGCAAGGTGGTGATGTCTGGACCAGAGAGGTAGATTTGTGTGTTGTCAGCATAAAAGTGATACTGAAAGTCATGGGACTGTATGAGCTGTCCCAGGCCGAGGGTATACATAGAGAAGAGCAGGGGTCCTAGGACAGAACCTTGTGTGACACCAACAGAGAGGGAATGAGACGAGGAGGTGGTGTGAGAGTGGGAGATGCTAAATGTCCGGTCTGTGAGGTACGATGTGATCCTGGAGAGGGTCAGGTCAGTGATGCCAAGAGATGAGAGAGTTTGTGACAGAAGGGAGTGGTCAAGTTTGTCAAAGGCAAAGGATAGAGTTGGCGCGGGGAGTTGAGTTGCTGTTAGTGAATAAAAGGACTTCCGGCTCCCCTGCGCTTCAGCAATGTGCACCTCCATCCTCTGACAGCTGGCACTCAGTGCGTACTGCCCTCCCCCCCTTCCTTTGCTAACCACTGTGCAGAGGGCCCTCTAGGAGCAGAAGGCCCCAGCATTAGCCTGGGTATGCCGGGTGCTGACACTAACCCCGGGCACAATAATGCAGTGCTTAATTATAAGCATTAGTAAAATTAGAATTTTTAGAAACAAAAGGGATGATTGCACAGCATTGGCTGGAGATATAGTAACATAGTAACATAGTTTGTAAGGCCGAAAAAAGACATCTGTCCATCCAGTTCAGCCTGTTTTCCTACAAGTTGATCCAGGGGAAGGCAAAAAAACCCTGTGAGGTAGAAGCCAATTTTCCTCACTTTAGGGGGAAAAATTCCTTCCCGACTCCAGTCAGGCAATCAGAATAACTCCCCGGATCAACGACCCATCTCTAGTAACTATAACCTGTAATATTATTACCCTCCAGAAATACATCCAGGCCCTTCTTGAACTCTCTTAGTGAACTTACCATCACCACCTCCTCAGACAGAGAGTTCCATAGTCTCACTGCTCTTACCGTAAAGAATCCTCTTCTATGTTTATGTACAAACCTTCTTTCCTCCAGACGCAGAGGATGTCCCCTCGTCACAGTCACAGTCCTCGGGATAAATAGATGATGGGAGAGATCTCTGTACTGACCTCTGATATATTTATACATAGTTATTAGATCTCCCCTCAGTCGTCTTTTTTCTAAAGTGAATAACCCTAATTTTGATAATCTTTCTGGGTACTGTAGTCCACCCATTCCAGTTATTACTTTAGTTGCCCTCCTCTGAACCCTCTCCAGCTCTGCTATGTCTGCCTTGTTCACAGGAGCCCAGAACTGTACACAGTACTCCATATGTGGTCTGACTAGTGATTTGTAAAGTGGCAGGACTATGTTCTCATCACGGGCATCTATGCCTCTTTTGATGCAACCCATTATCTTATTGGCCTTGGCAGCAGCTGTCTGACACTGGTTTCTGCAGCTTAGTTTGCTGTTCACTAAAATTCCTAGGTCCTTTTCCATGTCAGAGTTACCCAATGCTTTACCATTTAGTATGTACTGGTGACTTGCATTATTCCTTCCCATATGCATAACCTTACATTTGTCAGTGTTAAACCTCATCTGCCACTTTTCTGCCCAAGCCTCCAGTCTATCCAGATCCTGCTGTAGCAGTGCACTGTCCTCCTCTGTGTTAATTTCTTTACACAGTTTAGTGTCATCTGCAAAAATTGATATTTTACTGTGCAAGCTTTCTACAAGATCATTAATAAATATATTGAAGAGAATAGGACCCAATACAGACCCCTGTGGTACCCCACTAGTGACAGTGACCCAATCTAAATATCTACCGTTAATAACCACCCTCTGTTTTCTATCACTGAGCCAGTTACTTACCCACATACAGACATTTTCTCCCAGGCCAAGCATTCTCATTTTGTATACTAACCTTTTATGTGGTACCGTGTCAAACGCTTTGGAGAAGTCCAAATATACGACATCCATTGAGTCGCCGCGGTCAAGTCTAGAACTTACCTCCTCATAGAAACTGATTAAATTGGTTTGACATGACCGAACCCTCATGAAGCCATGCTGATATGGAGTTATTTGCTTATTTTCATTGAGGTACTCCAAGATAGCATCTCTCAGAAAACCTTCAAACAGTTTACCCACAACAGAAGTTAAACTTACCGGCCTATAGTTTCCAGGCTCTGTTTTTGGACCCTTTTTGAATATTGGCACCACATTTGCTATGCGCCAATCCTGTGGAACACTCCCCGTCAGTATAGAGTCCTTAAATATCAGAAATAAGGGTCTGTCGATTACATTACTTAATTCTCTTAGGATACGGGGGTGTATGCCATCCGGTCCTGGTGATTTGTCTATTTTAATATTTTTAAGACGTTGCTGCACCTCTTCCTGGGTCAGAGAGGACACTTTTAAAGGGGAATTTACTTTTAAACTCTGCATTTCATCTGACATTTTATTTTCCTCAGTGAATACAGTGGAGAAAAAGTTATTTAGTAGCTTCGCTTTCTCCTCATCGCTCTCTGCTACTCCCCCCTCATTACTCTGTAAGGGGCCGACACCTTCAGGTTTATACTTTTTAGTATTTATATAATTGAAGAACATTTTAGGGTTAGTTTTACTCTCTTTGGCGATTAATCTCTCGGTCTCTAGTTTGGCTGTTTTTATGTGTCTTTTACATATTCTACTTTTTTCCTTATAGTTTTTCAATGCTTCCTCACTCCCCTCCTGTTTTAGTGATTTAAATGCTTTCTTTTTGTCATTTATTGCTTTCTTTACAGTTCTATTTATCCACATTGGTTTTTTCTTGTTTCTTATTATTTTATTCCTATATGGTATGTACCTCTCACAATTAGATATTAGGATGCTTTTAAAAATATCCCATTTTGTGGCTGTATTTTTATTTTTGAGGACTTTGTCCCAGTTAGTTAGGCCTATGGCCTCTCTTAGTTGGCTAAATTTTGGTATTTTTGTTCCTCCCTGAAGAAACGCTCTTTTGAATGACAATTGGAAGGTTATTATGTTATGGTCACTGTTTCCCAGGTGTCCCCCAACCTGCACACCTGTTGTTCTGTCAGGTCTATTGTTTAATACTAAGTCCAGTATGGCCGTCCCTCTAGTGGGGTCCTGAACCAGTTGGGAAAGGTAATTGTCTTTGATTATTTCCAAGAACCTGTTTCCTTTATGAGATGTACAGGTTTCAGTTTCCCAGTCTATATCTGGGTAGTTGAAGTCCCCCATAATAACGACCTCATTATGATTTGCCGCCTCGTCTATTTCATTTAGAAGTAGATTTTCTGTGGTCTCTGATATATTGGGTGGTTTATAATAAACCCCTATTAGTATTTTATTATTGTTTTTGGCTCCATTTATTTCTACCCACAGTGACTCCACATCTTTATGTCCCTCACTTATATCTTCCCCCGAGTGTGGGCTTTAGGCATGACTTTACATAAAGGCAGACCCCTCCCCCTCTCCCGTTTTGACGATCCTTTCTAAAAAGATTGTAACCCTGTACATTAACTGCCCAGTCATAGCTATCATCCAGCCATGTCTCAGTTACTCCCACTATGTCATAGTCCTCCTCACACATCACTAATTCCAGTTCACCAGTTTTATTAGCTAGGCTTCTGGCATTAGTGTACATACAATTAAGAGGTTGATGTATATTTCTTACCCTACACCTTTCCTTCTGATCTGTTATAGTTCCTCCTTCCATTCCTCCCCCAGTTCCATTATCTTGCCCCAGGTCTCTATCTTCCCCTCCTATAATGTAGTTACCCTCCCCCCCCCAGTCCCTAGTTTAAACACTCCTCCAGCCTTCTAGCCATCTTCTTCCCCAAACAGCTGCCCCTTCCCCATTGAGGTGCAGCCCATCCCTACGGTAGAGCCTGTAGCCGACAGAGAAGTCGGCCCAGTTCTCCAGTAACCCAAACCCCTCCTTCCTACACCAGTTCTTGAGCCACTTGTTTACCTCCCTAATCTACCGCTGCCTTTCTTGTGTGGCTCGTGGTACAGGCAGTATTTCGGAAAACACTACCTTGGAGGTCCTTGCCCTAAGCTTATGCCCTAGATCCCTAAAATCATTTTTAAGGACAATCCCCCTACCTCTAACTTTGTCATTGGTACCGATATGGACCATGACTGCTGGATCTTCTCCAGCCCCTCCCAGTAATCTGTCAACCCGATCCACATTGTGCCGAACTCGAGCGCCTGGAAGGCAGCACACCATCCGACGATCCCGGTCTTTGTGACAGATTGCCCTCTCTGTACCCCTAATAATGGAGTCGCCCACTACCAGCAACTGTCTGGCCTGCCCTGCTCTCCTGGCCCCCTGCTTACTGGAGCTGACATTCCCCTGACTGGCAGAGGAAGTGTCCGGCTGCAGCAGTGCTCTCCCTGAAGTAACATCCCCCTCATCTGCCAAACTTGCAAACTTGTTGGGGTGTGTCAGATCAGGGCTAGCCTCCCTGGCACTTTTCCCTCTAACCCGCTTTCTAACTGTTACCCAGCTAGCTAACTCACTTTCCTGGGCCTCCTCACTACCACCCTCCCCCACATCTACCCCATAGAGTGCTTTCTCACTGAGCAGCAAACTCTTTTCCAAATTGTCAGTGCTTCTCAGCGTTGAAATTCGCCCGCTTAGATACACGATGTGCGATTCCAAGTGGACAATTTGCTCACATTTTGAACAAATATATGCACCCTTAAACGGCTGTTCCAGGACTGCATACATCAGACAAGATGTGCACTGGACTGCGCTGTCAATGATGGAAGCCATTCTAATGGGGATTACACAAGCAAAAGCGAAAAAATACAATACAATGATATGGAAAGACTTACTGTAGTCCCTTTTAAAGTTCCCGAATCTAAAGTCACACACTTAATTCAAACACACACTTAAAAGTCAAACACGCGAACGCTCAAACTCGCGTATTATCTCTGCTTTTATAAGTGGGAAACGCAAACCAGTCTGTTTTTTTCCCTCTGGATTCAAAGGACTGAACTGCCCACAAGACTGGCTATTTAACTTCTCCTAATTAGATAGCCAAACCCTAATTACTCACCTGTGCAGCACCCTGGACAAGGAAGAGAAAGGAGAAAAAAAAATAGTGCAATCACGTTTACTCTTAGCTGCTATGCAATAAACCAGCAGCAACAACAGTAAGTCACAGTGTATAAGCAAGACTACACTGCTCTGCTCTGACTTGGTTCAGAGTACAATAAAGTCAGGCACAGCCACTCAGCAATGCAACAAATAAATTAGCTCTCACAGATACTCCCTCACGCAATCTAAAGTCACACACTTAATTCAACCACACACTTAAAGTCAAACACGCGAACGCTCAAACTCGCGTATTATCTCTGCTTTTATAAGTGGGAAGCGCAAACCAGTCTGTTTTTTTTTCCTCTGGATTCAAAGAAAAAATTTAGGTTGGTGTAGGATTTTGAACTTTCCATTTGGCACCAGCATCTCTAAGTGATCACCCTAAACCCCTGACTACCTATTGTTTCATATGAAGTCAGACTGGCACTTCGCTGTAATTTTTCTATGCTTTTATTGTCACATTTACAGGTATTTGTGACGCGTTTCGGCTATATTAGCCTTCTTCAGATATGTCTGAAGAAGGCTAATATAGCCGAAACGTGTCACAAATACCTGTAAATATGACAATAAAAGTATAGAAAAATTACAGCGAAGTGCCGGTCTGACTTCATATATACATAGAGGAGCGCTCCTCCTTGACGCGAGCACCGCTCGCTGACGAACAACCGCAGTGCCGACCTACTACCCTCTTCAAGTGTTCTACCTATTGTTTCAATTTTCCTACCTAAATATGTCCCTAAACCCTAGATTGGTGGTTTGTGACTACATCATCATCACCACGTGATCACACTGGAAGAGCATGTTATCACGCTCAGCGCAGGTCCTTTGGCAGGTCTTTTCCATTCAAGAGAGGTGTGGACTGACTGCGCGAGTAAGTGGATGAGGTGAGTATTTTTTTTTTTTTACTCAAAAGGCCATACTGCACTAGCATATTACCATTTTAATAGCCGTTAGAGGGGTGCGCTTCTGATTTAGCGGCCGTTAAAAATGGTCCCATTGATTGATAGTCTGAATAGGGTTTTAACATAGCAAAAGGGTTTTAACATAACAAAAGGCTCGTTCCCATACAAGTGTATGGGAGCGATCCTTCCCATTGAAATGAATGGGGAGGTTAGGTGTAATTACACCTGCTCACCACTACCCATGTTACGGCTAGGATGTAAACAATGAAGAGGAGGCAGCACTGGTATGCCGCGCGCCTCCTCTTCAAACAGCTGATCAGCGGGGGTGCCCAATGTCGGAGGCATTGTAGGGGCATTTCTATTACTAGGGGCCTATTAGGGGCATAGCACAATGAGGGGAAATTATTACTGGGGCGCATTTTTGGGGGCATTATTATTACGGGGGGTTGTTATTATTGCTGGAGGCCCTATAGGGGCATTATTACTACTGAGGGCACTATTTTTTTTAGCAGTATAGGATTTGGGGGGCACAGCAGTCACAGTATTGGGGGTAGCAAAATGATGACACTGTTTGGACACCAGGATGGGGAGTTTATGTTGAGAAGGTGGAGATGAAGTGTGGAATCTAACATGTCTGTGTGGCAAACACTGCAGAAACAAGATGTGGCTGAAAGAATTGCATGCAGGAATTTTATTTTCCATCTAAAATAATGGATCTCAGATGGAAATGGCTAAAACGAATGTCAAATGTGCATAACAGATCCTTTAAAATCTGGATTCCTTTTTCTCTTTATTTTATTGTTCTTCTAACACATCAGAAGAACGGAAAAATAAACAGTGATGTGAATTTAGCCTATAATTCAGAATAGAGATCTTGTAAAATGTTTTTACTGTTTCTTGCTTGCCTAGTCACACCCTATTCAGTTCCAGTAAATTTTATCTTAGCACTCTGTATAATGATGTGGAGAAATAAAAATCTTCCGAAACATATATCTATTTATCATGCTGCTACACATTTTAAATTCTGCATACCTGGCAGTGAAAGGGTTTGCTCTCCATTAGCTTCAGATAAAGTGCTGATTCAGAGTATCGCATGGTGAGATCATCTGAACAGATTAATACTTAATGTAATAATCCAGCTTCCCTGTGGTGGGGAAAAGGGGAATCAATTCTGGGAGTCTGACAGGAAGAAGCCCCCTCCCCATAAACTCATGCTAAATCTCACCTACCCACCTTTGATCAAAGCTCTGAACACAGGCAAACAAATCGACCTCTGGAAATAAGCATTAACTATTGTATGCCTAGAGTGTCACAACAGTGCATCCACATTTTCAGTTAGGCCCCTTTCACACGAGCGAGTTTTCCATGCTGGTGCAATGCGTGACGTGAATGCATAGCACCCGCACCGAATTCTGACCCATTAATTTCAATGGGTCTGTATACATGAGCGTTTTTTTCACGCATCAGTTCTGCGTTGCGTGAAAAATGCAGCATGTTCTATATTCTGCGATTTTCACGCAGCCCTGGCCCCACAGAAGTGAATGGGGCTTCAGTGAAAAATGCATTGCATCAGGAAGCAAGTGCGGATGCAATGCGTTTTTCACTGATGGTTGCTAAGAGATGTTGTTTGTAACCCTTCAGTTTTTTATCACGCGCATGAAAAACGCATCAAAACGCATTGCACCCGCGCGGAAAAAACTGAACAACTGAACGCAATCGCAGACAAAACTGACTAAACTTGCTTGCAAAATGGTGCGAGTTTTCCTGAAGGCACCCTGAACGCATCTGGACCTAATACGTCACGCTCGTGTGAAAGAGGCCTTAGGGGTGAATCATGCTCTATTTCCACTTCTATTCTCCAAAATACAAATTATTGTGTTTCAATAATCAATGCTACCAATTTTAATGCTGAATCTCTATGCTTCTAGGAAAACAGAAAAAATGGCTTACTTACTAACTTACTAAGAACATGGATCAATATGTGTACTATTCATGTTAAATTACACCTAAATAACTTGAATATCTAAAGTTATGTAAACGCTTTTCAACACAATACCACTGTCATGGCAAATTATGTAGCAGCCAAATATAATGCAGAATAATTACTACAGTGATATATGTAGAAATAATGGAACCATGACAGCTATGCTGTCTTTATCGACTACCGTCAGAAGTGTTTGTATAGACTGCCCTATTATTGCCATCAAAAATACAGGAAATGCAAGCCAGAAATCCTGACTATAAGTGTGAAGAAAGCATAATTGTCTCATAAAATAATAAGGCATAAACACATATAAAGAATTCAACAGGAAAATCATGATGTATTCAGTTACCATGAACTGTAAACATACTGCTGGACAGAGGACTAAAAGATCTTTTAAAGAACATTTTTATTTTAATTCTACATGGCTCCTAGAAAGTAAAAATTATTAGAAAGTGGGGACTGACAAGGAAAGAATTACTTACAAGTGATTATGTCAGAGTTTTTATTATGCAAAAAATCAAAGGTCAGTATAAAAGCCTGCTGCTCCCCAATTAATAACTGGCTGCTATTAATTAATTGCTGAGTTATGCTACTGGTTATTAAATGATGTGACTGGATTGCATGCCCCTGATGCTTTTAACATGAAGTAATTGAAATGGCAGGAAATCTCCTCCGTCAGACCACACAATCACAAGATCACTCTGTTCTCAACATGAGTAAACACCAAAGCAATAACTGGGGCAGGAAACCACAGAGCACTGTGTTGCCAGAGATTTGCCCAGCAAAATTAGAAAGGCATAAAATGTAAACTGTGAGGAATATTTATCAGCACTAGGTCAGTCATTTGAAAATTTAGTGCTGTTATTTTTACTAGGTAACAAAAAATCTGGTACATATAAAGATGAGGCATCATCCATTATAGTTAAATAGTTCTTTGTGATAATATATATATATTTTGGTCTGTACTGTATATATATTCTTGTTGTCTAGTGTGTTATGGCTTGTTTACATATGCATTGTAGGTTCAGTTCAGGGCCTCCATTGCAGATTGTGGCATGCAGGATCTTTTTTTTCCACTATAAAAGCGGTAACCAAATGGAAACAGAAGAGACCCCAGCCTTTGGCCTGATTCACACATTCACACTGTTTTGGTCAGTAATTTCCATTATTGTATACAGTGCCTTGCGAAAGTATTTGGCCCCCTGGAACTTTTCAACCTTTTGCCACATTTCAGGCTTCAAACAAAAAGATATAACATTTTAAATTTTTGGTGAAGAATCAACAACAAGTGGGTCACAATTGTGAAGTGGAACGGAATTTATTGGATCATTTAAACTTTTTTTGTAATAATAAAACTGAAAAGTGGGGAGTTGAAAATTATTCGGCCCATTTACTTTCAGTTCAGAAAACTCACTCCAGAAGTTCATTGAGGATCTCTGAATGATCCAATGTTGTCCTAAATGACTGATAAAGAAAAAAAGAATCCACCTGTGTGTAAACAAGTCTCCGTATAAATGCACCTGCTTTGTGATAGTCTCAGGGTTCTGCATCATGAAGACCAAGGAACACACCAGGCAGGTCCGTGATACTGTGGTGGAGAAGTTTAAAGCCAGATTTGGATGCCAAAAGATTTCCCAAGCTTTAAACATCCCAAGGAGCACTGTGCAAGCGATCATATTGAAATGGAAGGACTATCAGACCACTGTAAATCTACCAAGACCCGGCCGTCCCTCTAAACTTTCATCTCAAACAAGGAGAAGACTGATCAGAGATGCAGCCAAGAGGCCCATGATCACTCTGGATGAACTGCAGAGATCTACAGCTGAGGTGGGAGAGTCTGTCCATATGCCAATTAGTTGAACACGTCACAAATCTGGCCTTTATGGAAGAGTGGCAAGAAGAAAGCCATTTCTCAAAGATATCCATAAAAAGTCTTGTTTACAGTTTGCCACAAGCCACCTGGGAGACACACCAAACATGTGGAAGAAGGTGCTCTGGTCAGATGAAACCAAAATCCAACTTTTTGGAAACAATGCAAAACGATGTTTGGCGTAAAAGCAACACAGCTCATCACCCTGAACACACCATCCCCACTGTCAAACATGGTGGTGGCAGCATCATGGTTTGGGCCTGCTTTTCATCAGCAGGGACAGGGAAGATGGTTAAAATTGATGAGAAGATGGATGGAGCCAAATACAGGACCATTCTGGATGAAAACCTGTGCGAGTCTACAAAAGACTAGGACGGAGATTTATCTTCCAACAAGACAATCATCCCAAACATCTACAATGGAATGGTTCAAAAATAAACGTATCCAGGTCTTAGAATGGCCAAGTCAAAGTCCAGACCTGAATCCAATTGAGAATATGTGGAAAGAGCTTCAAACTGCTGTTCACAAATGCTCTCCATCCAACTCAAAGAGCTCGAGCTGTTTTGCAAGGAAGAATGGGCAAGAATTTCAGTCTCTAGATGTACAAAACTGATAGAGACATACCCCAAGCGACTTGTATCACCTTTTCACTGCACCAATCGCCAGGGAGCAAAGGCATGAGTACACTATGGCACATCATCATCATCAGGTCCACTACCACTCCTATCCTCTGCTCTGGCTCCTCAGGGGCTCACTACACAGCAAGATCCAATCAGCTGCCAGTGTGAATGGAAAAGGAAGTAGAGAATTTTCAGTCTATCCTTCCCCATTTTCATAAGTTGCATGCCTGTAACTCAAAAAGGTTTAGGGTAAGGGGCATAAAAAGGGTCAAATTAGATGTGAAGAGGACCTTGCTTTAATAGAAGACTAAGTGGATTGTGGTCTTAGACACGGTTACTGAAATTTTCATTTTTTCTAGGGTATGTCTTTCTGTTATTTTTAAGTGTTATGTGGCAGAATTATTAAGACCGGTGTTTTAGATACCGGCCTTCATAAAAGCCCTGTGCTGGCGGTGGTTCTGCCGAAGTTATGAAGAGGCGCAGGCCTCTCCATAACTTTGGCACATCCAGCGCCAGTTCTAAATGTAAGACAGCTTCCGAGCTGTCTTACATTTAGATAATTTTCTATGCCTAAAACAGGTGTCGAAAATGATGAATGCGACAGGCCTGTTGGCCCGCCCCCTTCCCTGCCCACACCACGCCCACAATTTAAGACCTTGCATGAGCAGGGAAAAGTCGCAGATTGCGGCACAACTAACTGCGCCTGAAATACTTCTAATTTAGGCATATTTCCGAATAATCACCCCCCTAGGTTTCTTATTTTGTGTTTCTGGATTTTCTTTAGGTATTTCATTCTTGGATGTGGATGAGTGGGTGACAGCATGTTCTGTATAGTATTAGCACTAACTAGATAAAGAATATGATTATTTATAGACTTTTATGATGACTAATTTTATGCCCTTATATAGCGTTACTATATTCAGCAGCACTTTAGAGACATTAGCATCATGCTGTCCCCAGTGGGGCTCACAATCTAAGTTCCCTATCAGTATGTTACATAATTACATAGTTGTTAAGGTTGGAAACAGGATTAACTGTCTGAACAAAAAAAAACTAAAAACACCTTTTGGTTAAGGCAGTTAATCCTTTTTGAGCATAGTGAAAATGCATATTTTAATATCACTAGGTAGTTAATCAAGGTTGACGTTCAATCTGTAATCCTGCTATATCAGGGGAAGACAAAAAAAACTCTACAAGGGAAGAACAATCCTTCCCGAATCCAGATGTGGAAATCAGAACCAATCCCTGGATCAATGTCCATCTTCCTTTTAAGGAGGGGTTGAGCCAAAAGGAAAGGGTGTTCATCCACTGTATTTGCTGTGACCAGCTCCTGAGGCATGCTATTCCAGAGATTCACAGCTCTTACTGTAAAATATGCGTGTCGCCTCTGAGTGGGTTTAACACAGAATAGCTTCTCTCAATATTTTTTGTATGGTTTTCTGTCTCCTCAGTGATATTGGAAAGTATATACGACACACCAAGAATATTTTTTTCATTATTTTCTTCCCCTGTAATTCAACCTACAAGGTTTCAACATCCTCACAACCTTCATCCATAATAGTTTCTTTCACTCTTACTTTCATATCACACCAAGCATACAGATATACACCACCATCTTTGAGGTTAGCCCTCACATTTCTAAAGTTTGTAAAACCTTGAAGATTTACAGCCTAATCGTAAAAAGAGCCTAGCCATGCCTCAGCAACACCAACTACATCAATATGTTTCTCCAGTACCAAGGCCTAAAGCTCTCCCATTTTGCTTGCTGGACTTCTCGCATTTGTGAACATATATTTTAAAGAGGACCTTTCATAAGTGCAGACATTGTGAGATGAGTACCAGGTTATGTAGGGCATAGAGCAGGGATATAAGAGCACTTACTATTTTCTCTGGGCGCCGCTCCATTCGCCCGCTGTGCCCCTGTTGAATTCTCCCGCCTGGTATGCTAATGGGTAGCGTCGGAAGAGGGAGGAGGAGACGCCAGGTTTTCTCAATGGGCGTCTCCTTCTCCCTGGCTGTAGCGCGGTCCAATCGCAGCGGAGAGCGTCAAAGCCAGGGAGAAGGTGAGCTTTTTTTTTTACTCTTTTGTATTTGTATACTTGGATTTTTGTGCAATGTATTGTGTTGATTTATGTTCACTGTAAGCTCATCAGGTAATGATATGAAATTTTTACTCTCAGCCGCATATATTATGCCTTTGCCTATTCTGTATTAATACTAGTTTTTAATACATAGTCCAGCACAGTAAATTTTATTCATGCATTTTTTGCACATATTTGTACCTTAGTCACTAGAGATGAGCGAATCTATTTGCCGATTCGTAGATTCGTTACGAATCCTCCATTTCTCCTACTCCGAAGCGAATCCGGATTTATTCAGATTTGCTTCGTATTATTAGTAAATGTTCTTAAAATTTGGATGCTAATGCTACGTACGCATTCTTCTTGCCCCGCCCCCCCAGAAGCGGGACAATGACGATATGCCCCATCAAGAGCGGGAAAGTGAAGATACACACCCTCAGAGGCGGGAAAAACCAGCCTGGCCCACCGGGAAATAACTATTTGCACGTATAGGGAGTGAAGACTCCGTACCCTCATTACTCCGTGCTCCTCTCCAGTTCAAGCCAGCAGTGAACAAGATACCACAGCATGGCGAAACAACTGCGACCAAAGTGGGGAGAGATGGTGTTTGAGTATCCTGACTCACCGTCCAGTTCAGAGGAGATCACAGTGTCACAATTGGCCAAGAAAATCCCACCGGCTCCTGACTCGATGTTTGCCTCGCCGGCTGCGGTGAAGGCAGCTAGGGCGTCCACTCCGCCACCCAGGAGGAAAACAACAACACCTTCCATTCGGCAGAATCCCATTGTGCCTGCATCAGTGATGGACCAGACCCTATGGGACTACAAGAATGCGGTGGAGAACTGGGTCATCCAAGTACTGGACCATCCGAGGCCACGAGACCCTACACTGGAACGGCGTAAGGGAACCGTCCTATGGTTTTCAGTGGAGCAAGGCTGTGGCGGTTCTTCCTTGGGTGCAACCTTGCCTCAACCATTGCAGCCAGAAGTCCTTACCTCTGCTGTCCCGACAGGAGTATCCGAAAAAGTGAAGGCACAAGTGGCTTCAGCGCTCACAAGTGTGACCACCACCCGGACAAGTCCGACTTCTGGCAGAAGAGGGCAGTGGAGCTTAACCACGGCAGCCAGCTTGGCCTACAGGAGGTAGGAGCGTCCTCTAATGTCATTCAGCAGCAGTTCCAGCGAGGAGGACTTCAGGTCCCTCATCTGAGGGACCCAACTACTGGCTGTCTCAAGGACACTTCAAGAGGAACTATGGGAGCCACACCATGGACTGCACCTGACGGGTGAGAGCTAGTTGGCACTTTTTTTGTTTGTTTAGTTTGTATTGCCCCCTGTTTGACTCTCACCCAGATGGACATGGCTTGTCAGGACCCCCCATTCTGCAGAAAATTCCAATTTGCGCCTAAGCGAGCCTATTTCCCTCCCCCCACTTCTCAGGTTATTTGGGAGCCCCCTTAGCAAAGAGGGTTCTCTATTTGCTGCTATTTTATACCATCCATGTGGATTACACGTTACCTGTTTGGATTACAAAATTACCTCACGTGGATTACAATTGAATTTTGGACTGTGTTCTACTGTTTTATTATCAAGCAGCCATAAGGAGAGACTCAAACATATATCTGATCCTTTTATGCTGGTGGTTCTTCCTTGGGTGCAACCTTGCCTCAACCCTTGCAGCCAGAAGTCCTTACCTCTGCTGTCCCGACAGGAGTATCCGAAAAAGTGAAGGCGCAAGTGGCTTCAGCGCTCACAAGTGTGACCACCACCCGGACAAGTCCGACTTCTGGCAGAAGAGGGCAGTGGAGCTTAACCACGGCATTCAGCTTGGCCTACAGGAGGCAGGAGCGTCCTCTAATGTCATTCAGCAGCAGTTCCAGCGAGGAGGACTTCAGCTCCCTCATCTGAGGAACCCTTCTACCGGCTGTCAGTCTGGCTGATTTAAAGAACACCTCTGGACCTATGGGAGCCACATCATGGACTGCATCTGACGGGTGAGAGCTAGTTGGCACTTGTTTTTAGTTTATGTTGTTTTTATTGCCCCCTGTTTGACTCTCACCCAGATGGACATGGCTTGCCGGACTCCCCCCCATTCTGCAGAAAATTCCCAGTTGCACCTAAGCGTGCCTATTTTCCTTTCCCCCCTCCTTCTCAGGTTATTTGGGAGCCCCCTTTGCAAAAAGGGTTCTCTATTTGCTGCTATTTTATATTATCCACGTGGATTACACGTTACCTGTTTGGATTACAAAATTACCTCACGTGAATTACAATTGAATTTTGGACTGTGTTCCAGTGGTTTAAGCCAAGCAGCCATGAGGAGAGACTCAAACGTATATCTGAGCCCATTATGCTTGCAAATGTGAAATTGATTGCACTAAAATGTTTGCATAATTATGCCTTTGCTGTATTTTAGCATAGCAATAATGTTTTTACATGTTCAGCAACGTTCAAGCACTTTAGCCAATTGTGTGTATTCTTTTTCAGGTACTGCAATGTGTCCTATTAAGTACTTATTGTATGGTGTTTTTAGTAAATTATGCACTTAGCCAGATAGCTAACAGTGAGCACCTTACTTTTCTACCTCATATGGACTGCCTCTGAGGACTGTACGCCGCAGCCTAGCCTAGTGTGTGCATGCGTATGACGCAATCGCGAGTCAATAGTATGCTAAGGTTTCGTACACACTTTTTACGCTAATGCTTATGCATTCAATTCAGTAGCGTACTTTTAACAACGCTTAGACTGTTTGTTCGTAATTTGTGCAGTAATGTTTGCAAAACAACAATTATTTTTTAACGCAAATTGGACCGAATAAATTCGTATTAAGAACAAATCTTGTCATAAATTCATTGATTGATGATTCGCTCATCTCTATTAGGGCTCATGTACACGAACGTGTGAATTTACTGCCCATGCTGTGGACCATAATTTGCGGTCCACAATGCACGGGCACTGACTGTCGGGCCGCCGCATTCGGATCGCGGACCCATTCATTTGAATAGGGTCTGCGATCCGCATCCGACGGTCTGCACCACAAAGAAGTAGTGCATGCGCTACTTTTTTGCGGTGCGGAGGCACGGCCAGAAACACCACGGAAGCACACCATAGTGCTTCCGTGGTGTTCCGATCCATGCCTCCATTCCGCATCTCTGTGATTGCAGACCCATTGAAGTGAATGGATCCGTGATGCAGGCTGCACACGGCTGGTGCCCGTGTATTGCGGACCTGGCGTATGCAGGCCGCAATATGGGCACGGGCCGGCACTGGTCATGTGCATGAGCCCTTAGTCACATATTTGTACTGCAGTATTAGTGCAGAATTGCTGTACAAGGGTAGCAACTGCAAATGCAGCACTTACTTGATCCAGCGCATGCACTGGCACCTTGCATCAAGGGTCTATAGACTCCATATTACAAAGGAGATAAATGTTCAGTTGTAGAACCAAACAAAGCAGGCTGCTCAGGCTGGTACAGTGGTCATAATGGGAGATTTTAACTGGTTCTTCCTCAATACAAAGGGGAGAAGATTCCTCAACTTGCTGCAGGACCATTTTAAGGGCCAATTCGTAGAAGATCACACTAGGACCAATGCTTTGTTGGATCTAGTAATTTTTAACAATGCAATGCTTGTTGGAAATGTAATTGCTGGTGAAACACTAGGTAATAGTGATCGCAATATACTTATATTGCTCCTGAACTATAAAAAACAAACTCTGACTGGGAGAGCAAAAACACTGAATTTTAAAAAGGCCAATTTCACCTGGTTGAGGGCAGCATTCAGGGCATAAACTGAGAGCAGCTACTGTCACAAAATAATACTGAGGAAAAATGGGAGAGCTTTAAGTCCACATTGGGTAATTACTGTACACTGCAAAATGTATTTATGTAGGTAACAAGTATAAACAGCTAAAATTAAACCCCACATGGCTTATAGCTACTGTAAAAATTAGTTAACTGCTTAACGACCCAGGACGAGAACGCTCATCCTAAATAGTGGGTACTTAGTGCCCCAGGACGAGCATTCTCGTCCTGGGGTCGTTCCTTCCCCCCATGTGCGGTGCCATGATCCCCGGCAGAGATCTGGCTGTTACTGACCATCGGATCCCTGCTGCATCCACCAGCATTGGTGATGACGTCAATGCCGGTGGAGTAACCCCTCATATGCCGCTGTCAGCGCTGACCACGGCATATGGGAGGTTTGCGCTCCATCACCTCATGCATCGGGTCCCCGCGCTGCGATTGCTGGGAACTAATTGTTGCCATGGCAACCCCAAGCCTCTCAGAGGCCTTGGGGCCCGGCAGCTACGGAGGCCTCTGAGGCCCAGCCCCCAGGCTGGGTCTCATAGGCAATCTATCAGTGTATTACAGTGTGTAATACATTGATAGACAATACAGTACAATACAGATGCATTGTGTTGCATTGAAACAGGGATCAGACCCTGTAATGTTGAAGTCACATAGTGGGACATAAGAGATAAATAAAGTAAAATAAAAGTGTTTTTAAGAATAAAAAAATAAAGTTTCAATTAAAAAAGCCCTTTCCCATAAAAGTGGCATCTAAAATTGTAAAAAATAGAAAAAAATAACCAAAACAGACATATTAGGTATCGTTGCACGCAAAAAAACCTGCTCTCTAAAAATATAACATGATCCATGATCTGGTCAAAAACGTAAAAAAAAATGAAAAATAAGAACTGTGCTAAAAAAAAGCCATTTTTGTCACCTTTCATATAAAAAAGTGTAATACCAATACCCGCAAAAAATGAGACCCTACCTAAAACAATTGGCTAAAAAAGAAAAAAGAAAAGGCTCTCAGAAAATTGAGACATAAAAACATCAATTTTTTGTTTCAAAAATGATTTTATTGTTTAAAACCAAAATATATTGTACAAAACAGATATATTAGGTATTGCCACATCTATAAAAACCTTCTCTATAAAAATATCACATGAGCTAACCCGTCTGGTGGACACCATAAAAAAAGAAAACGTCCCAAAAATATTTGTTTTTTCACCATGCATCACAAAATGTGGAATACCAATTGATCAAAAAGTAGTATAAACCAAACCATCCTCTCATACAGTACCACAAAAAATGAGACCCTACCTAAGACAATAGCCCTAAAAATAAAAAAGATATAGCGTTCAGAAAATAGGATATAAAAACATGATTGTTTTTGTTTCAAAAATGCTTTTATTGTGTAAAACCAAAATAAATATAAAAAATAGACAAATTAGGTATCGCCACGTCCGTAACAACCTGCTCTACAAAAAATGTCACATTATTTTCCCTGTCAGGTGAAAACCATAAAAAAAATAAATAAATAAAAACTGTGACAAAAAATCTATTTTTTGTCGCCATACATCACAAAAGGTGTAATACCTAATGATTAGAGATGAGCGAGCATGCTCGTCCGAGCTTGATGCTCATTCGAGCATTAGGGTACTCGTAAGTGCTTGATGCTCGGACGAGCATCTCGCCATGCTCGAGGAAATGGCATCTCCCGCATTTTAAATTTTTGGCGCCTATAACTCAGCCAATCACTAGCCAGGAGACTCTGAGGTACCCCCCAGCATCACGTGGGGCCTTACATGTCGATAGCAAGGGTTGGCTGGCCAGATCAGGTGACCCTGGAATATACTAGTGACGTCCGGTTATGCTTGGCTCAGAAGCTGTCTGGATGTCGTTAGGGACAGATCTGCTGCATTTCAGGGAGAGTGTTAGGGCCTGGATTTAGTTCTTTGTTAGGCAGGAGTGATCTCAAAAGAACCCAACAGCCCTTCTAAGGGCTACAAGACACTTTTTTTTGTCTCCTGGCTGGGCTGGCTGGCACTGGTAGTGCAGCTATCGCCATATATAATAAACTTTGTTTTTTTGTTGTTTTATCTCAGTGATACAAATCCATTTCATACAGCTGTGTGAAACCATTCTGTGTGTCACAGTTCAGCTGTCCAGTCGCCACAAACCACAATCCGTATTTTCTGTTCAGGTGACCCATACTGTACGTCACGTAATTAAAAAAGGTCTTTTGCTCTCACTGATACAGCTACATTACAAAAATCTCTGTGCGACATTTGTCTGGGTTGCAACTAAGCAGACCAAGTCTGCCTAATCTAATAGTTTCAGTGTAATTGCTCCATACTGCACGGTACGTCATAAAATACGTAATTTTGCTCTAACTTATCCACCTATATATTAACTTGTTCAGATTGAACAAGTTTGTGGGTTTCAGTACAGCAGGCCCATTTTTTTTTTTGTATATATAATACACTTATATACAGAAAATGTTGAACCCCAGGGCTAAGGGTCTAGGACGAGGGCGTGGGCAGTGGCATTCAATTACTGCAGGGGGCAGAGGCCGTGGTCCTGGGCAGGGTGAGACAGTACCTGCTGATGAGGGAGCAGGGGAACGCCGCAGAGCTACACTCCCTAGCTTCATGTCTCAACTTACAGGGACACGTGGTAGAGGACTGTTGAAACCACAACAGTGCGAACAGGTGATGTTGTGGATTGCGGACAATGCTTCAAGTAATTTGTCCATCAGTCAGTCTTCCACGCAGTCCACCCACATTACCCAAAGGAGCACTCCTCTGGCTCCTCCACCTCAACCTCCTTCCCCCCAGTCTGCCCCCTCCCAGGAAAATTTGGAATGCGATCCGGCATACTCTCAGGAACTGTTTTCTGGACCCTTCCCAGAGTCACAAACCACTTCTCAGGTTGCTGCTGACCTCTTTCCCGATGCCCAAGTTTTCCAGCTGTCGCAGGCTGTGGGTGATGATGATGATGACAATGTTGACTTAGTGGAAGAAGTGTGTAAAGAGGTGTCGGACGATGAGGAGACACGGTTGTCAGACAGTGGTGAAGTTGTTGTCAGGGCAGGGAGTCCGAGGGGGGAGCAGACTGAGGAATCGGAGGATGACGAGGTGACTGACCCAAGCTGGGTTGATAAGCCGAGTGAAGACAGTGCTTCTGAGGCGGAGGCGAGTGCTGCACCAGAACAGGTTGGAAGAGGCAGTGGTGTGGCCAGAGGGAGAAGCAGGGCCAGAGCTGGTGCATCAGCAGCAACTGTTTCACGTAGTGAAGCTCCCGTGGCGAGGCCTAGATGTTCGCAAGTCTGGAGGTTCTTTAAAGAAAGTGAGGATGACCGACGGACTGTGGTGTGCAACTAGTGCCACACCAGGATCAGCAGGGGTGCCACCACTACTAGCCTAACCACCACCAGCATGCGCAGGCATATGAGTGCTAAACACCCCACTCAATGGAACCAAGGCCGTTCACCTCCTGCGGGTCCCACCACTGCTCCTTCCCCTGTGTCACTCACTGCCTCTGCTAGTCAACCCCCTGCCCAGGACCCCGGCACGAGTGCCTCCCACCGGAAAACCACACCTTCGCCTCCACAATCCTCCACAGCGTACACCAATGTGTCCCTGCGCAGCGTTCAGCTGTCTTTACAGCAGACGCTGGAGCGCAAGAGGAAATACAGTTCCATCCACCCACATGCCCAAGCCCTCAACGTCCACATCTCCAAATTGCTGAGCCTGGAGATGCTGCCCTATAGGCTGGTAGAGACCGAGGCCTTTCATCGGTAGCTCTAGGAGCAGCAGCAGTGCCGTGGCTAAGCGCCAGCAGGCGGTGCTCAAACTGCTGAGCTTAGGTGACAAAAGGCACACCGCCCAAGAACTATTACAGGGCATCACGGCGCAGACCGATCTGTGGCTGGCATCGCTGAACCTCAAGCCAGGCATGGTTGTGTGTGACAACGGGCGTAACCTGGTGGCGGCTCTGCAACTCGGCAGACTGGTACATGTGCCATGCCTGGCCCACGTGTTCAATCTCATAGTTCAGCGGTTCCTCAAGACATACCCCAATCTGTCAGATTTGCTCACCAAGGTGCGCTGCATCTGTGCGCATTTCCGCAAGTCGACCACAGATGCTGCCACTCTCAGGGCAGCACAGGCCGCCTACAACTGCCCGCTCACCGACTGTTGTGCGACGTGCCCACAAGATGGAATTCGACATTAAACATGTTATCCAGAGTTTACCAACAGCGCAGAGCGATTATAGACTGCCAGATGTCAACTTCCACCAGAACTGGTAGTAAGGTCACTCAGATTCCTCAAGTCTACAATGAGGAGTGGATGTCTGATATCTGCCAGGTGTTGAGCAACTTTGAGGAGTCAACACAGATGGTCAGCGGCGATGCCGCCATTATCAGCCTCACCATCCCGCTGCTTTGCCTGTTGAAAAGCTCACTGCTCAGCATGAAGTCGGAAGCTTTGCGCTTGTCACAAGAGACGGTGGAGGAAGATACGTCGCTTGATAGCCAGAGCACCCTCCGGTCTGTTTCTCAGCGCGTATTGAAGGAGGGGGATGAGGATGAGGAGGAAGAGGAGGAGAATGTCGGCGAGACAGAAGCGGGTACCAATGCTCAGTCCTTCTTAACTCTTGAGCGTGTATGGGCTGAAGAGGAGGAGGAGGAGGAAATGGAGAGTCAGGCCAGTGAGGAGAGGGAATTCTTGCGTGTTGGGACTCTGGCGCACATGGCAGACTTCATGTTAGGCTGCCTATCCCGTGACCCTCGTGTTAGAAGCATTTTTTTCAAACACCGATTACTGGGTGTTCACTCTCCTGGACCCACGGTACAAGCAGAACCTTTCCACTCTCATCCCTGTAGAGGAAAGGAGTATGAGAGTGAATCAATATCAACAGGCCCTGGTGCACAAGCTGAAACAATCCTTCCCATCTGACGCCGCTAGCGGCAGAGGGCGTGGTTCTGTGGGCCAAGTAGCGGGGGAGAGGAGGCGAGAAGGCAGCTTGTCCAGCACTGGCAGGGGAACGCTCTCCAAGGCCTTTGCCAGTTTTATGTCACCCCAGCAAGACACTGTCACCTGTCCCCAGTCTAGGCAGAGTAGGGGTGAGCTTTACAGAAAGATGGTGAGGGAGTACCTAGCTGACCATACCAACATCCGGACCGATCACTCTGCTCCATACAACTACTGGGTTTCAAAGCTGGACACGTGGCCTGAACTGGCGCTGTACGCCTTGGAGGTGCTGGCCTGCCCTGCCGCTAGCGTGTTGTCAGAGCGGGTATTCAGTGCAGCTGGTGGCATCATCACCGATAAGCGTACACGCCTGTCAACTGACAGCGCTGACAGGCTGACACTTATTAAAATGAACAAAGCCTGGATTTCACCGGAATTCAAATCTCCTCCGGGGAAAGCAGCTAAAGATTAACATTACTTATGTATCTGATTCCTCTTCTCTACTACTCCTACTCCTCCTCCTCCTCGTCTTTGCCTAATGCTGACCCAAAAAACGCAATTTTTTAGAGGGCCAACTGGCACTCTTTTACAACAATTTTTCCGGAGGGTCCCCTACAGGCCCTCTCTCCAAACAATTTTTCCGGAGGGTCCCCTACAGGCCCTCTCTCCAAACAATTTTTCCGGAGGGCCACCTGCAGGCCTTCTCTCTAAACAATTTTTCCGGAGGGCCACCTACAGGCCCTCTCTCTAAACAATTTTTCCGGAGGGCCCCCTACAGGCCCTCTCTCCAAACAATTTTTCCAGAGGGCCACCTACAGGCCCTCTCTCTAAACAATTTTTCCGGAGGGCCACCTACAGGCCCTCTCTCTAAACAATTTTTCCGGAGTGCCCCCTACAGGCCCTCTCTCTAAACAATTTTTCCGGAGGGCCCCCTACAGGCCCTCTCTCTAAACAATTTTTCCGGAGGGCCCCCTACAGGCCCTCTCTCTAAACAATTTTTCCGGAGGGCCACCTACAGGCCCTCTCTCCAAACAATTTTTCTGCAGTGTCAACTACAGACAGTGTAAAACAATGTTTCAGGAGCGTCAAACAGACAGTCCAAAGCAATTTTTCAGGAGGCGCAAGTACCGACATTTAAAAAAAATTTCTTTTGCTGAGGGTCGACTTTATGTACTCAGAAAAGAAAAAAATTTTTGGAGGCTCAACAAAAGCCATTTCACTGCATTCTTAGTCGGACAAAGTCATTGGTGGTGTAACCGCCATGCTGTGTCAGGCTAAATTTTTGGGTGCTTCACCAGCTACCGCATACTACTACCTCATCTAACTTGGTCACTTGTTGGTGTCACCCCCATGCTGTGTCAGGCTTATGCCTGCATCGTGTGGCTGGGGATAGGAGAGCAGTGCCAGCATGGGCATGGGTGATGGACCTTCATTGCACCTAGTTGGGTGCTTCCCTAACATGTGATGGGCATGTGCCTCGCCTTTCTTGGTCTGGGTGAGCACAATTGCCATGAGGGTAACCACCAGGCTGTTGCAGGAGAATTTGGGGTAATGGTGGGATTAGGCAGCCTCAGAGGCATCCATGCATGCTGCCCCTGCTGTTTCCTGTCCATTTCCGTGGTGTTTCCATCATTTTCTGATGTTTCCAGGTTTTCACCTAGCCTTCCCTAGGCAGAGCCTTGGTCCCCTGCAAAAAATGCTTGAGTCTCCCATTGACTCGAAAACTAAACGAGCACCCGAGCATCGGGAAAAGTTTGTCTTGAATAACGAGCACCTGAGCATTTTAGTGCTCGCTCATCTCTACTAATGATCAAAAAGTAGTATGTACCCCAAAATAGTGCCAATTAAATCCTACATAAGATGATCGCCTGAAAAATAAAATAAGTAATATGCCTTAAAAATATAGAAAAAGGAGACACACAAACATGATATATTTAAAAAATGCTTTATTGTGTAAAACTGAAACAAAAGAAAAATAAAAGTAGACATATTTGATATTGTCGCCTCCATAACAACCTGCTCTATAAAAATAGCACATGATCTAACCTGTCAGGTGAACACAGTAAAAAATAAAAACTGTGCCAGAGCAGACTCTTTTTCTTACCTTGCCTCACAAAAAGCGTAATATAGAGCAATCAAAAGTCATATATACCACAAAATAAAAGTGTCACCTTATCCTATAATTTACAAAATGGTCACATTTTTGGAGTTTGTACTCTAGGGGTGCATCAAGGGGGTCTTTAAATGTCATATGGCAACTTAAAATTATCCCAGTGAAATCTGCCCTCCAAAAACCATATGAGGCTCCTTTCCTTCTGCGCCCTGACATGTGCCTGTACAGCAGTTTACAACCACTTAAACACGTAAACTGCAGAATCGGGGTAATAAATATTGAGTTTTATTTGTCTGTTAACCCTTGATGTGTTACAGGAAAAAATGAATTAAAATGGAAAAGCTGCCAAAAAAGTGAAATTTAAAAATTTCTCCTTTTTCCTTTAATTCTTGTGGAACACCTAAAGGGTTAACAAAGTTTGTAAAATCAGTTTTGAATAACTTCAGGGGTGTAGTTTCTATAATGGGGTCATTTATAGGTGGTTTCCTCTATCTAAGCCCCACAGTGACTTCATAACTGAAGTGGTCCTTAAAAAAATGGGTTTCGGAAATTTTCTTAAAAATTTAAAAATTTGCTTCTAAAATTCTAAGCCTTATAAGATCCTAAAAAATAAAATTAAATTTACAAAATGATGCAAACATGAAAGTGGACATATGGTAAATGTAAAGTAATAGCTCTTTTATGATGTATCTCCTTAAAAGTAGATAAATTCAAATTTAGAAAATTGCAAATTTTCGGTAAATTTTGGATTTTTTAATTAATAAAGGTTTATTATATCGACTAAAATGTTCCATTATTATGAAGTACAATGTGTCACGAGAAAACAATCTTAGAATCGCTTGTATAAGTAAACGCGTTCCAAAATTATTACCACATAAAGTGACACATGTCAAGTTTCCAAAAAATGGCCTGGTCCTTTAGGTGAAAAAGGTCCTTAAGGGGTTAATTAAATCTGTAAAAAAAGATAAAATCTCCCCAAAAAAACCCAACTAAATGAACAGTGGGTGGCAAAAGAGAGCAAAACCAATCTCCAAAATTCTTTAAATATATAAATAAAAGGTAAATAAGGTAAATGTGAACAAGGCTCCAGGTCCAGATTGATTACACCTAAGAGTTTTTAAAGAATCTAGCTCAGTTATTGCTGTGCCCCTGTTCATCATTTTTGGACATTCTCTAGGGACTGGTACAGTGCCAAGTGACAAGGCACAAGGCAAATGTGGTGCCCATATTTAAAAAGAGCTCTATGTCCTCCATAGTAAACTTAAATTATGTTGCAGGGAAAAATTGACTATGAAGGAACTATATACAGGAGTATGCGACTGTAAATATCATTAGTGTGAAATAGATCGAATGTGATCAGAAATGAAGCTTCAATTTGCAACGAATCAGAATTTCCTCTCGCTTCATTGTAACATTTTCCTAAAATAGTGGCTACATGTGTTACAAAGTGAACGTAAAAAGCCCTGGAAGGAGATATGGCCCATAATGCCTTACAACCAGCCAATCAGCAGATAGCAATCCCCTGTGATGTCACAGCCCTATAAATAGCCTAATGCCGCCGGGCCACACGCAGAGCTGCACACAGACAAGAGATCCTCCCTCCGTAGAACCCAGGAACCCTCTCACGAAGGCAGGACAAACACAGGAACAGAAGCAGTAAGGCACTGCAGGACAGACAAGGAACAGACTAAATTAGAAGCAGTAGGTACTGCAAGGCTGGATATAGGACAGGCAGGGTCGGAAGCAGTTTAGCACTGCCAAGCTATCAGACACAGTTAGAACACTGCTTGGCTAAACGTGGACCAGTGGATCAAGACATGGAACAGGTACAGATGAACAGTCAAGGCATAGACAAGGATAACAACATCAGCATCATCACAGGTAGGGTTGCCACCTTTCCGAACAAAAAGTACCGGCCATGTTAAGCCACACCCCAATAATGACCCCATTAGTGCCCCCAGTAATATTAATGCCCCCATTAGCACCCCCCAGAATTAATACTGTCCCCATTAGTGTCCCCAGTAATATTAATGCCACCATTAGTTCCCCCCAGTAATAGTAATGCCCCATTAGGGCACCCTAGAATTAATGCCCCCATTAGTGCCCCCCAGTAAGAGTAATGGCCCCATTAGTGCCCTCAGTAAGAATAATGCCCCCCATTTGTGCCCCCATGAAGAATAATCCCCCATTAGTTGCCCCCCAGGAACAATAGTGCCCCCATTACTATGTCCCAGTAAGAATAATGCCCCTATTAGAGCCCCAAGTTAGAATAATGCCCCCATTAGTGCACCCTTCTCTGCTTCTGCCAAAAAATAAAAAGCACTCACTTCCTCCATATGCTGCTGTGAATGCCCCCTGCTGACTGGAAGATCGGGACAGGACCTGCGTTCCAGCATAATGACATCTAGCAGGTCCTGTTCAGCACGGAGCTCGAGCAAAAGGAGGAGGTAAGCGCTTTTTTTTTTTTTTTTAATTAACAAAATTACCAGCACTGGCAGGGTCACTAAAATACCAGTCTTGCCGGTGAGATACCGGCCATGGTGGCAACTGCACCCAGTAAGACACAGGACAGAATGACCTCTTGGGTGATCAGCAAGGTGCTACACCCAGCAAGGCAAAAGATGGTCGGACCTCAAGCCACACAGCCCACAGATAGATATAGCTAGATTAACAAGGGGACCTAATAAGCCACACCCAGGCACAGATCAGGGAATGTTAACCCCATAAGAACCAGGATTAACAAAAAGCACAGAACATACAATCACAAGTTTGTTGTTACAATCATCCAACCTCAGTCCTTGTTGACACAAGGCTGCAGCGAGCATGCATCGCAGAAGCAACATACATAGGAACACCCACAGCCAGTACACAAAGTGCATGCAGCCAGCCAGCACGGCACCAGAGACGGGTGCCACAGAGATGCAGACACGGGAAGCCACAAACACAGGCCATAGTTCACACACTACCAAAGCCAGCATGCAGTCCCAAGCAACCAGCATAAACAGGTGACATCCTGCAGCCAGCATGCAAGAGAGTCTGCAGCCAGCCAATATGGCAACAGTGACAAGAACTGCAGAGACACGGGGAGCACATTCACAGGCAACAGTACACACACAGTATGCAGCCCCAAGCAAACCGCATACACAGGTTTCAGCCTGCAGCCAGAACGCAAGAGAGCATGCAGCCAGCCTACACAGCCACAACTGTCACAGTGAACTGCACTGTGACAATACATAGATGTACGGTGCATCAGGCTCATTGTCAATAGGCGGTGTAATATATAGGCACGTTTTTCTAGTCTATTGTCAGGATTCGGGGGCGTTGCGGCCCTCTAGCGGATGTTGGGCGGGTGCGGGCGTTCCCGTGTCCTGACGCTATGCGGCGCTCATCCCAAGTGCAAGCCAGAAAATCCTCTTGTAACACTTAGGTTCCTTAAGGGTTAAAGGTTTGGCTAATTTTGCTAGTTTTACTGGCAGGCGTCCCTGCCAGTAATTTTGGTCCATTCAGGGTGTGGCTGGCATCCCTGCTCCTATCACGCCTTGGAGCTGGGACTCTAGCCACTATTTAGTTTTTCACTCGCCATTTATCTGTGCCTACTATAGAGCCTTGTGCCTAAGCTAGCTACTCTGTGTTTATCCGGTATTCCAGTGACTCTGTACCTTTTTCCCTGGTTTCTGTTACTGTTACCTACCTTTTGTGTTATCCTCTGTTTATTCCTTGCTTGGTTCCTTTACCTTTTACCCCTTCAGTTCCTGACCTGTTTAGGGTTGTTCCTGCTTGTGTTTTGTTTTGGTTGTTTGTCTCATGTTCCACTTTCTTCAGTGTAATTGCAGTCTTCGATTGGGGCCGGCCTGTTAAGGAGCCGGGTTCCCCCAAAAGGCAGGGACAGTGGTTTGGGAGGAGTGTCAGGGCCTCACTTTGTCTGTGTCATTTGTGTCCCCCTGACCTACTCCTCACATTATAGCAGGCCCATACCCTAGTCGGCTCTCCTAGCGGTTTAATATGAGTACCGATTTATCGGTCACCGACCGCCTGGATGAGCTAACGAATCAGTTTCAGGGCATGGCTCGGTTAATTACGCAAATGTTGCAGCGTCTGGACGCCATGACTATTCCTGCTTCTGGCGCTGCAAACCCACCTATGTGCAACTGACAGCTTCTGTTTTTCCTATGCACAGTGTCCAGCAGAGACCTAAAATGCTTCTGCCGGATCGCTTTGATGGGAACCCAGACAGATACCGTACTTTCTGGGAGTCCTGTCGTTTGTATTTTCGTTTTAATTTTTTCCCCTCTGAAGCAGAAAAAGTGGCTGTCGTGGTTTCCCTCCTCCAGGGTCCCCCTCAGGATTGGGCATTGGCCCTCCCCTCAGATGCTACTGAGTGGAGTTCCCTGGATAGATTTTTTCTGGCCTTGGGCCAAGTTTATGATGATCCTGACCGTGCTGAATTGGCGGAAACTCATTTGTTATCTATTCAGCAGGGTTGCCGCTCTGCTGAAGACTACTGTTCTGAGTCCCGCCAGTGGTGCTCGGCGACTGGATGGCCTGATCAACCCTTGAAAACCCTTTTCAGACAAGGGCTGTCAGACGCTGTTAAGGATGCTATGGTCAGCCATCCTATCCCTGAATGCCTGAGTGACTTTATGGCTTTGGCTATAACTATTGACAGAAGACTTAGAGAGAGACGCAAGGAAAAGCAAGGGGGATTGACTGTACAGTTTAGGCCAGGCTTTTCTGTCAAACCTCCTTCTACTTTCTCTAAGAATATGCCTTTTCAATTTCAATCACCATCTCCCTCTCAATCTTCTGGAGAAGAACCTATGTTGTTAGGCTCTACATTTGCTGCTGCTAGAAGGAGACATCGATTGGAGAATGCCTTATGTCTATACTGTGGAAAACCTGGCCATTTCTTGAGGGATTGTCCATCCAAGCCGAAGTCACCACAGGGAAATGCCAGCGCCTGAGTGATCTCCAGGAGGGTCACTCAGGCGTACAGGTACCTCCTAATTCTGTTAATAAGTTTTTGTTACCTGTAACCTTGGTTTCTGATTCTAAAATTTCTGCTTGTCAGGCCATGGTGGATTCAGGGTCAGCAGTGAGTTTCATCCATGTGGTTGTTGCTCAGGCCTTGGGTTTGGAGTTAATTCCTTTGTGTTCTACCTTTTTAGTTTCTGGTGCACATTTTACTCCATTGAATGAGGGGGAGAATAAAATTTTGTACTGCTGAGGTTATGATGAATGTTGGGTGTTTACATACAGAAAAAATGTCATTTTTTTGAGATGGAAAAACTAACTGCAGATCTTATTCTCGGTTTGCCTTGGCTCCGCCTCCATAACCCTGTATTTGATTGGAAAACCACTGACCTGGTGAAATGGAGGAATTCATGTGGTTCACATCTTAAAACTGTTCCTTCCATGATGTGTACTGTGAATAATGATTTGGATATTCCTGAGTTTATTTTTTATTTCAAAGACGTCTTTGATGAGGCCGCTGCGGAAACTCAACCTCCGTATCGGCCTTATGATTGTGCCATAGACCTCGTTCCTGGGGCCAAGCTTCCTAAGGGTCGCATTTTTAATTTGTCTGCTCCGGAGCGAGAGTCTATGCGTCAGTATATTCAGGATAGTCTGAAAAAAGGGCACATACGGCCTTCTATCTCCCCTATTGGTGCAGGGTTTTTCTTCGTTGAGAAAAAAGATGGAGGTCTCCGTCCATGTATTGACTACAGGGAGCTCAATAAGATCACGATTAAGGATCAGCATCCTCTCCCTCTGAACCCGGATTTATTCAATCAGGTTGTGGGGGCCCGGTGGTTCTCTAAAATTGACCTCCGTGGAGCTGTGGAGCTTACAATCTAATCCATATCAGGGAAGGCGATGAGTGGAAGACAGCTTTTAATACTTCAGAGGGGCACTTTGAATACCTAGTCATGCCATTTGGTCTCAGCAATGCCCCAGCTGTCTTCCAGCGTTTTGTTAACGATATTTTCAGAGATCTTTTGGGCCGTTTTTTGGTTATATATCTGGACGACATCCTCATATTCTCCCCAGATTTGGAGTCCCATCGGGAGCACGTGAGGGAGGTCCTCTCCAGATTGCGACTAAATCGGCTGTGTGCTAAATTGTCTAAGTGTCAGTTTGGAGTCCAGGAGGTGGGATTTCTGGGATACATACTTAACCCTGGTTCTATAAGTATGGATCCACAAAAAGTTTCTGCTGTGGTAGAGTGGGTTAGACCTACTACCTTGAAAGAGGTCCAACGTTTTCTGGGTTTTGCTAACTATTATAGAAGATTTATCAAAAACTTTTCTATGGTTGCTAAACCCCTTACTGATTTAACTAAAAAGGGGGCTGATCCTACCTTTTGGACACATGACACCGAACTAGCCTTCTCTATCTTAAAAAGGTGTTTTACCACTGCTCCAGTCTTGGTTTATCCTGACCCTGAACAGCCTTTTGTCGTGGAGGTTGACGCCTCTGAGACAGGAGTAGGGGCTGTCCTGTCTCAGGGAGTGGAACCCTTTACCAACCTCCAACCTGTAGCCTTTTTCTCCAGAAAGTTCTCCACTGCTGAAGTTAATTATGATATAGGAAACAGGGAGTTACTGGCTATTAAATGGGCCTTTGAAGAATGGAGACACTTTCTGGAGGGCGCCAGACGTAAGGTGACAGTGTTAACTGACCATAAGAACCTGCTGTATCTGGACAATGCCAAGAGATTGAACCCCCATCAAGCGTGGTGGGCTTTGTTTTTTTACCAGGTTTAATTTCGTGGTAACTTATCGTTCAGGCTCAAAAAATGTAAAGGCTGATGCCTTGTCCAAAAGCTTTGGTGCCAGTGATGTCCCAGATGAGGAACCAGAATATCTTCTCTCCCGGGCTAGTCATTGCCACTTTGACTTCAGATCTTGTGTCTTCTATTGCAGACTCACAGAGTTCTGCTCCTACTACTGTACCCCCAGGTAAACTCTTTGTCCCAGGTCATCTTCGGCTGAAGGTGTTAGAAGAGGTCCATTCCTCAGTTTTGTCTGGTCATCCGGGCATCGCGGGCACTGGATACTTGTTGTCCCGTACCTATTGGTGGCCATCCTGGCAACGTGATGTTAAGGCGTTTGTTAAGGCTTGTGAGACCTGTGCCAGGGCAAAGGTTCCTGGACAACTCCCAGAAGGGCTATTACATCCGCTCCCTTTGCCCAATAGGCCCTGGTCTCACATTTCCATGGATTTTATTACTGATCTTCCTCTCTCCAAGGTAGGTCAGTAATCTGGGTTGTGGTGGATCGTTTTTCTAAAATGTGCCATCTGGTCTCGTTGAAAAAATTGCCTGCAGCTAGAGTCCTTGCAGGGTTGTTTATCCGCCATATTTTACGCCTGCATGGAATTCCATCTAACATAGTGTCTGACAGGGGGGTTCAGTTCGTGTCGAGGTTCTGGAGAGAGTTTTGCAGTAGGTTGGGTATCTCGCTGTCCTTCTCCTCCGCCTTTCACCCCGAAACGAATGGGCAGACTGAAAGACTTAATCAGTCACTTGAGCAATATCTTAGGTGTTTCGTCTCTGAATGTCAGGAAAAGTGGATTAAGTACCTGCCCATGGCCGAGTTCGCTCTAAATAGTCATGAAAGTTCCTCGACACGACTGTCCCCATTTTACTGCAACTATGGTTTTCATCCCAGATATTCCGCCGTAACTGGTAACGAATCTAGATTCTCCTCAGTTAAGGACATCGCTAATCGACTGTGCACAGTCTGGGCAAAGAGTCTTGAGACTCTAAAAAATGCCCAACTCAAGCAGATCAAATATGCGAATAAGAGACGCCGTCCCGGTCCTGAATACGTAGTTGGTGACAAAGTGTGGCTCTGAACTAAAAATCTCCGTCTTCGAGTACCATCAGCAAAGTTTGCTCCATGCTTTATTGGTCCCTACATCATCACAGAAATCATAAATCCTGTATCGTTCAGATTGCGACTTCCTGGTTCTCTTCGTGTACATACGGTTTTTCATAAGTCTTTGTTGAAAAAATATATTCCCGCTGTGGTCGCTTGTTCTCCACCTCTACCCGTGGTTGTTCAGGGAGAGTTGGAGTTCGAAATTGAACAAATTATTGACTATCGCAAAGTACAGAATTCTCTCCAGTACCTTGTACATTGGAAAGGGTATGGTCCTGAGGAGGGTGGCTGCCAGAGATCTTCACGCTCCCAGACTCGTTAAAAAATTCCACCAATCTTACCCTTCTAAGCCTGGAGGTCCTGTTGAGGGTCAGTTGAGGGTC
>ONZH01030638.1:0-37826 GCA_900303285.1 Rhinella marina
AAATATTAGTTTTGTTTTACTGTTAACCCTTGCTTTGTTACCGGAAAAAAATGGATTAAAATGGAAAATCTGCCAAAAAAGTGAGATTCTGAAATTTCGTCTACATTTTCCTTTAATTCTTGGAACACCTAAAGGGTTAACAATGTTTGTAAAATCAGTTTTGAATACCTTGAGGGGTGTAGTTTCTAAAATGGTATCATTTTTGGGTGGTCTTTATTATGTAAGCCTCACAAAGTGACTTCAGACCTGAACTAGTTCATTTAAAAAATGTAATGTCATTTTCAAAATGATAGAAACATGAAGTGGACATATGGGGAATGTAAAGTAATAACTATTTTGGAGGTATTACTATGTATTTTAAAAATAGAGAAATTGAAATTTGGACATTTGCTAATTTTTCAAAATTTTTGTTAAATTTGATATTTTTTCATAAATAAAAATCAAATATTTTGACTCAAATTTACCACTGTCATGAAGCACAATATGTGACGAGAAAACAATCTCAGAATGGCCTGGATAAGTAAAAGAATTTTAAAGTTATCACCACTAGTGATGAGCGAGCATGCTCGGCCCGAAGTCGCTGTTCGGGACCGGCCGCAGGCCGAGCTGCCGGCGCTCGGGTACACTCGGTGTTCGGCACTGAACCACCGGGGTGGTACTGCGCGCGCCATGCCTTGAGTTCCCATCCCTGCATCGCTACATTAATTAGGGGAGGGATGGCATTCCAGTGTAATGACAGTAGCCATCTTAGCTACTGGCATTACACTGATTGTCTGGCCAGGAACGCGTCATCGGGTGCTATATAGCACCCGGTGACACGTGACCAGCTCATTCTTAGTCAGGGATAGCTGCCGACAAGGAAGGACAGATAGTGTAGGGATAGAGGCGTGCTAGGCAGGGAAATAATTTATTTTAAAAAACAAATAAAAGAATAAAAGCCCTTTTAAGGGCTAAGGGGGACATTTAAGGACCTTTTTTTTATTTTGGGCACTTTTGTAAACCAGGCAACCCCCGCTCTTCCAAGGGGTGCCTGGTTTACGTACCCATTGACTTTAAATTATGCTCGGGTGCTCCGGCGGCAGAGCCACCCGAGGCATCCGAGCACTTTAGTGGCTCGATCATCACTAATCACCACATAATGTGCCACATGTCAGAATTGCTAAAAATGGCCTGGTCCTTAAGGTGAAAATGGCAGGGTCCTGAAGGGGTTAAAATACACTGTACTTACCATCATCAATGAAAGTATATTATAATTATTCAGCCGGTTAATTGGGTCGGAGTGACCTACCTATGTTTGTAGCTTAAAATACACAGTACTTGCCATCGTCAAGGAAGTATAATTATAGTTATTTAGCCCGGTTAATTGGGTTTGGCATCCCGTGACACAAATTAACAATTATTCGTCTGTCAGGCAATTTTGTGGGTGACTAACAAAATGAGGAGAGCATCAACTAGGGGACGTGGCCGTGGTGTAGCTGGTGTTGGTGGTGGTGGAGCCCCTGCTGCAGGGAGAGGACGTTGTTGATCCGTGCCTGCCAGCTATTCGTCCAAATGAAACACCTTCTTCTGGTGCACGCAGGTGACATGACTTTATGCAACATTTTGTAGGCCCAAATACCGCTCTAAGAATGGTGAGGCCAGAACAAGGAGAGGTAGTAGTAGATTGGATGCTGGCAGTGCCTCCAGTTCCTTCACATTGTCTTCCACCCGGTCCACCTCCATCTCAACCCCTTGCACATCAGCCAGGCAGTCTGAGCCCCAAGTCATGCAGCAGTCACTTATGTTTTTTGATGACACTGCTGGTTGGGTTTTCATGGGCCATCCACCTAGCCCTGCCCCAGAAGTGACAGGGATTGAGTGCACTGACACCCAACTACTTATGTTTAAGGATGAGGACGTGGGAGAACCATCTCAGCATGTCTCTGATGACGAAACACAAGTGTCAACTGCTTGGGCTTTCTGCAGTGTGCAGACTGGCCAGGAGGGCAGGGGTGAGCAGTGAGTGGAATATGGTGTGGAAGATAATGAGTTCCTAGACCTCACATGGCATCCAGGTCATGCTAGTGATGCATGCAGTTTGGAGGAAAAGGAGGAGGCCATGCAACGCCAGCTGCACAGCAAAAGAGGGAGCAGGGGCACCTGCATCCCACAAACAGACAATATGGCAGCAAAACCACCACCACCGTCAACCAGCATGTCCATGCTGTCCATCCCACAAACACTGGAGAGAAATAGGAAGTACCACCTACCCACCCATGAGCCCACTGGCCCTGAAATGTCAGCATTTCAAAACTGCTGACCTTTGAAATGCTACCATTCCGTCTGGTGGAGAAGGACAGTTTTAAAAATGTAATGATGGAAGCTGTCCCATGGTATGTGGTTCCCAGCCGCCACTACTTTTCAAGGCGGACTATCCCTTCCCTGCAAGAAGAAGTGGCAGAAAAAATCAGGTGTGCGCTGTGCAATGCCATCAGTGGTAAGGTCCACATAATCACCGACATGTGGACCAGTAAGTACGGGCAGGGACGTCATATCTCCCTAACTGCCCACTGGGTAAATGTTGTGGCGGCAGGGCCTGAGGCGGACAGTGGTTTGGCGCATATTCTCCCGCTGGACGTTTCTCGTGCCTCCTGTTGCCTCCACCTCCTCCTCCACTTCCTCCTCCGGTTCCTCCTCTACCGTCTCCTCATCATGTCAGCGCAACACCTGCACCACGAACTTCAGCACAGCCAGGGGGAAATGACAGCAGACTGTTCTGAAACTTATATGTTTGGGAGAAAGACTCTACACTGCTCAATAGCTGTGGGCGGGTATGGAAGAACAGACCGATAAGTGGCTGGTGCCGCTGAGCCTCAAGCCAGGCCTAGGTGGTGTGCAACAACAGGTGAAATCTCGTAACAGCTCTGTGGCTAGCTGGTTTGACGCACATCCCTTGCCTGGTGCATGTGCTGAACTTGGTGGTGCAGAGGTTCCTGAAAAATTACCCAGGTATGTCAGAGCTGCTGCAGAAAGTGCGGGCCATCTGTGCGTGCTTTCTGCTTTCTCACCCTGCTGCTCCTCGCCTGTCTGCGTTGCAGTCTAACTTTGGCCGTCCCACTCACCGCCTCATATACAACATATCCACAAGGTGGAACTCCACCTTGCACATGCTGGAGAGACTGTGCAAGCAGCAGCAGGCGATAGTGGAGTTTCAGCTGCAGCATGCATGGGTGAGTTGCTCTGCGGAATAGCAACATTTGCCACCATTGAGTGGGCCTCCATGCAGGACTTGTGTGCCGTGTTGCCCCGCTTCGAGTACTCAACCAACACGGCCAGCGGTGATGATGCCGTCATCAGCCTTACTATCCTACTTTTATGTCTCCTTGAAAAAATGCTTCAGGCACTGATGGATGAATATGTCCTCCACCAGTGTCCAAAACACCACTGTTGTAAAAATCAGAAAAACCAGCAAAAACCAAACCTGGATTTGCAAAAACTTTGGATTCATTGGACAGATGAATTTTTGTGAATTTCATAACAAATCTGATTAGTTTAGAATTGATTAGTTCAAAAGACATTCCTGCAGCTGGGGAGAAGTAATTTTGTAACATTCCAACTAGGAATATCTGGGTGATGTAATCACTGCATGAGGAAGAGACCTACTTTGCACATTCTGTATAGGCAAATATTATATTCAGAGTGTAATTATACCAATTGGGTCATGCCTAATAGTTGTTATTACCATAAAATCTGTGTTACCAAGACTTAGTGTATGAAAGGGTTAGAATTGGCTTCAGTCCATAACATGCGCATCAGAAGCTAATATATCTAATTATTAGGTATTCCTTCTTGGAGGAAGTTCCAAAAAGTTTCCAGAAAGATTCTGATTAGCTCCTGGTTAGAAGTGCAAAGGTATATAAAGCCTAGGTCTCCTCATCCTCAACATCTTCTGAGGAGGGATCACTGACAGGTAGTGTGTTATTTCCTTTCTGTATTTCAGAATGAATTTTTAATATTAAATGTCACCATCTCATACTGTTTTAATGTTTTTGTTTGTTTTTTTTTTAAGGACAATTTTACAATTTCCGCAGTGATGGCCTCGAAGGTGATTCTTCTGATATTTTGTTCAGGTATTATAAGAATTTTTTTAAAAAAATCTATGCTGTTTGATTTTAAGATTTTTAATGTAATGTTAAAGGGAGTCTGTCACCTGCTTTTCACCACTATAACAAAGAGCACTGCCCCAAAAAAGATTGCAGACACATGCCAAACCTGTGCGCACTGTGTGTCTGTATTACATGTCACATCCCAGACAAACCTGTGTGCACTGTGTGTGTATTACATGTCACATCCCAGACATACCTATGTGCACTGTGTGTCTGTATTACATGTCACATCCCAGACATACCTGTGTGCACTGTGTGTGTATTACATGTCACATCCCAGACATACCTGTGTGCACTGTGTGTATATTACATGTCACATCCCAGACATACCTGTGTGCACTGTGTGTCTGTATTACATGTCACATCCCAGACATACCTGTGTGCACTGTGTGTGTATTACATGTCACATCCCAGACATACCTGTGTGCACTGTGTGTGTGTATTACATGTCACATCCCAGACATACCTGTGTGCACTGTGTGTCTGTATTACATGTCACATCCCAGACATACCTGTGTGCACTGTGTGTCTGTATTACATGTCACATCCCAGACATACCTGTGTGCACTGTGTGTGTATTACATGTCACATCCCAGACATACCTGTGTGCACTGTGTGTCTGTATTACATGTCACATCCCAGACATACCTGTGTGCACTGTGTGTGTATTACATGTCACATCCCAGACATACCTGTGTGCACTGTGTGTGTGTATTACATGTCATATCCCAGACATACCTGTGTGCACTGTGTGTGTGTATTACATGTCACATCCCAGACATACCTGTGTGCACTGTGTGTCTGTATTACATGTCACATCCCAGACATACCTGTGTGCACTGTGTGTGTATTACATGTCATATCCCCAGACATAACTGTGTGCACTGTGTGTGTATTACATGTCATATCCCAGACATTACCTGTGTGCACTGTGTGTCTGTATTACATGTCACATCCCAGACATACCTGTGTGCACTGTGTGTGTATTACATGTCACATCCCAGACATACCTATGTGCACTTGTGTGTCTGTATTTACATGTCACATCCCAGACATACCTGTGTGCACTGTGTGTGTGTATTACATGTCACATCCCAGACATACCTGTGTGCACTGTGTGTGTATTACATGTCATATCCCAGACATAACTGTGTGCACTGTGTGTGTATTACATGTCATATCCCAGACATACCTGTGTGCACTGTGTGGTATTACATGTCACATCCCAGACATACCTTGTGTGCACTGTGTGTGTATTACATGTCATTATCCCAGACATAACTGTGTGCACTGTGTGTGTATTACATGTCATATCCCAGACATACTGTGTGCACTGTGTGTGTATTACATGTCACATCCAAGACATACCTGTGTGCACTGTGTGTATTACATGTCACATCCCAGACATACCTATGTGCACTGTGTGTCTGTATTACATGTCACATCCCAGACATACCTGTGTGCACTGTGTGTATTACATGTCAAATCCCTGACATACCTGTGTGTACTGTGTGTGTATTACATGTCACATCCCAGACATACCTGTGTGCACTGTGTCTGTATTACATGTCACATCCCAGACATACCTGTGTGCACTGTGTGTGTATTACATGTCACATCCCAGACATACCTGTGTGCACTGTGTGTATTACATGTTACATACCAGACATACCTGTGTGCACTGTGTGTGTGTATTACATGTCAAATCCCAGACATACCTGTGTGCACTGTGTGTATTACATGTTACAGTCCAGACATACCTGTGTGCACTGTGTGTCTGTATTACATGTCACATCCCAGACATACCTGTGTGCACTGTGTGTGTATTACATGTCACATCCCAGACATACCGGTGTGCACTGTGTGTCTATTACATGTCTCATCCCAGACATACCTGTGTGCACTGTGTGTCTGTATTACATGTTCCGGAAAAGCACTTTTATTCTGCAGGAAAACAGCTCCCAAGTGCCTAGCTCTGCTGCTGCAAGTGCCCAAAGCAAACCAGACTGAAGAGGGGAGGGCTGCTTTAGCTGCTCATATCTTGAGATTGGTAGTCATTAATGGCAGTCATTAATAATATGCACCTGACCTTGTTTGAAAGCTGGCATTCCAAACTTTAAAACATTATCCGAATCATGGCATTATATCCAGTATATCCGAAGATATAGCTGTTAGAAATCGAGTCTGGAGAGAAAGCTTTTTTTTACTTTCACTGGGCACTTGGGAGCAATTTTCCAGCAGAATAAAAGTGCTTTCCTGGACATGAAATAAAGGCACACAGTGCACACAAGTATGTCTGGGATATGACATGTAATACAGACACACAGTGCACACAGGTATGTCTGGGATGTGACATGTAATACAGACACACAGTGCACACAGGTATGTCTGGTATGGGACATGTAATACAGACACACAGTGCACACAGGTATGTCTGGGATGTGACATGTAATACAGACACACAGTGCACACAGGTATGTCTGGGATGTGACATGTAATACAAACACACAGTGCACACAGGTATGTCTGGTATGTGACATGTAATACAGACATACATTGCACACAGGTATGTCTGGGATGTAACATGTAATACAGACAGAGTGCACACAGTTATGTCTGGGATGTGACATGTAATACAGAAACAGTGCACACAGGTATGTCTGGGATGTGACATGTAATACAGACACACAGTGCACACAGGTATGTCTGGGATGTGACATGTAATACACACACACAGTGCACACAGGTATGTCTGGATGTGACATGTAATACAGACACACAGTGCACATAGGTATGTCTGGGATGTGACATGTATTACAGACACAGTGCACACAGGTATGTCTGGGATGTGACATGTAATACACACACACAGTGCACACAGGTATGTCTGGGACGTTGACATGTAATACAAACACACAGTGCACACAGGTATGTCTGGGAATGTGACATGTAATAACACACACAATGCACACAGATATGTCTGGGACGTGACATGTAATACAGACACACAGTGCACACAGGTATGTCTGGGAATGTGACATGTAATACACACACAAGTGCACACAGGTATGTCTGAGATGAGACATGTACAGTAATACAGACACAGTGCACACCGGTATGTCTGGGACGTGACATGTAATACAACACACAGTGCACGCAGGTATGTCTGGGAATGTGACATGAAAATACACACACACAGTGCACACAGGTATGTCTGGGATGTGACATGTAATACAGACACAGTACACACAGGTATGTTTGGGATGTGACATGTATACTCACACAGTTGCACACAAGTATGTCTGGGATGTGACATGTAATACAGTAACACAGTGCACACAGGTATGTCTGGGATGTGACATGTAATACACACACACACACAGGTATGTCATGTAATACACACAGTGCACACAGGTGGGATGTGACATGTAATGTTGCACACAGGTATGTCTGGGACATGACATGTGACACAGTATACACATGTGGGATGTGACATGTAATACTCACACAGTGCACACACAGGTATGTCTGGGATGTGACATGTAATACACACACACAGTGCACACAGGTATGTCTGGGATGTGACAGACACAGTGTACACAGTACAGTAATACAGTGCACACAGTGCACACAGGTATGTGTCTGGGATGTGACATGTAATACAGACACACAGTGCACACAGGTATGTCTGGGATGTGACATGTAATACAGACACACAGTGCACACATGCACACAGGTATGTCTGGGATGTGACATGTAATACAGACACACAGTGCACACAGGTATGTCTGGGATGTGACATGTAATGTACAGACACACAGTGCACACAGGTATGTCTGGGATGTGACATGTAATACAGACACACAGTGCACAACACAGGTATGTCTGGGATGTGACATGTACATTACAGACACACACAGTGCACACAGGTATGTCTGGGATGTGACATGTAATGCAGACACACAGTGCACACAGTGCACAGTGCACACAGGTATGTCTGGGATGTGACATGTAATACAGACACACAGTGCACACAGGTATGTCTGGGATGTGACATGTGACATGTACATAATACAGACACACAGTGCACACAGGTATGTCTGGGATGTGACATGTAATACAGACACACAGTGCACACAGGTATGTCTGGGATGTGTGATGTAATACAGACACACAGTGCACACAGGTATGTCTGGGATGTGACATGTAATACAGACACACAGTGCACACAGGTATGTCTGGGATGTGACATGTAATAACAGACACACAGTGCACACAGGTATGTCTGGGATGTGACATGTAAACATACATACAGACACACACAGGTGCACACAGCATATGTCTGGGATGTGACATGTAATACAGACACACAGTGCACACAGGTATGTCTGGGATGTGACATTTAATACAGACACACAGTGCACACAGGTATGTCTGGGATGTGACATGTAATACAGACACACAGTGCACACAGGTATGTCTGGATGTGACATGTAATACAGACACACAGTGCACACGGGTATGGTCTGGGGATGTGACAAGTAATACAGACACACAGTACACACAGGTATGTCTGGGATGTTGACATGTAATACAGATACACAGTGCACACAGGTATGTCTGGGATGTGACATGTAATACAGACACACAGTGCACACAGGTATGTCTGGGATGTGACATGTAATACAGGCACACAGTGCACACAGGTATGTCTGGGGATGTGACATGTAATACAGACACAGTGCACACAGGTATGTCTGGGATATGACATGTAATACAGGCACACAGTGCACATAGGTATGTCTGGGATGTGACATGTAATACAGACACACAGTACACACAGGTATGTCTGGGATGTGACATGTAATACAGACACAGTGCACACAGGTATGTCTGGGATATGACATGTAATACAGGCACACAGTGCACATAGGTATGTCTGGGATGTGACATGTAATACAGACACACAGTACACACAGGTATGTCTGGGATGTGACATGTAATACAGACACACAGTACACACAGGTATGTCTGGGATGTGACATGTAATACAGACACACAGTGCACACAGGTATGTCTGGGATGTGACATGTAATACAGACACACAGTACACACAGGCATGTCTGGGATGTGACATGTAATACACACACACAGTGCACACAGGCATGTCTGGGATGTGACATGTAATACAGACACACAGTGCACACAGGTATGTCTGGGATGTGACATGTAATACAGACGCGCAGTGCACACAGGTATGTCTGGGATGTGACATGTAATACAGACACACAGTACACACAGGTATGTCTGGGATGTGACATGTAATACAGACACACAGTGCACACAGGTATGTCTGGGATGTGACATGTAATACAGACACACAGTGCACACAGGTATGTCTGGGATGTGACATGTAATACAGACACACAGTGCACACAGGTATGTCTGGGATGTGACATGTAATACAGACACATAGTGCACACAGGTATGTCTGGGATGTGACATGTAATACAGACACACAGTGCACATAAGTATGTCTGGGATGTGACATGTAATACACACACAGTACACACATGTATGTCTGGGATGTGACATGTAATACAGACACAGTGCACACAGGTATGTCTGGATGTGTCTGCAATCTTCTGTGGGACAGTGTTCTTAGTTATATTGGTGAAAATAAGGTGAAAGACTCCCTTTTAAACATTTTATAGCAAAAAGTTAACCATCATTTGCTAATTAATTTCTTCTAGTTATTTCTTCGCCTTTCCTAATCCTGTTCCAAATGACTCTTCTGGTGAAATAGGTGAGTGAAACTGAAAGCCTATTTAGCGTATTAACATAAGAATTATGTTACTTAAACTGAACCTGCCCCTAGGAAAATGCAGTGTAATATCCCAGCACCATGTTACAGAGCTGGAGGAGCTGAGCAGATTGATATATAGTTTTATGGAAAAAGATTTAGTGAAACTTATTTTGGACTTTGACATCAAGGAGGGGGTCCTTTCAGTATTTGACAGCTACCTCTGTATACAAAGTCATGGAGGCAAGATTGTCAGGTTTTTTTTCCCCCAGAGAACCATACACCAATCTGCTCAGATCCTCCTGCCGCATAATCTGTTGCCTGCAGCTCAGACACCATGTTCAACGTGATAGATTCCCTTTAACAATCTATTGAGGCGTGATTTCACCTTGGAAGACAGGTAGAGAATTCTGTTTCAGCAAATTCCTACTGTACTTGTATCCATCTTTACCTTTCCTGTTAGTTCGAGATCTCCCGTGATAAGTGACACAAGCTGACCAGATTTGAAAAGTGCACAATTTTTTTTTAAACTGTAACTGTGATTCTTTTTTTAATTTTGTAATGTGTAGAGGCAGTGATACTGACCATTTTCACAATATACTTTAATCAATCAAATGGTACATTTCTATTAGAAAAATAGCTGTGAAGTGGCCCATTTTGAGCTCTAGCAACGCTCCTCTGTCTTCTGTTTACATAACTGTGGAGACTTGCTCAACACTCGCTTTTCTTAGGATAGGCCATTGATATTAGTTGGCCTGCAACTCTTCCGGCTCTCCCACTGATCTGCTGTTTAAAGGGACTGCAGAACTCATGCAAGCCCTGAGGTCTTCATTGTTTACCACAGTCCCTCTATCTGCCCCCTCCATAGTAGCGTCTGTGCAGGGTATGAAATGAATGGGACAAGGCTGGAATACTCTGCTCCATCGCTGCTAAAAAAACACGATGTGCAGATAGATATGCCAAGTGCTCATACAAACACTATCAACCTTTTACATAGCTTGTTGGTGAGGGTGTAAAGTCAAACCCCACTAAACTGATACCTATGATTAGAGATGAGCGACGTTCTTAAAGGGCTTATCCGAGACTAAATGCCCCCCCATATGCTGAGCCCCTCACACTGAATATAATTACTGTGTTGCTCCTGGTCCCCGCACTGCCGCTGCTGCTTCTCCCTGTGCACATATGAAAACATCTGGTGTTAGAGGAGAGCAGCCAATGGCAGGTGGGGACGGGGACGAGCCTCCCTAGCATTGCGGGTGACACTAGGGAGGCTCATCCCCATCACTACCTGCCATTAGCTGCTTTCTGCCCAAACCCCACTCCCCACAAACAGGATATTTTCTTCCGTGCACAGGCAGAAGCAGCTGTGGCAGTACGGGGACCAGGAGTGGTGCAGGGTGCGGGAACCGGCATATTGGGGGCATTAGTTAGTCTTGGATAACCCCTTTAAAAATTTGATTCGGCTGCTTTGCCGAATTTTACCAAAAAAATTGCTTTGTGATGAATTAGTTCGCCACGAAGCACATTTCTTTGAAAGTAGTGGGTGCTATGACGGGGAACGGTGATTATGCCACTCCCATCATTGAACCCAGTGGCATAACTACAACTGACTGGGCCCCACAGCAAATTTTTTAATGCCCCCCCTCCCCCCAGCAACTTCTTCGCAACACCAAACTCACGTGCAACCCTCACTCCTGTGACTAGTCAAGACTGAGCTGTCAGACAAGGCCCGTCTGTTTCCTACAGTGTCACTGTATATAATGTCATTATATAATACTGTTGAGGGGGCCCTGACAATAAAGTATTTTTAGACTTCCTCCAGAGGGGGCCCCTTGTGGGTGTGGGCCCAAAATCAGCCGCTTCCCCTGTTTCCCCTATAGCTACACCCCTGATTGAACCAATCAGATACCGCATTCATCGCTGATAGCGGCATCTGAAATCAATATTAAGGCCTTTCTGGGATTGATCTTGCTTGAAGATCCAGAGCGAAATCTTGCGCTGTGCGTCATGATGACGTCATATGTCACCGCGCACCAGATTTTGAATGAGATCTTCAAGCAAGATGGCCGTGGCGGCCTCTTCGCACTCAAATGGATGAAGCGAGTATGTTTTTTTTTTACCGCCATTTCAGGGAATATTGATTTGTTCCCACGAAGCATGACAAAATTCGACTTTGTGGCGAATCAAATTTTCCCTTAAACTTGGATTGAAGTCTACTTTAGATACTTCGATTCGCTCAATGCTACCTATGATGACCTATCCTAATCAATATAGTGATCCTGGAAGCTCCCATCATATCAGCACAGTTCTTGCCTCAATCTTGCACTTTATGTCACAGTTTGTAGTTTGATAAATTGAGATGTTCTACTTTTTTATACAGGATGTAGCAGAGTTAACACACATACTTTCTGAGACGCGTTATCTAAGCTAAATACGTTAAGCAAACACCTTCAATTGCTTTTCAATGGCTTTTGTTTCAAGATAACGCGATGAGTTAAGAAATTAGAGTTAAGAGTTTGTGTGTTAACCCTGCTACATCTCGTATAACATCAGACGTGTATTGATTGGTAACAGGCTTTCCTTTCGTAGCTACAGTACAGGACTAGCTTCTTAATGTTTCTCTCCACAGAGAAAACCTGCCCTGAAGGAGCAGAAATGAAGCCTTGTGGTTATTGTAGTCCGTCGTGTCCAAATCCAACTAAATTCTGTCTCAGTATTTGTAAACCTGGATGTGCATGTATACAGGAAGGATATGTCATAGGTCCTAATAGAAAATGTATCCCACTGGAAGAATGTCCAAAGGTAAGCAGGATCAATACTTAAAATGTCATTCTTTTTCTTCTTCTTTTTCTCCTTCTTCTCCTCTAGCTTTTTTTCTTCTATTCCTTCTTTCAGCTACTTTTTCTTCTCAGTTTCATTCTTTTTCTCCTCTTCATTTTTCTTCTTTGTCCCTTCTCCCTTTATGTGGTTTTTGATCTTTAGGCTCATCTTTTGTGTTGTCTTTTCTTTCCTCCTTTACTTCTTATTCTTCATCTTTATTACATTCTTTATCATCTTCATCTTTTTCTTTTACTCTTCTTGCTCCTTCATATTTATTACATTCAGTTCCTCCTTTTTCATTCTTCCTCTTTCTTATCATCCCTATATCTTCTCCCTATTTTTCTCTCATTTTTCACCTTCTTCTTATGTTTTATTCCTCCTCTCTCTTGTTGTTCTCCTCCGTCTTTTACCCTGTTTTAGCCTCCTTTTTGCAATTATTTTCTCTTTTTATTGTCCCTTTTTTGGCCCATGAGCTTTAAGGTACACCTTCTTTGGTATATCAGCTTAAATGTAAACTTTCTTTTTCTTCCGTTCCTTCATCTTCTTTAAGTCAACGAGAGGACCAACATCCTTTGCTAATTAATTTATAATATATCTCTATAGCTCCATTTCCTGATACAGAACTCCAAATCCCCTGTACAATCAGACTTTAATGAAAGACTTCTGACTGCCTGCAGGCACCACTAGGGGGAGCTCAGGAACATACTGTATAATATTTATACACTGAATTCAGTAATGACGCAGTAGACATCTATGCTCCCCCTAGAGGTGGCTGCAGGCAGTCAGAATGTTATCATTTCACTTTAAACAAGGGATTTTGAGTTCTAGATCACAAAATTGAAACGATAAAAAAATCATTAATCTGGCCTTATGTTCAACAGCTGATATTCTAGATTTGATTTCTGTATTGCGTTAGTATGTACTGTATGTTGATTCAGTATACAGTACTCTGTTGAGTGACCTCATCTCTACGGTTTTCCAGTTGTAGTGGAAAACCGTAGAGATAGAGACTCAGGCCTCATGCACACGGCCATGTTCCTATTGTGGACCAAATATCTACAAAACATGGACACCTTTGTGTAATCCGCATTATTCTCATGCCCATTACTAGAAAATACAGTTCTTGTCTGAAATACAGAAACAAATAGGACACGATCTATAATTTGCAGAACAGACACACTTGCTGTGTGTATTTTTACAACCCCATAAAAATGAATAGGTTTGCATGAAATCCAAGAAAAATGAGGATCGGATGAGAACCAAAAGTAGAGTCATATGCATGAGACCTCCGACTACTGGAGAGCCATAGGTGGAGGATCACTGCGTTTTATTTATTTATTTTTTATTATATCACACAGTAACATAAAACGCCACTGCAAATTTTTTTGAACAGTGCTATAAAATAAGGCTACCTTCACACTACAGTTTAACTTTTCCGGTATTGAGTTCCGTCATAAGGGCTCAATACTGAAAAAAAAACTGCTTCAGTTCTGTCCCCATTCATTGTCAATAGGGACAAAACTTAAACAGAACGGAATGTTTCAAAATGCATTCTGTTCCGTTTAGTTGTGTTCCCAGACTGAAGAGAAAACCGCAACATGTTGTAGTTTATTTTCCGTCATGGGATGCGGAGCACGACCATGACCCCCAATGCAAGTCAATGGGGACAGAACTGTTTTCTCTGACACAATCTGACACAATAGAAAACTGATCTGTCTCCCATTGACTTTCTATGAAGTTCATGATGGATCCGTCCTTCCTATGTTAAAGATAATACAACCGGATCCGTTTATAACGGATGCAGATGGTTGAATTATCAGTAAAGAAAGCGTTTTTGCTGAACCCTGCCGGATCAGGCAAAAAAGCTGGTGTGAAAGTAGCCTAAATTTGTTAGTAAAATATCCTAAAAAGGCATGTATATAGATTACCTATGCACTACTTATCACACAGGTGAAATCATAAGATGAAGGCAAGAAACTACTCGTCAAAGGATGACATGACACTGACGTCTTGGAGAAGATTTGTTCCCAGTCCTAGCAAAAAAAAAATTGAAATTGCATGTGCAGAATTTGTAATTATTATATCCAATAAACCATTGATAACATCAAATTAGTATGAAGTTATTTAACTGCTCCTCCGAGGGGGCCTGCACACATGTCGCCATGTAGCCCTAGCCTTAGACTGTATGTGCTGCTCTCTGTGCAGACTGCTCTGGTAGTTTAAAGTACCCAGGGCCACAGATAGTTCGTCTGGGCGGCTTCTGGACAGTTTCTGTTACGTGAGGGATGGGGTCAGCAGGATATTTGGCAACTGGGATGGTAAAAACATTTTTACGTTTACATGTCTTCTTGTTGCTCCCACACAGTATAATGACCCTCAGTGCCCCCCCATACTGTATAATGATCCCCAGTGCCCCCATACTGTATAAAAATCCCCAGTGCCCCCACAAACTATAGTGACCCCAGTGCCGTCCATACAGTATAATTACCCCCCAGTGCACCCCATACAGTATAATGAACCCCAGTGCCCCCCATACAGTATAATGAACCCCTTTGGCCCCCCTACATGCCTATCATTGCCGGAGTGTAGGGGAGCCGGCAATGTGCAGCAGTGAGACACACATCTTGATGCCACTGCTGGGCTGGGCCTGGAGATGAGAAGGAGCACAGGGAGATGAGCTGCAGTTAGTGAATGACCTCTGGCTCCCCTACAGTCCAGCAATGAGCACTTCCATCTGCACCCCTGGGCAGACTAAGCCCCCCTCCTGCTCCCCCCCTGGCACTCCTCTGTGCAGTGGACTCCCACAGGAGCAGTGGGCCCCGGCACTTGCTTGGGTATGCTGGGTTTAAAGGGGTTCTGCAGTTCTATAAAACTGATGATCTATCCTCTGGATAGATCATAAGCCTCTGATCGGCGGCTGTCCGACACCCGGGCCCCCACCGATCAGCTGTTTGAGAAGGCAGTGGCGCTGCAGGAGCACCGCGGCCTTCTCTGTGTTTACCTCAGGCCCAGTGACGTCACGACTAGTATCACTGGCCTGGGCGGGGCTGAGCTCCATTCAAGTGAACAGAGCTTAGCCCCGCCCAGGCCAGTTAGACTAGTCATGACGTCACTGGGCCTGCGGTAAACACAGAGAAGGCAGCGGTGGTAAACAGCTGATCGGCGGGGGCCTGGGTGTCATACCGCCGCCGATCAGAGGCTGATGATCTATTCAGAGGATAGATCATCAGTTTTATTGAACTGCAGAACCCCTTTAAGCACAGTGTGACCAGCCCATCCGCTCTCCCTCTAAGCTTTCCCTGATCAAATTCCCTAAAATCTACACAATTATATATTTGTACTCTATCTCTATAACAGTACAATAGTTGCTTGTGACTCTGTATACTCTGCAATAGAGATGAGAGAACCATTTTATAATGAACTAGGTTCATTACGAACTTGCAAAATTTGGTCTGGCGAATTTGTTTCAGATGAATCTTGTAAAACGGCACATAGCACCGTTTTACTGCACATGGTGGGAAGAATGAAAAGCACATGACCCTACGAGAAAGTGGGGGGGAACGCTTGCCCTGATTGGCTCCCAGGCTGACAGACCTGGAAGAGCCAATCAGTGCTGCAGCAGGGAGGTGCCCCCTAACAGAACGAGCAGAATGGCATTCTGTTTTGGGTTGTAAATGAGGGTGGATGGGTGTAGCAGTGTCTTCCAGAAAAACGATCTTAGGGACAATCAAAATTGGAGACAATCAATTGGTTCAAGTTTTCAAAATCAGCATATACGTGTCTTATAATACACAGGGTAGTGGAAGGTAACATCTGTGAGTGATAGGGTGATAAACTAGGCCAAAATGAATGTTGTTTCATTTAAAGTGTTGGTGCGGTGGGGGGTTGGCGGGAAATAATTGCATAGTACTGTAGTTTGTCAACTTGTTGCTTACACTGAATATTTTTTTTTCTGAATCTGCATATTTTAACAAGCAAAAGACGGTGGGCACAAATCTGTCAGTGGCGCTAATATTTCAGTATTTCCAAAATCAACGTTCGGTAACAGTGTCTTCATGTCTTTATGTTCCAGAAACCAGATTTGCAAACTGTTCCATAATTTGTGTGACTGTGTACTATTAGGCCCAAAAATGTCAGGGTTACGGAAGGGTTAAAAACAAAAGATCCAAGTCTAGAATGTGGGTAATAGCAGCACCAGATATCAGGCCAAAAGTAGTAGTGGTAGTAGTAGTCCGCAGTTGTCCCTTGCTTCATAAAGGCGCAACGTTATCATTGAAGAGAAAGAGGATGAGATTGTGGATTGGATTCTTCTCACTCCTCCTCTCAGTCGCAGCCAGATTACATGGAGGTGACTTTGGAATCTGACACTGTGGCATGGAGCCAGAGGTAACAGCGTTCCTCCTGCTCCTCCTCTTTGCAGCACCAGAGAAGGCTTTCAGTGGAGTCCTCTCTGTCTTCACTGACCCTTCCTAGGGGCGCCTTCCTTTCTCCTAAGTAGTGGTAAGAAAACCCCACCGTTCCCTACAGCAGACAGTCAAGAGAGTCTACCTGATAACACCACGTGCGTTAGCAGTCATTGTTTGGGCTACCCTGAATAGGAGGTTCAGGAGGAGGTTGGGGACCCCATGCATAGCTGTGTTGATGATGGTGCAGCAGCAATGAAGAGCAGAAGTGATGTATCTCTCAAAGAGCAGCCAAGGCCATGTCTACTTTGGGATCTGGTGATGTTGCTGACACTGTGGTTGGGTTAGGCTGAAAACGTGCCAGAACTAAGCCGAGCAAGGCTGACTGTAGCTCTGTGCGAGCAACTCCCGTATAGTGTTTCTTTTCCATGTGGTGGGAACACAAAATCACAGCCATGTGCAAGATCTGCAGGATTAAAATAAGCCTTAGCCATTCATACACACACTCATATGTACCAGAGATCTATTGCAACTCATGAGTCAGCATCACTGGATCCTTCAGGTAAATACAACTGGCCATCATTTCCAACCAGAACAGTTCTGCCCTCCTTCTCCTAGCCCTCTTTGTGGCAGCCAACCCCATCTCCAAGCAAGCCAATATCTTTGCAATCATCATTAGTGTTGAGTGAAGTTCTTGAAAATTCAGTTTGGCTGCTTCACTGAATTTCACAAAAAAATTCACTTTGTGACAAATTGCGAAGCACATTTTTTTGTAAGTAGCGGGAGCAATGACAGGGAATGGCGATTGCACCGCTCCCCGTCATTGAACCCCTCAGATGCCACGTTCATCGCTGATCACGGCATCTGACATTAATATTAAGGTCTATAATAAAAAAAAAGAAATCATATTTACCTCATCTATTTGATTACTAAGAGCCAGCTGCCGAGGCATAGGGTTGGCTTCTCCAGTCTCCTCTCTGACAGAAGAAGGGTTTGATGCTGAGGAAAGGCCTAAGCTAGCTGTTCCTCTTTCTCTCAGAAGCCTGGTACCCTGGCCAAAGGCTGGAGGCCAACAGTCTGTAGCTCTGTAGTCTGAGTGCCTCCTTGGTAACATGGCTGGCGACCCATGGTCTGTGGCTCAATGCCCCTCATCTCATCTTCTTCTGGTCACTCATGCAGACTGGCAGAGTCTTCCCCTCCAAGTAGTGGTCCCTAACTGCAGAACACTAGGGGCTCTGACTGCTCTCCTTACATATAGTTTATGGCTAAACTAGAACCTCGTAGGGGAGGGGTGGAGTGGAGAAGCTCAGAACAAACAATCAAAAAGTTACCACTTCCATCTGTCACAGACTTACATTAGAGCTTCAATGATACTCAATGACAATGACACAGCAGTTTTTCCAGACATAAACACGTTTCCAGACATAGCAACAGAGCTAAACCAGACATTCAAAAGGTCATTCTGTCTGGTTTTGGTGGCAAACAAGTCTGGCTTGTTCCCTCCAAAACATGCTCCTCTTTGAACCCTATGGTAGCTGTGGAAAATTACCAGCTTCTCATTCAAAGTCCCAAAAGTCTATCAGTATTCATTATCCATTTCCATAGAGCCTTGCAAATACAGTGCAAATGAACAGGATATACTGTATATCAGAACATTTAAAATGCAGTTACATGATATTAAACAGTATAAGTCAATGCAAGTTAACCCTTTAAAGTGAAATAAAGTAAGAGGTTTAGAACTTTGCACAGGGGAAATAGGCAAATGTCCACAAATGTCTAGACTTCAAAGTCACCCTGCTCCAGGGCACTGAATGAGCTTAAGCAGCTTCTCAAGGTTCAACTTCTGTAACTCCTCTCAAGTTTCAACTTCTGGAAAACCTCTTTAACACATATAAGACCCCATTAGGCTTTCCTATAACCCAATACGCAGACCAATGGATCAAAAAGATATTTAACATGATTTGTCCCAATTCCTGCCGAACCCACCACCAAAAGCATTGACATTTTGGACAGTTCCAATGAAGATGGATGTAAAATTATCTGATTTTATCCTTCCAAACTTGGATGCTAGAACAGCTTCTTCTTTAACTACAGCATTTGTAGGACAGCATGGTCCATCTGTTCATCCTGTAGAATACATCAATAAGTAATCAGTACTTTTTATGCTGTTGTCATGAAACGTTCTGTTGTGTATTACAATGCTAGCAATTCATCAGAAAATTACATATTAGAGGGTCATCAGAACATTCCTGTTGCTATTAGAGCATAGTCATCTCATTATCATTAGAGGGTGGGCATAGCAGAATTATCTCATTATTGTCTGAGGGAGGGGTAATTAGGGTCAGCAAATTTATTATTGTTACAGGGCAAGGTCAGCAGAGTCATCTCATTATCATTAGAAGACAAGGTCAGCAGAGCCATCTGATCATCACTGTAAGGGCAGCACAGTCATATCATTATCACTAGGGGACCAAGTCAGCAAAGCTATTTGATTATCATTATTATACAGAAAGAGAGGGGGGCGGGTCAGTAGACTCAGCAAAGTTAGAGGGCAGGATAAACAGATTCATAGTCAGTAAGGACAGGGTCAGGAGAGTCATCCCATTATGATTAGAAAACAAAGTGGGCAGATTGATATTATTACCATTATTCAGCCAGGTCATCAGTTCTTATCATTAGGGTGCAGGATCAGCAGAGTCATTTCATTATCATTAGAGGGCAGGCTAAGCAAAGTCATATCATTATCATTAAAGTGTAGAGCTTGCAAAGTTATCTCATTATCATTAGAAAACAGAGTCAGCAGAGTCATCTCTCTTATCATTAAAAGGCAGGGTCAGCAGAGTCATCTCATTATCATTAAAAGCTAGTGCCAGTAGAGTCATCTCCTTATCCTTAGAGGGTAGGATCAATAGAGTCATCTCATAATCATTAGACAGCAGGGTCAGCATAGCAATTTGATTATCATTAGCAGCAATGCCTATTATTCATAGGGCCCTATAGCAAAATAAGATGGGGCACCTATTAAGTAGTGAAAAAATAAAACAGCAGTCTAAGTAGCAATAATTAAAAGTATGTATAATAGCACTAGAGATGAGCAAATCTATTCGCCAATTCGTTGATTCGTATCGAATTTTGGACATTTTTAGCTTGCGAACCGAATCCGAATATTAGGTGATTCGCTCTGTTAAGATTCAAAAATATTCCTAAGGCATTCTATGCATTCGCTACATACTTGTCCGGTAAATTGTACAAAAGCCCGGGAAGAAAGCAGTCACCTGACCTAGTGGGCAGGGCCTGCTCTGATTGGCTCAGACTTGGTAAGCCAGTGACGCATTACTTCTGTTGCGACTGCTGAGACGAGCAGAAGCACTGTGTGTGAATTCTGAGAGACTGAGACCTGTGTTGTTGAAATTGGGGTGTAATTGTTCAGGGAATCCATATTACACATCAGGGATACTGCAGAGCAAGTGCAGGGCCAGTGCAGGGCTAGTAGGTAGGGAGAGAGAGAGACAGGGAGAGAGATAGGGAGAGAGACAGGGAGAGATACAGAGAGAGAGAGAGACAGGGACAAAGACAAAGATAAGCTGCAGGGCCACAGAGTGAAGTGAAAAATATCTGGAATGGATAAGCAAAAGAGGTCCAGTTCCAGCCAGACCTCAAGCTCTAAAAAAAGGAGAAGGTGGCACAGGGCAGCAGTGCCAAAGGACCTGTAGCCGGAGCATCTACTTGTAGTATTCGCAATACTTGGCCGGTGTTCCACCAAGCTAATCCACCAAGGCGCAAAATTGTAGTGGAGGAGAAAGTGGATGAGGTAGTGGAGTGGATGGCACGCTCATCTCAGTCTCAGCCAAATGATCTGCTGTCATCTGCTGATACAGTATCCATATGTAGCCAGGGGGTCAGACTCAGAGCGTTCCTCCTGCTCCACCATTCTGCTCCAGCAAAGCCCGTCATTTACATACGCAATTTGTACGCTCATGCGTACGTGTTCAAAGAAGTTGCATACCTTTTAAAACTGAACATTCGTTATTAGTGCGCGAATGTTCACTAAACGCCACATAATAACGTATATTTTGTACGCAGATTGAACAACTATATTCGCCGAATATGCAAATCGTATTAAAAGTTTGACGAATGTTCGGCAAATAAAATTTTGAATGATTCGCTCATCTCTAAATAGCACCATACTGTATAAGAAAAACCCACATTATAACAAAAAGACACCATAATGTAATATACATACATTTGTGTGCATGAGGGCTTAGGGTATTTAGCTCCATCCATTTTCCCATCAACTCTGACCAGCTTCCCTGTCCCTGCTGAAGAAAGGGATCCCCACAGCATGATGCTGCCACTACCATGTTTCACGGTGGAGATGGTGTGCTCAGGATGATGTGAAGTGTCAGTTTTCGGCTGCACATGCTCCTTGAGATGCTCAGGGCTTGGGATATTTTTTAATAACCTAATCCTGCTTTACTCTTCTCCACAACTTTATCCCTGACCTGTCTGGTGTGTTCCTTGGTTTTCATGATGCTGTTTGATCACTAATGTTCTCTAACAAACCTCTGAGACCTTCACTGGACAGCTGGAGTTAGAGCCTGTTTTTGCGGAATAGATGGGGCTCGATTCACTTCAATGACAGCGGGCAGCCACGGTTTCATGCCACTGCTCCACAGAAAAAAAATAAAATATAGAACATGTCCTATTCATGTCCGCTGTAGCAGACAAGAATAGACATTTTGCATGGGGTGCTGGGCCGTGTGTTCTGTAAATTGCAGAATACACACTAGTGGGCATCCGTGGTATTGCGGATCTGCAATACTATGGGCTTCTGAACGGCCCCTTATACTGGGAATAAATTAGACAGGTGGACTCAATTTAATAATTAGGTGACATTGGATTTTATTCAAGGGTATTAGAGTACAGGGGGCAGAATACAAATGCACACCATACTTGTCAGATTTTTATTTATCAAAAATTTTGAGAACAATGTATTATTTTTAGTGACGAGCGAGCATGCTCGGCAGAACTCACTGTTTGGCCGAGCATGCCGGCGCTCGGGTCCACTCGGTGTTCGGCCGAACACCGAGTGTACTCGAGCGCCATGCTCGAGTCGACCCCCCGCACCAAGACGAGGACGGATCCGTTTACTATTGTGTTACACCGAACGTTCGGTGTAACACAATAGTAAACGGATCCATCCTCCATTGACTTTCAATGGAGTTCATGACGGATCCGTCCTTACCTTTCCCAGCAGCTCCCTCCTCCCTTTTAGCAGGTGGCGCTGTGGTAAATCTTACCACTCTGCGCCCCGTCTTTCCTGCTGGAGCAGGTCGGGAGCTGCCGGGGAAGGTAAGTTTAACTCAGTGTCTGTGTTTTTTTGTTTGTTTTTTTTTGTTTTTGGGACCCCTTTAAACCAGACACCCTCCCCTCTTCCGAGCGTGGGGTGCCTGGTTTCGTCCCATTAACTTACATTATGCTCGGGTGCTCGGCCGAGCACTCGAGCACCCCCCAGTGCTCGGCCAGAGTACCCGAGCACCTGGGTACTCGATCATCACTAATCATTTTCTTTTCACTTCACACATACTTGCTAAGATGCTCATCTGTTTAATAAAACAACAGGAGTTACTTTGTATCGTAGCTTAAGAATGTATTTAAGATAAAAATGCATCCCTTTTTTTAATTAACCCTTTCAATATTAGCGTCTTCTGTAACATATAAGACCAGCTCTCTATCTAAAAGAGCCAGCAAGCTTCAAAATTGCCTAGACTGTGTGAATAGCATTGGGGTGACCTGTTTGCCATGCTATCGTTAAGGCAATATGATAATCAGCATGGGGAACAGGTCCCCCAAGGCCATACACCCAGGCTGGGCAATTTTGAAGCTTACTGGCTCTCAGGTCCTTTTGGATACAGAGCTGGTCTAGTGTGCATCATTGTTCACAGTGCTGCCATTGCAAGGTATGCTGACTATGCCTGTCTTATGGATAGGAAGTTGACCTGCACTCCTGGGTTTAGGTAAAGCTTGTGTATTGTCTGTTTTATGTTGTGGGAAAGGGTACAGGGAAGAATGCAAAGATAGGTTATAGATTATGTGTATGGATTTCATTGTATGAGATATTATGGATATTATGTTATGGAGGAAGCTTATGTTGAAAGGGTTAATTTTAAAAAATGGGTGCATCTAGTGGTATGGTGTGTGGTAAAGTGCTGGATGTGGATGAGATGAAAATCCAAAAAGCTGCATTTATTACAGCAGGTTGTAGTTTGTTGAGATTTTGTTCTGGGCAGAATTTCTTTTTTTTTTTTTTTTTGACTGGTGGGTAGGTTTGGTAGTGGGACCTTCCAATCTACACCCCTTTCTCCAGTACAGGTATGAGGTGAACCCAGGTGTGGTTGCTGGGAGATCATTACTGGGGAATAAAAGAGGCCTCAGACTGTCAGTCTGAGTCAGAGCCTGGAAGCTGGTGGACCTGTCTTCCGTGAAAAGCCTGATATCTCTTTGGTGAACGTATAGGGGAGGAAAAACCTACATATAGGGCTTATGGACATGAACGTGATCCCCAATGCACAGGCACTGTCCAGATGCAGACGGATGCAGACCAATCTAATTTGAATAGGTCTAGAGATGAGCGAATCATTCAAAATTTTATTCGCCGAACATTCGACGATCTTTTCATAACATACCTATATTCAACAAAAATATTTGTTAAATTTGCGTACAAAATATACATTATTATTTGGCATTTAGCGATCATTTACGTATTAATAATGAAAGTTCAGTTTTAAAAGGTACACAAATTATTCTTTGAACACATATGCATGAATGTACAAATTGCGTACGAATCCTCAGCGTACTATTGTCTAGCGATTACATAATACGCAGGCACGCACGACGAGAAACTGCGGCGTGCACTCCTCAGAGGCAGAGCGAATTTTTGAAAATGGCATCCAGACGATCCTCAGCATTCCCTGGCTACATATGGATACTGTATCAGCAGATGACAGTAGATCATCCGGCTGAGACTGAGATGAGCGTGCCATCCACTCCACTACCTCATCCACTTTCTCCTCCACTACAATTTTGTGCCTTGGTGGGTTAACCTGATGGAACACCGGCCAAGTATTGTGAATACTACAAATAGAAGCTCCGGCTACAGGTCCTTTGGCACTGCTGCCCTGTGCCACCTTCTCCTTTTTTTTAGAGCTCGAGGTCTGGCTGGAACTGGACCCCTTTTGCTTATCCATTCCAGACATTTTTCACTTCACTCTGTGGCCCTACAGTATTCCTGATGTGTAATATGATTCCCTGAACAATTACACCCCAATTTTATCAACAACCAGGTCTCAGTCTCTCAGAACTTCACACACAGTGCTTCTACGCGCTTTTGCGCACGAATAGCAAACTAACAGTAAAAGTTTGGTAATTACTTGTATTCGTACGCAACAGCGTATAGAGTAACTTATATGTAGCATTAGCGTACAATTTATTGGACAAGTACGTAGGGAATGCGTAGAAATCCGTAACGAATCATCTAATATTTGGATTCGCTTTGAGCTGAAAATTTCCAAAATTCGATACGAATCAACTAATCGACAAATAGATTCGCTCATCTCTAAATAGGTCCATGACCGGTCCACGCCGCAAAAAAATAGTTCTCTCTGTAGTGCTTCCATGGGGTCCCGTGCCTCAATTCCGCACCACACCTTCCGGAGTAAGTGGGTCTGCATCTGAGATGCAATGCAAAAACGGCTGGTGCCCATATATTGTGGACCCGCTGTTTGTGAGACACAGTAAGAGTGCTGAGCACTTAGTTACAGCCCAGACAAGCAGGTGATTCTTTTGTAGTTTTGTGTTATTATGTGAAAAATCACTGAAAATAATGCACAGTAGATGCAATCATAATATATAGACTAAGTTCTCATTCTGATATGATAAAACCTGTTTAATTTGTTTAGTCTGTAGTACCTTCTGAATAGTTTTCATTTTTACCTTGGGAGTAGCATTTTTTTTTTTTTGTGCAGTTTCCTATCCCACAGGTGACCTTGATTAAGGTGCTACATTTTGCTGTCCGTGCTCCTCCTCTCATTGGTTTCTTGATGCACACAGAGGTGACTAGGAGCAGCACACTATCTGTGCAGGGTCTGTTCTCTTAAATATAGATGCCCATACAGCATAGGTAGGTTTAGAGTAGGACCTGTGACCTGAGACCACCGTGACGCTGGGTAGGTGGGCACAGATGTGTTTTGATCAAAATATATTGGCTGAGAGTCTCTGACTTTATTATATCAGAATGAGGGCTTAGTCTATATATTATATTTGCATCTACTGTGTTAATGCATTATTTTATGTGATTTTTCTTTTATAAATGTAGCCATGCACATCCACATATTTTTTTGTCACATTGTGCTGGATGTATTTTATCTTTTTCAGCGATTTTTTTTTTTGTTACGTGAACAGGAAAGTGACTGTGAACTTGTTTTAGAGACAAAATAAATGTATTTTGGACTTTTTAACCTGCTGTCTCAAGTGAAGTCTATCATTTCACCAAACATACAAATCCCGACTATATATATATATATATATATATATATATATATATATATATATATTAGCTGAAGGACCCGGCTTCATCTATTTTTTTTAATACCCTCTTAACACTGGCCTCTACAGTACCCACCCCTTAACACTGACAATAGGTTACAGTCCCCGTAACTGACCTCCACCATTCCTGGACCCCTTAACTGAGATCTCCACAGTGACTGCCCCTTTAACAGTGACTGCCACAGTACCCCACTCCCTTAACAGTGATCTCCACTGTATCCTGCTCCCTTAACAGTGACCTCACAGCACCCTGCTGCCTTAACAGTGACCTCATGGTACCCCGCTACCTCACAACTCCCTCTGCCCTAACAGTGACATCACGGTACCCCACTGCCCCTTTAATAGTGGCCTCCAAAGTTCCCTGCTCCCTTAACAGTGACTTCCACAGCAGCCTGCCCCCTTAACAGTAATATTCACAGCACCCTCCCCTTTATCTGTGACCTCCACAGTCACCGCCCCTTTATTAGTGACCTCCACAGTAAACCGTCTCGTTAACTGTGATTTCCACAACACCCCGTCCCTAGGGTGGTCAGAGGTCCGGTTTTAGGCTGAACAGTCCGGCTTTCAAACTGCTTGTCCTCCGTCTGGTGCAGGGCCTGAATGGACACATTCTGAGTGTGAGATGCAGGGAGAAATTCACCCTCCCTCCTAGCCCTACAGCTGACAGAAGTTGATTTTCACCTTCATTTTTTCAATTCCTGCCGGGTGCGAAGTGGGAGGGGTGTGGCCTAAAATGTTTGGGGGCGTGGCTTGGGGGGTTTAAGTCCTGTGACCTGCACAGCACTCGGCTCCGTTAACCCTTTCAGTACCGGAGGATTTTTCGGTTATGCGTTTTTGTTTTGCGCTCCCTGCCTTCAAACAGCCATAACTGTTTTATTTTTCTGTTCACATAGCTGTATGAGGGCTTGTTTTTTGCGGGACAGGTTGTACTTTCCAATGCCACCATTTAATATTGCATATGGTGTAGTGGGAAGCAGGAAAAAAATTCCAAATCGGGTGAAATTGAAAAAAAACCTCTATTCCGCTACGGGTTCTAGTTCTACGGGTTTCTTATTTACAACGTTCGATGTTCATTACAACTGACCAGTTACTTTCATTCTACTGGTCAGTATGAATCCGGCGATGCCTAATATGTATAGTTTTTCCTGCGTTTTGATAGTGATAAAATAATTATAAAGTTGACCTCTTTTTTTTTGCTGTCATATCTTGACCCCTATAACTTTTTGGTATTTATGTGTACGGAGCTGTATGGGGGCTCATTTTTTGCGGGGCGATCTGAAGTTTTTATTGATACCATTCTGGGGTGTGTATGACTTTTTGATCACTTTTTATTTAATTTTTTTTTAGAAAATATTTCTCTATATTTATTGTTATTATCTATATTATCTATATTATTATCTATATTTATTGTTATTTAGGTATTTATTTTTTAATTATACGGAAAGGGGGTGATTTGAACTTTTATATTTTTTTTATATATTTTTTAACATTTTTTTATTTTTTGCGATTATTTTAAAGCTCAAATATGAGCAAATAGATTGTGTTTTTTATTGTGTCTTTTATTTTTGACTTATTATCCTGGCCTGCCATCTAGTGGCCAGAATAAGAATTGCACTTTAAAAGCTGTAAACCTCATCAGCGAGGTTTACAGCTTTCAGATCGTGTACAGACACCCCGATTGGCCACACGGGTTGTCTGTACACCACCCGGAAGCGTACGCTTCCGGGTTTAGACGCAACTAGATGCCGTGATCACGTGTTATCACCGCATCTAAAGGCCTACGAAGACACCGCAGCGTCAGGTCATAGTGTGCGCGGGCCAGGGAAGAGAGCAGAGCGCGGACCGGAGGGCAGCCGCAGCGCAGAACAGGTAAGTAAGGTTTTTATTTTAATCCTATGTGGCTGGTGGGCTGATCTGAGGTCTGATGGGGGCACAATACGCTGATCTGAGGTCTGATGGGGGCACAAAACGCTGATCTGAGGTCTGAATGGGGGCACAATACGCTGATCTGAGGTCTGATGGGGGGCACAATACGCTGATCTGAGGTCTGATGGGGGCACAATACCCTGATCTGAGGTCTGATGGGGCACAATACGCTGATCTGAGGTCTGATGGGGCACATTAAGCTGATCTGAGGTCTGATGGGGGCACAATACGCTGATCTGAGGTCTGATGGGGGCACATTAAGCTGATCTGAGGTCTGATGGGGGCACATTAAGCTGATCTGAGGTCTGATGGGGGCACAATACCCTGATCTGAGGTCTGATGGGCACAATACGCTGATCTGAGGTCTGATGGGGGCACATTAAGCTGATCTGAGGTCTGATGGGGGCACAATACGCTGATCTGAGGTCTGATGGGGGCACAATATGCTGATCTGAGGTCTGATGGGGGCACAATACGCTGATCTGAGGTCTGATGGGGCACAATACGCTGATCTGAGGTCTGATGGGGGCACAATACGCTGATCTGAGGTCTGATGGAGGCACAATACGCTGATCTGAGGTCTGATGGGAGCACATTAAGCTGATCTGAGGTCTGGTGGGGGCACAATACGCTGATGTGAGGTCTGATGGGGGCACAGTAGGCTGATGTGAGGTCTGATGGGGGCACAATACGCTGATCTGAGATCTGATGGGGGCACAATACGCTGGTCTGAGGTCTGATGGGGCACAATAAGCTGGTCTGAGGTCTGATGGAGGCACAATACGCTGATCTGAGGTCTGATGGGGGCACAATACGGCTGATCTGAGGTCTGGTGGGGGGCACAATACGCTGATCTGAGGTCTGATGGGGGCACAGTAGGCTGATGTGAGGTCTGATGGGGGCACATTCTGCTGATCTGAGGTCTGATGGGGGCACAATATGCTGATCTGAGGTCTGATGGGGCACAATACGCTGATCTGAGGTCTGATGGGGGCACAGTAGGCTGATGTGAGGTCTGATGGGGCACAGTAGGCTGATCCGAGGTCTGATGGGGGCACAATACGCTGATCTGAGATCTGATGGGGGCACAATACGCTGATCTGAGGTCTGATGGGGGCACAATACGCTGATGTGAGGTCTGATGGGGGCACATTCTGATGATCTGAGGTCTGATGGGGGCACATTCTGATGATCTGAGGTCTGATGGGGGCACATTCTGATGATCTGAGGTCTGATGGGGGCAGGGGACTGTTAGTTTAGTGATGTAAAAACTGGGGACAGGTTTCCTTTAACATAGGAGTCCCGTTGTTTTTTAATCCTATTACTCCTATATTTTACTGCATTATATGGTAGAGTATTTACAGTAGGGTAGGTAGAAAGTCTATTGTACTGTACTTAACAGCATAGATTATCTAGCAGTTTATATAGTCATCTTTCTAATACAATATTATAACCACAACTAGTAGTATGTGCCTGTGAAGTTGGAAACGTGCGTTTGGGAAGCCAAGTGGGGGGCCCACTCAAGTATGTTTCGCCCCCCCTGTGCTGAACCTCTAGCTACGCCTCTGGCCTCAATCGTCCGTTTCCATATAATCAGTTTCCACATGGAATTATATATTATTTTTTTTTTGGGAGTGGGGGGGGTGGACATGTTCAATCTAATTAAGCCAGCATATATGTTGAATAACTACAGAAATACACAGTCTACAATCTACCTGTGAGTATTAATGTGAAATTGAGTGTGAGGCTTGGCCCTTAATCATCCATTAATATTCATTTATTTCTCCAAACAGTTGAATTTTATTTTATTTTATTTTTTTGGGAACTTCTCTTAATTAAACCTAGCATAGAGGTGATCAACACCAATAATACACAGGTCAACACACAAATGTGTTTGTGAGGGATAACTTTAGGCCTAAATCCATTTCCCCTTATTTTTGTGTTCACAAACATGTTTCTATTTTTTTCCAAATCAATTTTTTTTTATTAGAGTTGTTAATTATATTCAAACTAGCAGCATATATACCAATAGACAGGGTAGCATACAAAAGTATCTGGGAGTGATTGCGAATTTAGGCCTCCTTAATCTGTTTCCCTTTATTTCACACGCTTTCAATATATTTTTTTTTTTTTAGGGGAGGTTGTTGATTATATAAAAACTAGAAGCATATATACATGATTACTATACCAACAGACAGGGCAGGGCACAACATTATTTGAGAGGCCCAAAAATGTCCGGACCAGGAAACAACCAGTCCATTTTTCTTTTTGTATAAAAAGCCATTAATTGCAGTAGTGTCTCAGACACTGCAGGGACGATGAATACAGAATGATGTTTTTAGCTAAGTACCTTACTGAATCCTGGCCCTAATTTTATGTCCTACGCTGTCATTCTCTGAGCCAATCATGACTAGTCCCCGCCCCCCACACACTTCCTCCCAGTCATGTAATCTTTCATCTTCTTCCTCCCTTATGGTTTTCCCCACAAATATTCACAGTAAAATGGTGTTGGGCTGTTTTTTATGCAATTCATCCCAAACAAATCACATAAATTTCAGATTTGTTTGACAGATTAATTTTTAAGGAATTAGTAATTAATTCAATTAGTTTAGAAACAATTTGCTTATCTCCAGAGCAGATCTGAACCAGCCACCTGAGTCAAAGGGCATTCATGCAGTGGGGAGAAGTAATTTTGTAACATCATCCCAAGTATCTAGCTGATGTAAACACTGATGCATAAGGAATAGACAGAATTCACACGTTAACAAATATTTGACTCAGAGTGTAATTACACCTACGTTATTGGGTAAAGGATTTCCTAACAGAGTTGTCAACAAGACTTGATTTATGAAATGCGTAGAATTGGCCTCAGTCCATAACATAAGCAGCTGAGACGTGTAATTAACAGATATTGCTTCCTGGGGGGAAGTACCAAAAAGTTTACAGACTTATTCAGATTAGTTCCTGGTTAGAAGAGCAGAAGTATATAAAGCCTGGATCTCCTCATCCTCATCATCTTCTGAGCAGCGTTTACTTACAGGTAATGTGTTACAGTATTTCCTTTCTGTATTTCAGAATGTATTTTTAATATTAAATGTTACCAGACTGTACCATTTTAACAGTTTTTATTTGTCTTGTTTTTTTTAATTTTTTTTTTAAAGCACAATTTTACAATTTCAGCAGTGATGGCTTTGAAGAAGATTCTTGTGATACTTTGTTCAGGTATTAAAGGAATAATTTGTATACTAATAAACAATAATACATGAATAAATTACATTTTATTAAATAGACATAATTCACCAGCTTTTTGAAATAAAGTAATTTTTAACATTTTAGCGCAAAAAGATAACTCATAATTTGCTTTTTTAATTTTTTTTTTAGTTATTTCTTTGGTTGTTTCTAATCCTACTCCAAATGGCTCTTCTGGTGAACAAGGTAAGTGAAGCTGAATGGCATATTTATCTTCTTAACATAAGGGCTCATGTACACGACAGTAGCCTGTTTTGAGGCCGTGGATCAGAAAACACAAATACCAGCCAAGTGCTTTCCACATGTTACGGAATGGAATGTCCAGCCCATAATAAAACAGTTTTATCCTTGTCCGTAATGTGGACAAGAATGGGACATGTTCTATATTTTTGCGGATACCTCAGAACAGACAGCATGGTGTGCTGTCCACATCTTTTGTGGCCCCATCAAAGTGAATTGGTCCGAATCCTACCCACAAAAAATACGGATAGAATGCTGTCAAAAAATACGCTTGTGTGCATAAGACTCATGTTACTTAACAATCTATTGAGTCATAGTTCCACCTTGGAAAAGAATTAGAGAATTTTGTTTCAGCAATTCCCTACTTGCACCCGACTTTACATTTCCTCTTGGCTCGAGATTTCCAGAGATCTCCGGAGATAATCATGAGCTGACAGGATTTGAAAAATGCTAATTTTTCTTTTTTCTTTTTTTAAATTTCAAATCTGGATATATTTTTCTCACTTGTTTTCAGAATATGCAAGCAAGACCTTTTACAGGCTGCAATTCCCAACCCAACCACTGGGTAAACATTTATAGACACATAGACGGACATTTATGAAATAAGATACGTCAGTATTGTGGCTTAAAGTGTAACTGCCATTTCACTACCAAAAATGAAATTCATAACATATGCTAGGGGCAGATATTAATGAAGCTCTATTTTTCAGTTAATTTTACCTTTCTGGCGTCTGTATTCAGCCCTTAGCAACCCTATTTCTCTGTGCCTATTTCAGCATCTTCCTAAGATGGCCTCTGCTGCTCTTCCTGTGGTGATCTTTGCCCTGTACTTCCCTCACTTCTTATAATCCTTTGCTCTCCTCACATGAACTAGCCAGACCAATAAGAATACAGATAACTTCCCCCACTACCCCAGAGCAGTGTGTATCCTCTCACATACACCTAACCAGAGACAGACAAGACCAATGATAATGCAGATAACTTCCCCCACTACCCCAGAGCAGTGTGTATCCTCTCACATACAGCTAACCACAGACAGACAAGACCAATGAGAATGCAGATAACTTCCCCCACTACCCCAGAGCAGTGTGTATCCTCTCACATACAGCTAACCAGAGACAGACAAGACCAATGAGAATGCAAATAACTTCCCCCACTACCCCAGAGCAGTGTGTATCCTCTCACATACAGCTAACCAGAGACAGACAAGACCAATGAGAATGCAAATAACTTCCCCCACTACCCCAGAGCAGTGTGTATCTTCTCACATACAACTAACCAGAGACAGACAGGACCAATCAGAATGCAGATAACCTCCCACACTACCCCAGAGCAGTGTGTATCCTCTCACATACAGCTAACCAGAGACAGACAAGACCAATCAGAATGCAGATAATCTCCCCCACTACCCCAGAGCAGTGTGTATACACTCACATACAGCTAATCCGAGACAAGTTCTGCAATTACATGAAGTCTGTAAGCATTTGTTTTAGCCTCTTAATAGTCACATGTCCCTCATTCTCCTGCACACTAATGGGGGGCTGCTTTAGCTGCTCATATATCCAAGATTTCAGACAATACCAGAATGATATAAATCTGTTCAGTGCAGTGGGAGAAATCACTGATAGAAAGTGGGATGTTGTGAATGAAGCTGAAAGTGAATAAATAAAATAAATAAAAATACAAGCAGATTTTAGACACAATTATTCCCGACTCAATTTCTAACAGTGATTTATCCTCTGTTGCTTGGACTTTAACTGTCATTCTGGTCTCGTCTGGAAGCCTGGAATGTCATCTTTCAAACAAGACCAGTATAGCTGCTACCATTCAGGAGATATCAGCATATAAAGCATCCCTTCCCCTCCACTTTCTGCAGCTCAGGTACTCAGGGCTGAGCTCCTCCTCCCAGTGCTCTGCCGGTCTCTTGTTTATAATACAGAGGAGATGGCTGCACTTAACAACACTCTGAGATGAGAGCTATAGAATAGAAAAGTAGCACACATTTGTGGTCGTTATTAGCGGGTAAAACTGAAAATGATCAAATTTTAAAGCACAAAAGCTTTCATACAGCAGGGTGTACTATGCCATTAGGGTATAAAAAAATGAAACGGCAGTTACACTTTAAAAAAGCTGGAAGTATGGCAATTATGTTGTTTTCTGCAGCAATTTGTCATTTTTTGCGACATTTGTTGTCCCTCAATACTTTTCAAAGTGTTCTATGTTTAAGAGCAGAAATTGAGGTTAGACTTGGATTTTTTGTGACTTTCACAAAAAACTCACCACCTACGTCAGACAACCACCTGTTTATATTTATACATATAGCGGTAAGCCACATTGCACTCACACCAAATATATTATTAAGGTACACCATTGTATAACTTTGGTGCAGACACACAAATAAAAGAGAAACTTAAAACGGACACAAAAACAACTGCAAATGGTAAATGTCCACCTTCTGGTATAGACATCTTGTGACACAATATCACAAAATCATCTCTGTGCTGATTCATTTCTTGATATAGTATTAGTGGCTGCAGAGAAAATGGATACAGAGTATGCAGTAAGCTCTTGAGCTCCCTCTAGTGGTGGCAAGAGGCAGATGAACTATTATCATAGAACTCTGCAAGAACTTTGAAGCTCAGTACAGAAAATCAAAATCGCCTCCACTACAAGTAGCAAGAAATACTTTACAGACGTTTGGACTCATTTATTTAGGAAAAAATTGTTTTCAGGGGCAGAAATTTTATTTAATTATATCTTATTTTAAGCTGCTCGGAATTGGGCACACAAAGAAAGCTATCTGCTAAGTAAGCCTGCTGTTGGGCCACACGGTGTTAACCCTTGATGTGTTATAGGAAAAAAATGATTAAAATGGAAAATCTGAAAAAAAAGTTAAATTTTAACAATCGTCTGATCACTTCTGCCAAACACTGCAATTATTTTTTCATTGTACCCTATAGGACATTTATTACAGATCACAGACAATGCCACTGGGTATTTTCCCCAGAAGAACCAAACACCACAATGCAGCACAATATACTGCCCCAGCAGAACCAAATACCACAGAGCAGCACAATATACTGCCCCAGCAGAACCAAATACCACAGAGCAGCACAATATACTGCCCCAGCAGAACCAAATACCACAGAGCAGCACAATATACTGCCCCAGCAGAACCAAATACCACAGTGCAGCACAATATACTGCCCCAGCAGAACCAAATACCACAGTGCAGCACAAATATACTGCCCCAGCAGAACCAAAATACCACAGTGCAGCACAATATACTGCCCAGCAAGAACCATATACCACAGTGCAGCACAATATACTGCCTGCCCCCAGCAGAACCAAATACCACAGTGCAGCACAATATACTGCCCCAGCAGAACCAAATACCACAGAGCAGCACAATATACTGCCCCAGCAGAACCAAATACCACAGTTGCACACAATATACTGCCCAGCAGAACCAAATACCACAGAGCAGCAGCAATATTACTGCCCCAGCAGAACCAAAACCACAGTGCAGCACAATATACTGCCCCAGCAGAACCAAATACCCACATGCAGCACAATTATACTGCCCAGCAGAACCAAATACACAGTGCAGCACAATTATGCCTGCAGCAGAACCAAATACCACAGTGCAGCACAATACTGCCCCAGCAGAACCAAATACCACAGTGCAACACAATATACTGCCCCAAGCAGAAACCAAATACCACAGTGCAGCACAATACTACTGCCACCAGCAGAACCAGATACCACAGTGCAGCAAAATATACTGCCCCAGCAGAACCAGATACCACAATATCAACAGTGCAGCACAATATACTGCCCCAGCAGAACCAGATACACAGTGCAGTAGGAGAATAAGGAGCCTACACACGCTGCAGATTTTTTATTATTTTGCCAGCTAAGATTTCTTCAAGCTACATTACATTCCTAGTAAATTACATATATATAATGGAATTTACTCGTCTACACTGTGCATTCTAGTGCATTACATTACTATGCATATACTAGTACATTAGAAATATATGGTAAGTCATACATGTTATGGATATGTAATGACCTAGTAATGTGAGGTTATAGAATATACTGTGTATAATAATGCATTATATTACTAGTACATTCCTATGTATATACACTGTATATACTAGTACATTACATAAGTATAGTATGTCATACAAACATGTTATGATATGTACTCATTATTTAATGTACTAGTATATCTGTGTATAATAATGCATTATATTACTAGTACATTCCTATGTATATACACAGTGTATACTAGTACATCACATAAATATAGTATGTCATACAACATGTTATGGATATGAAATTTATTAGTAATGTAATGTACTAGAATATACTGTGTATAATAATGCATTATATTACTAGTTCATTAGATATGCATCACACAAAATATTTTACTTGGTTAACACATACCTGCACCAGTCCACCACATCAGGCACCAGGACACTTGAAGGTACACACAGGCAGCTGAGGCAGTCAGGAGCTGTGGGCAGCACATAGCAGGCCTGGGTCATTGTCTGCAGCAGCAAGGCAGGCTGATGAGGTGAGGGCCCACCCAGCAGCTTGTTCTCAGCAAAAGAGTTGATGGACGTAGGAGGGAGGCAGAGCATCAACCTAGCTCTGCACTGGCAGTGGAGTTACCCATAGTCATGGTCTGTGTGCTAGGTGATGTCCCTGGATACCATTGGCTACGTCCTGAGGTCATGTGATGTTCCTGATACTGGGGATCGGCCCACCTGTAACTTTCCTGGTGGGGTCTATGGCCAATCCGCCCCTGGCCACACTAATGTGTCATACTCACACGGAGCATAATGTATTAGCATACAGGAATATGCTAATTTATTATAGCTGTAAAATAAAAATAGTAATCTCATAATAGATTTTTTTAATGTTATAAATGTAATGTAATAAAAAACCTCAAAAAACAAAAATGCCATTTTTATTTATAAAATAGATCCAAGGATCCAAGGATATGGTTTAGCATATTATTTAGTGTTACATATAAATATCATAAAAAATAAATGTAACAAAAAAGTTATATCTCCACAGAAAAAATACATGAAGTAGAAGTAGTTTATACGTATTCCTGAAAAACTAAAAAAAAAAAAAAAATTCTTCCACATCAAAACAAGGCCTCAGACACACATGTGAATAAAAAAAAATATAAAAAGTTAAAGAAAATATTTTCCAAGATCGGCATATTGATGGGCTTTGCTTAGGATAGGCCTTTGATATTAGATAGTTGGGGTTCAACTCTTGGCACCCCTGATGATCAGAATGCTATGAGGTCTTCAGTGTTTACCACGGGTAGTCCACCTGCCTCCTTATATAGTGGCATCAGTGCAAGTGAATGAGATGAAGCTGGAATACTCTGCTCCACCCATAGTGTGCAGGTAGATGGGCCAATGTAAAAATTGAAGAGGCTGCAGTACTTGTACAAGCACCATAACCCTACAGACAGCTGATAGGTAGGGTTGGCAGATCAAACCCCCACTAATCTAATACTGGTTATTTAGTCTAAGGATAAGCCATTAATATCAACCCAGTTCTTGCCTCCATCTTGCATATTATACCACAATTTGTAGTTTGGTCATTTGAGTTCTACTTTTATACAACATTAGACGTCTATTGACTGGTAATAGTCTTTCCTTTATTAGCTACAGTACTAGCTTCTTAATCTTTCTCTCCACAGAGAAAACCTGCCCTGAAGGAGCAAAAATGAATGATTGTTCTGGATGTGGGTCCTACTGTCCAGTACCAAATACAATGTGTATCACTCTTTGTCAAAGAGGATGTGTGTGTACACAGAAAGGATATGTCATAGGTCCTGATAATAAATGTATCCCACTGGAAGGATGTCCTTCTGAAAGCCAAACTTGCCCTAAAGGAACTGCACCGTCAGGTTGTACTGGTTGTTGGTCTTACTGTCCAGTACTGGGTATTGATTTTTGTAACCAAAGTTGTAAACCTGGATGTGCATGTATACGGAGTGGACATGTCATAGGACCTGGTAATAAATGTATCCCAAAGGAGGAATGTCCAAAGGTAAGATGGCACCAGATCTCTATGTGATCTACACCTGAAATGTCATTTTATTTCTTCTTCTATTTATTTTTCTTCTATTTCTTATTTTTCTTCTATTTCTTCTTCTTCTTCTATTTCTACTTATTCTTCTTTCCCCTCTTTTTCTTCTCCTTCGCCTTTTCTTCTATTTCTTCTTTTTTCCATGTTTCTTCTTCATCCCCTCTTGCTTTATGTGGTTTTTCATCTTTCTTCCTCTTCTTCTCTTATTTTTCTTATTCTTTTTCTTCTACTTCTTTTTATATCTTTTCCTATATCTTTTTCTTCTATTTCTTCTATTTCTTTTTCTTCTTCTTTTTTTATATAGTTTTCTATTTCTTTTTTTTTTCGTGTTCTTCTCTTACTATGCTTCTATTTCTTCTATGCTTCTATGTTCATCTCTTTGTCTTCTTCTTTGATTACTTTTTTTTTCTTCTATTCTTCTTCTTCTTTCCCGTCTTTGTCTTCTCCTTTCCCCTTTCTCCTCTTCTTTTCTCTCTTCTGTCAGCGAGGGGGCGTCGCGCTCCCTCTGCACGA
>ONZH01030639.1:0-21271 GCA_900303285.1 Rhinella marina
CTATCAGTACAGGAGGAAATGTTATACATGATTATCAGTATCTATCAGTACAGGAGGAGGTGTTATCAGTGACATCTATCAGTACAGGAGGAGGTGTTATCAGTATCTATCAGTACAGAGAGGTGTTATCAGTGATATCTATCAGTACAGGAGGTGTTATCAGACATCATCAGTTATCAGTGAGGAGGTGTTATCAGGTGATATCTATCAGTACAGGGAGGAAGTTATCAGTGATAATCTATTCAGTAACAGGAGGAGATGTTATCAGTTATATCAGTACAGGAGGATGTGTATCATGACATCAGTATCAGTACAGGAGGAGGTTTCAGTGAATCTAGTACAGAGGAGATGATCAGTGATATCTATCAGTACAGGAGAGGTTTATCAGTGATAGGCAGTACAGGAGAGTGTTATCAGTGATAGCATCAAGTACAGGAAGGGTTTATCAGTGATCATCAAGGGAGGAGGTGTTATCAGTGATATCTATCAGTATCAGGAGGAGGTGTTATCATGATACTCTATCAGTACAGGAGAGATGTTATCAGTGATATCAAGTACATCAGGAGTTATCAGTGACATCTATCAGTACAGGAGGAGTGTTTATCAGTGATATCTCAGTACAGGAGGAATGTTATCAGTGATATCTATCAGTACAGGAGGAGATGTTATCAGTGATATCTATCAGTACAGGAGGAGGTGTTATCAGTGATATCTATCAGTACAGGAGGAGGTATCAGTACAGGACATCTATCAGTGTTATCAGTGACATCTATCAGTACAGGGGAGTGTTATCAGTATATCTATCAGTACAGGAGGAGGTGTTATCAGTGATATCTATCAGTACAGGAGGAGGTGTTATCAGTGATATCAGTATCAGTACAGGAGGAGGTGTTATCAGTGATATCTATCAGTACAGGAGGAGGTGTTATCAGTGATATCTATCAGTACAGGAGGAGGTGTTATCAGTGATATCAGTACAGGAGGAGGTGTTATCAGTGATATCTATCAGTACAGGAGGAGGTGTTATCAGTGACATCTATCAGTACAGGGAGGTGTTATCAGTGAATCTATCAGTACAGGAGGAGATGTTATCAAGTGATATCTATCAGTACAGGAGGAGGTGTTATCAGTGATATCTATCAGTACAGGAGGAGGTGTTATCAGTGATATCTATCAGTACAGGAGGAGGTGTTATTCAGTGATATCTATCAGTACAGAGTGTTATCAGTGACATATCAGTACAGGAGGAGGTTCAGTATACAGTACAGGGAGTGGTATCAGTGACATCTATCAGTACAGAGGAGGTGGTATCAGTGACATCATCAGTACAGGAGGAGATGTTATCAGTGATATCTATCAGTACAGGAGTATCAGTATATCAGTACAGATGTACAGGAGGAGATGTTATCAGTGATATCTATCAGTACAGGAGGAGGTGTTATCAGTGATATCTATCAGTACAGGAGGGAGGTGTTATCAGTGATATCTATCAGTACAGGAGGAGTGTTATCAGTGATATCTATCAGTACAGGAGGAGATGTTATCATCAGTGACATCTATCAGTACAGGAGGAGATGTTATCAGTGACATCAGTATCAGTACAGGAGGAGGTGTTATCAGTGATAATCTATCAGTACAGGAGGAGATGTTACTCAGTGTTATCAGTGATATCTATCAGTACAGGAGGAGATGTTATCAGTGATATCTATCAGTACAGGAGGAGGTGTTATCAGTGATATCTATCAGTACAGGAGGAGGTGTTATCAGTGATATCAGTATCAGTACAGGAGGAGGTGTTATCAGTGATATCTATCAGTACAGGAGGAGGTGTTATCAGTGATATCATCTATCAGTACAGGGAGGAGTGTGTTATCAGTGATATCTATCAGTACAGGAGGAGGTGTTATCAGTGATATCTATCAGTACAGGAGGAGGTGTTATCAGTGATATCATCAGTACAGGAGAGGTGTTATCAGTGATATCTATCAGTACAGGAGGAGGTGTATCATGATATCTATCAGTACAGGAGGAGGTGTTATCAGTGATATCTATCAGTACAGGAGGAGGTGTTATCAGTGATATCTATCAGTACAGGAGGAGTGTGTATCAGTGATATCAGTAATATCAGTACAGGAGGAGGTGTTATCAGTGACATCTATCAGTACAGGAGAGGTGTTATCATGATATCTATCAGTACACAGGAGGATGATAGTATATCAGTGATATCTATCAGTACAGGAGGAGGTGTTATCAGTGATATCTATCAGTACAGGAGGAGATGTTATCAGTGATATCTATCAGTACAGGAGGAGGTGTTATCAGTGATATCTATCAGTACAGGAGGAGGTGTTATCAGTGATATCTATCAGTACAGGAGGATGTTATCAGTGATATCTATCAGTACAGGAGGAGGTGTTATCAGTGATATCTATCAGTACAGAGGAGATGTTATCAGTGATATCTATCAGTACAGGAGGAGATGTTATCAGTGATATCTATCAGTACAGGGGAGGTGTTATCAGTGATATCAGTGATCAGTACAGAGAGGAGATGTTATCAGTGACATCTATCAGTACAGGAGGAGTGTTATCAGTGATATCTATCAGTACAGGAGGAGGTGTTATCAGTGATATCTATTCAGTACAGAGGGAGGTGTTATCAGTGATCATTCTATCAGTACAGGAGGAGAGGTTATCAGTGATATCTATCAGTACAGGAGGAGGTGTTATCAGTGATATCTATCAGTACAGAGGAGTGTTATCAGGAATATCAGTACAGGAGGAGTTTATCAGTTATCAGATATCTATCAGTACAGGAGGAGATGTTATCAGTGACATCTATCAGTACAGGAGGAGAGTTATCAGTGAATCTATCAGTACAGAGAGGAGTGTTATCAGTGATATCTATCAGTACAGGAGGAGGTGTTATCAGTGACATCTATCAGTAACAGGAGGAGGTGTTATCAGTGATATCTATCAGTACAGGAGGAGTGTTATCAGTGATATCTATCAGTACAGGAGGAGGTGTTATCAGTGATATCTATCAGTACAGGAGGATGTTATCAGTGATATCTATCAGTACAGGGAGGGTTGTTATCAGTGATATCTATCATACAGGAGGAGAGGTTATCAGTGATATCTATCAGTACAGGAGGAGTGTTATCAGTTGATATCAGTACAGGAGGAGGTGTTATCAGTGATATCTATCAGTACAGGAGGAGATGTTATCAGTGATATCTATCAGTTACAGGAGGAGATGTTATCAGTGATATCTATCAGTACAGGAGGAGATGTTATCAGTGATATCTATCCAGTACAGGAGGAGGTGTTATCAGTTGATATCTATCAGTACAGGAGGAGATGTTATCAGTGATATCTATCAGTCAGGTATCAGTACAGGAGGAGATGTTATCAGTGATATCTATCAGTACAGGAGGTGTTACAGATCTATCAGTACAGAGGGATGTATCAGTGAAATCTATCAGTACAGGAGGAGATGTTATCAGTGACATCATCAGTACAGAGGGAGGTGTTATCAGTGACTATCTATCAGTACAGGAGGAGGTGTTATCAGTGATATCTATCAGTACAGGAGAAGTGTTATCAGTGATATCTGAATCTAGTTACAGGAGGAGGTGTTATCAGTGACAGTGATCTATCAGTACAGGAGGAGATGTTATCAGTGATTCTATCAGTACAGGAGGAGTGTTATCAGGTATATCTATCAGTACAGGAGGAGTGTTATCAGTATATATCATACAGGAGGAGGTGTTATCACGTGATATCTATCAGTACAGGAGGAGATGTTATCAGTGACATCTATCAGTACAGAGGAGGTGTTATCAGTGATATCTATCAGTACAGGAGGAGATGTTATCAGTGACATCTATCAGTACAGAGGGAGGTGTTATCAGTGATATCTATCAGTCAGAGTAGGATACAGGAGGAGTGTTATCAGTGACATCTATCAGTACAGGAGGAGGTGTTATCAGTACAGAGGTATCAGTGACATCAGTACAGAGGAGGTGTTATCAGTGACATCTATCAGTACAGCAGAGGTGAGATATATCATCAGTACATCAGTAGACAGATCAGTACAGAGCTGTTATCAGTGATATCTATCAGTACAGGAGGTAGATGTTAGTCAGGATGTATCAGTACATAGGACTTTCTTATCATAATCAAGTGAGGAGGTGTTAATCAGTGATATCTATCAGTACAGGAGGAGATGTTATCATGATATCTATCAGTACAGGAGGAGTTATTCTGTAGATCAGATGATCTATCAGTACAGGAGGAGATGTCTCAGTGATATCTAAGATCAGTGGTTATCAGTCTATCAGTACAGAGGGAGGTGTTATCAGTGTCTGCTATTACATAGCTGCCAACTGTCCCAATTTTGCCGTGACTGTTACTGATTTTCAGAGACATGTCCCAGCAAATTTGTGCTGTCCCCGTGTCAAACGTGGACGGAGCTAACTCAAATCCCTCACAATTTTGTCACAATTTTACCAACTTAAATGAGTTAAAGTTAAAAGAGCTTCATACCTTCTTCTCAGAATCCCAGAGGCCTGGCCTATACGTCCTCACACAGGAGTCCATACGGAGATATCGCATTCTCTGAAATGTCCTTTGTTTTTTCATTACCGTGTTTAGTACGTGGTTTCCTTTTATTCTTGGATATTTTGTTTCCTGTGGATGTAGATTTACTGCAGGATCCGTGTGATGTAATCTTCCCATTTATTCTCAGTGTCTTATTCACCACTACTTCATCTCTGTAGATACGACTAGGCAACTTAATTTCTGAATTTAGCTTTTCTAAAGTTCCAAGTTTTTGTCTCTCTTTTTGTAGGACTTCATTGAATACTCCATACCAAATACCGTATTGAATTGAGCTCAGGTTTTTCCAATGGGAAGGGGTCTTTGTGAAATATCAATCAAAGCTAGAATTTATTTAACCTGATAATAATTAGATTATTTATGAGACAAAACACAATAGTAAAAACCTCATATGTAAACCCCTAAAACAGAGCCAGACTCAATCAACAATACAACAACCTACAAAGAAGAAGAGTTTATATAGCTCACAAATAAAGAATGTTTATTGACATCAACATGTGACAAACACTCAATGTTAAAAAGAGGGCAAAAAGAGATGAAGAACACACAAAAAATAGGTGCAAGGTAAAAATATATCGACTGGGCAGTGACCTAATATATAAATACTGCACAAGTAAAGATGAGATAAATAGAAGAATTCTCACAGCATATGTCTATATATGAATGAGGTGAAAGTCCATGTGTATATTACCACTCAGATAAAGTGTCCAGAAGAATACACCACCTCAATAAACATATGAGGGACAAGTGACAAACCTAACAAGTGCAGTATAAATAATTAAATAGTACATAATACCTCAGGAGAGCCGCACACCCCAACGCACAGTACTGGTACTGGTACTTTGTGCCGGTCATTTATTAAGCCTTATCTCTAAATTACTAAAAGGTCACAGCCACTTGTTTAAGCCACATTCTTATCAGTAAGATAAGAATTGAGCTTTGATGAGATCACAGATAAGGAGCCCATCAGCTGAGCTGCCTGATGGAACAGAGTGAAAATTCAGAGCATGCTACTAGAGAATCTATTGGCTGCACAGAGACAGGGGTTCAAATTGAAAAAATATTTTTAGCTCAAAATGATACAATGCAATGATAAAAAAATTGCTCCCAAAGGTATACATCATTTTTAAGGGACCATTGTACAAGTCGGCTCCCCGCTTCATTGGCCCTTTTAAAATTTTGAAGCAGTTGAACCCGGCTTGAACAAGTTGGCCTTCCTGCATCCCTACAGATCCCTTCCTTTCATGTGTCTCCCCTCAGGCCCCTCAGCTACTCCAGAGATTCTGCTCCGGCTGCCCCCCTGGCCAGCTCTGAAGGTCTGTATGAGGTGAAATGCATTCTGGATATGAAGATTAGAGGAAAGGACTTCTTCTTTCTTGATTGGAATGGATCTGGTCTTGAGGTGGGATCCTGGGAGCCCCTTGAAAACACTGAAGTCTGTCTCTTCTGAGGAGATCTTTACACTCATCCTATGTCTGTTGCAATTCCAGCATTCGGGCATCAGGCCTGGTAATGGGGCCTGGTGATTTGTGTGTCTATTTGTTAGGGGTTTGGAACCACTATGTCAACTAACCGGTTTGACTTTGAGGTAAACCTAAGGACGCTATCCTAAGTCCTTCCTGGTATTCACATTTTAAACCCGATACAGGGATCTGGACTTTGCTGCAGAGAGCCTCCAGGCCGCTACCTTATGGAATAGTCCCTGTTGTGGTTGACAGCTGACCCACAGGGCTCACAGACAATGGTGAAGGTCACAAAGGGATCAGGGAAAAGTCAGAAAGTGGCCGAGGTCAGAGCAGACAGCGTTAGTGCAAATCCGAGATATAGATCCAAGGTCAAGGCTGGATGCAGAACATCACAACAGTAACAGGCACTGGTCAGGACACGGGCAGACAACAGAGAACAAACACCTTATCAAGGAACTGGTGCGCTAGGAACCTTATTGCTTCAGGTCAGAAGCTCACTGTTATAGCAGAAGATGATTAGCAATTAGAAGTAGCCAAGCAGCTGCACACAGAGCAAGGTGAGGAGGGCAGTGGTAGTGAAGGCAATAATGGGAGCAGTAGTTGTTTAATGTTCTTAATGGAGACAGCGATGGGCACAAAGCGCTGATGTAACACTATTGGCGATATTCTTTATTGAACTTCACCTCATTCTAGAGTATTACGTAGTTACATAGTTGTTAAGGTTGGAAAAAGACACAAGTCCTTCAAGTCCAACCTGTAATCCTGCTATATCCATTCCTGGATGGACATTGATCTTCCTTTTAAAGGCGTTGGGCCAAGGGAAAGGGTGAGTAGGACAAGATTTCTATACATCGTCAGAAGCCTCAATTTTATGTTGAATTAAAAAGTCATCTAAACCCTTTTTGAAGCTTCTCCTGTATTTGCTGTGACCAGTTCCTGCGGCTATTCCAGAGATTCACCGCTCTTACTGTAAAGAATGCTTGTCGCCTCTTATGACTGAATCTCTTTTTCTCCAGTCGCAGGGAGCGGCTTCTTGTTTTTTGAGGGGGTTTAACACAGAATAGCTTCCCTTGATATTTTTGTATGGTCCGTTTATATTTTTGTACAGGTTAATCATGTCCCCCCTTAGACGTCTTTTTCAAGGCTAAATAAGTTCAGTTAATTTAATCTTTGCTCATAACTAAGATCTTCCAGGCCCGTTATCAGTTTAGTCGCTCTCCTCTGTACCTTCTCTAACTCCAGGGCATCCTTTTTATGGACTGGTGCCCCGAACTGAACTACGTATTCCAGTTGAGGCCGCACCAACACTTTGTATAGTGGTAATATTACATCCCTGTCTCCAGAGTCCAGACCTCTTCTAATACAAGACAGAATTCTGTTGGCCTTAGAGGCAGCTGACTGGCATTGTGCTGTTATTTAGTCTATGATCTACTAATACACCCAGATCCTTCTCAACCAGTGACTCTCCAGTGTTACTCCTCCTAGGACATATGATGGATGTAGATTATTAGTACCCGATCCTTCTCTACAAGTGACTCTCCAGTGTTACTGCCCCTAGGACATATGATGTATGTAGATTATTACTACCTGATCCTTCTCAACTAGTGACTCTCCAGTGTTACTCCTCCTAGTACATATGATGGATGTAGATTATTAGTACCTGATCCTTCTCAACCAGTGACTCTCCAGTGTTACTCCTCCTAGGACATATGATGTATGTAGATTATTAGTACCTGATCCTTCTCAACCAGTGACTCTCCAGTGTTACTCCTCCTAGGACATATGATGCTATGCAGATTATTAGTACCTTGATCCTTCTCTACAAGTGACTCTCCAGTGTTTACTCCTCCTAGGATATATGATGTATGTATATTATTAGTACCTGATCCTTCTCTACAAGTGACTCTCCAGTGTTACTCCTCCTAGGACATATGATGTATGTAGATTATTAGTACCCGATCCTTCTCTACAAGTGACTCTCCAGTGTTACTCCCCCTAGGACATATGATGTATGTAGATTATTAGTACCTGATCCTTCTCAACCAGTGACTCTCCAGTGTTACTCTCCCTAGGACATATGATGGATGCAGATTATTACTAATCTGATCCTTCTCAACCAGTGACTCTCCAGTGTTTACTCTCCCTAGGACATATGATGTATGTAGATTATTACTACCTGATCCTTCTCTACAAGTGACTCTCCAGTGTTACTCCTCCTAGGACATATGATGTATGTAGATTATTAGTACCTGATCCTTCTCTACAAGTGACTCTCCAGTGTTACTCTCCTAGGACATATGATGTATGTAGATTATTAGTACCCGATCCTTCTCTACAAGTGACTCTCCAGTGTTACTGCCCTAGGACATATGATGTATGTAGATTATTACTACCTGATCCTTCTCAACTAGTGACTCTCCAGTGTTACTCCTCCTAGTACATATGATGGATGTAGATTATTAGTACCCGATCCTTCTCTACAAGTGACTCTCCAGTGTTACTGCCCCTAGGACATATGATGTATGTAGATTATTACTACCTGATCCTTCTCAACTAGTGACTCTCCAGTGTTACTCCTCCTAGGACATATGATGTATGTAGATTATTAGTACCTGATCCTTCTCTACAAGTGACTCTCCAGTGTTACTCCTCCTAGGACATATGATGTATGTAGATTATTAGTACCTGATCCTTCTCTACAAGTGACTCTCCAGTGTTACTCCTCCTAGGACATATGATGTATGTAGATTATTAGTACCTGATCCTTCTCTACAAGTGACTCTCCATTGTTACTCCTCCTAGGACATATGATGTATGTAGATTATTAGTACCTGATCCTTCTCAACAAGTGACTCTCCAGTGTTACTCCTCCTAGGACATATGATGTATGTAGATTATTAGTACCTAGATCCTTCTCTACAAGTGACTCTCCAGTGTTACTCCTCCTAGGACATATGATGTATGTAGATTATTAGTACCTGATCCTTCTCTACAAGTGACTCTCCAGTGTTACTCCTCCTAGGACATATGATGTATGTAGATTATTAGTACCCGATCCTTCTCTACAAGTGACTCTCCAGTGTTACTGCCCCTAGGACATATGATGTATGTAGATTATTACTACCTGATCCTTCTCAACTAGTGACTCTCCAGTGTTACTCCTCCTAGTACATATGATGGATGTAGATTATTAGTACCTGATCCTTCTCAACCAGTGACTCTCCAGTGTTACTCCTCCTAGGACATATGATGCATGCAGATTATTAGTACCTGATCCTTCTCTACAAGTGACTCTCCAGTGTTACTCCTCCTAGGATATATGATGTATGTATATTATTAGTACCTGATCCTTCTCTACAAGTGACTCTCCAGTGTTACTCCTCCTAGGACATATGATGTATGTAGATTATTAGTACCCGATCCTTCTCTACAAGTGACTCTCCAGAATTACTCCCCCTAGGACATATGATGTATGTAGATTATTAGTACCTGATCCTTCTCAACCAGTGACTCTCCAGTGTTACTCTCCCTAGGACATATGATGTATGTAGATTATTACTACCTGATCCTTCTCTACAAGTGACTCTCCAGTGTTACTCCTCCTAGGACATATGATGTATGTAGATTATTAGTACCTGATCCTTCTCTACAAGTGACTCTCCAGTGTTACTCCCCAGGACAGATTATTACCCCCCAGGAGCAGAATTTTACATTTATCTATAATGAACCTCATTTGCCAAGTGGAGGCCCACACAGTAAGTTTCTCCAAGTCAGATTGTAACTTACTAACATCTTCCATAGACTGGACTGTATTACAAAGTTTGGTGTCATCTGCAAAAATAGAAACAGCACTACTACTCCCATCCTCTATGTCATTAATGAATAAGTTAAATAATAGTGGACCCAGCACAGAACCTTGGGGTCACCACTTATAACCGGGGACCATTCAGAGTAGGAATCATTGACCACAACTCTTTGGATACGATCGTGAAGCCAGTTTTCAATCCAATTACAAATTATATTTTCTAAACCAATAGACCTCAATTTACCCATTAGTCATCCATGAGGGACAGTACCAAACGCCTCTGCAAAGTCCAAAAACACAATATTGAGAGCCTTCCCTCTGTCCAGGCTTCTACTCCCCTCGGTTAGTCTGACAGCTCCTGTTCTCAGTAAAACCATGTTAGCCATTGCTTATTATATTATTGTCAGTTACATAATCCTGTATGTCGTCCTGTAGAAGGCCCTCAGACATTTTTCCCACTATAGATGTTAAGCTTACTTGTCTATAATTTCCTGGTGAAGACCTAGCTCCCTCCTTGAAAACGGGCCCCACATTCGCCTTGTGCCAGTCTCTTGGTACAATGCCTGTCATTAAAGAATCTGTAAAAATGAACAGAGGCAAAGCAATAACTGAACTGAGCTCCTTTAGAACTCTAGGGTGTAATCCATCTGGACCCGGGGCCTTGTTCACCTTTATTTTTTTTAGCTTATTACGGACCATATCTACAGTCAGCCAGGTAAGTATGTTATTTGAGGTATTTCCACCAGTGGCACCACCCTCATGAGAGTCAACAATGGATCCAGTTTCACGAAATTTAGTGATGGTTTTGTGTACTGTTGAGATTGAAATAGATCTCAAATTGGGGTGATGTGCACTGAAGACGGCGGCATATGCTCCTCCCTCCACATAAGCTTAGATAACGGCATGATCGTTCACCTAGAACAACAACAGATAAATCGGATGTCAGACACAGTTTATCATCTTTGACCTTGCTCAGCTCTTAAACAGGTAAAGATAGGTCACAACCGGACACTTCCGGTATGCTTGAGTAAATTTGATATCACATGACCTCCTTCCCACCGGAAAAACTGAGCTGAATTCGATACGGCAAATCATTTCCTCCACTAAATAATTCAGTCTCCCAATCAATACTTTCACACACTGGAAGACAACGTTCTACAGATTACACCAGCTATAGGGGTGTTTGCTTCACCCTGTATTACAATGAAGCTTACCATGGTCGTTGTTTCCCGAGTGTTCCTGGACCTGCACATCCGATATTGTATCTGGTGTGTTTGACAAGACCAGATACAACAATTATAAGGGTGCACTCACCACACTGGGTCTGACTGGAAAATTTTATATATCCACATAAATTTAAAACAATTAAAAACAATAAGAAAACAATAAATTCATACAAATAATAATAACCCCTATTGTTCTCCACTGGATAACCCCTTGACTATATGATCACCTTTTCGTATTCAAAAAATATAGTCACCAAGTAGATATATCTGCTTCCAAGGTAGATGTTAAATAATCTTTCATTAATCCTTAGCATTCATCAGTAATATTTCTCCAGTGTGTACCCGCAGTTGTCCGCACATCCACCATGTGTCCTGTAGATATTTAATGCAATGATAGCTGCACTTACGGACTAATCCTCCGGCAATAAGTAGTTCACTCCATATCAAAAGTTTGTTCCAAATACAGAGTTCCACATACAAGGTAGATTAAGTAGAGGGCTGTGCACTTACCCTCCTCCAATATTCAGCGGTTTTTCTACTCACGTATGTTCAGAGAACACATTCCTATTGCCGGCGTTCCTCGTGGCTACACCGGAGGACACAGTGTCCACCTCTATCTGGAGCTCCCCTGCTGCCGCGGCAGTGATTCTTTGTTCCGCACACTAGATGTTCCACTTCAAATGCCACAAATAAGCAATATCACCCAAATCATAAGAAAGGCATGCCTAAAAAGTGATATGATGTTTGGATTCCGACACCTCCCTGGATGAAATATTTGTGGCATTTGAAGTGGAACATCTAGTGTCCGGAACAAAGAATCACTGCCGCGGCAGCAGGGGAGCTCCAGATAGAGGTGGACACTGTGTCCTCCGGTGTAGCCACGAGGAACGCCGGCAATAGGAATGTGTTCTCTGAACATACGTGAGTAGAAAAACCGCTGAATATTGGAGGAGGGTAAGTGCACAGCCCTCTACTTAATCTACCTTGTATGTGGAACTCTGTATTTGGAACAAACTTTTGATATGGAGTGAACTACTTATTGCCGGAGGATTAGTCCGTAAGTGCAGCTATCATTGCATTAAATATCTACAGGACACATGGTGGATGTGCGGACAACTGCGGGTACACACTGGAGAAATATTACTGATGAATGCTAAGGATTAATGAAAGATTATTTAACATCTACCTTGGAAGCAGATATATCTACTTGGTGACTATATTTTTTGAATACGAAAAGGTGATCATATAGTCAAGGGGTTATCCAGTGGAGAACAATAGGGGTTATTATTATTATTATTATTATTTGTATGAATTTATTGTTTTTAATTGTTTTAAATTTATGTGGATATATAAAATTTTCCAGTCAGACCCAGTGTGGTGAGTGCACCCTTATTATTTTATGTATTTATCCCTTGTCAGCAGGTGTGGGTGACCTGTTTTAGAGGGTAAGCACCACCTATATCATTAGGACTGCAGAGTGAGAGCCACCTTTCTGAATACAGATACAACAATTGATCTCCTCTGGTCGGTTCCTTGACCAGCTGCAAGAAGTTCTGGTCTCGAATTGTGGATAAAAGTTTCTGGCTTCTAGCAGAACCAGTGGACACTATGGAGGTCATTTACTATTCTTAAATTAGGCATATTTCAGGTGCAGATGGCAGCGCAACGGTTATATTTGTGCCGCTATCTGTGACTTTGCTCCACTCACACCAGGTCTAAAATTGTGGGTGTGGGCAGGGAAGGGGACGGGCCGGCAGGGTTAGGGTCTCCTTCATCATTGTCTACTCCTGTTTTAGGCATAAGAATGGTCTAAATGTAAGGAAGCTCAGAAGTTGGCCGACATTTAGAACTGGTGTTGGGGGCATCGAAGTTATGGAGAGGCCGGAGCTTCTTCATAACTTCAGCAGATTCTCCACCAGCGCAGGGCCTTTATTAAGACCACGTCTAAATAAATGTGCCCCTTTACCATCCCCCATAATAAGGACCTCATGATTAGCTGTAGCCTTCCCTACTTCTTGCAGCATTATCTCCTCGACCTATTCGGCTATCATGGGTGGTTTATAACAAGCTCAACCAGCAGTTTACCATTGTCCCATCCTATATCCTGTACCCCTCCTATATGCCAGCCCCCATCTATGTCATGTGCCTCCTCCTATATCCCAGCCCCCATTTATGTCCTGTGCCTCCTCCTATATCCCAGCCCCCATTTATGTCCTGTGCCTCCTCCTATATCCCAGCCCCCATTTATGTCCTGTGCCTCCTCCCATATCCCAGCCCCATCTATGTCCTGTGCATCCTCCTATATTGCCAGCCCCCATCTATGTCCTGTGCCTCCTCCTATATCCCAGCCCCCATTTATGTCCTGTGCCTCCTCCTATATGCCAGCCCCCATCTATGTCATGTGCCTCCTCCTATTATCCCAGCCCCCATTTATGTCCTGTGCCTCCTCCTATATGCCAGCCCCCATCTATGTCCTGTGCCTCCTCCTATATCCCAGCCCCATTTATGTCCTGTGCCTCCTCCTATATCCCAGCCCCCATTTATGTCCTGTGCCTCCTCCTATATCCCAGCCCCCATCTATGTCCCGTGCCCCCTCCTATATCCCAGCCCCATCTATGTCCCGTGCCTCCTCCTATATCCCAGCCCCATTTATGTCCTGTGCCTCCTCCTATATCCCAGCCCCCATCTATGTCCCGTGCCCCCTCCTATATCCCAGCCCCATGTATGTCCTGTGCCTCCTCCTATATCCCAGCCCCCATCTATGTCCCGTGCCTCCTCCTATATCCCAGCCCCATCTATGTCCCGTGCCTCCTCCTATATCCCAGCCCCATCTATGTCCCGTGCCCCCTCCTATATCGAGCCTCCATCTATGTCATGTGTCCCCTCCTATATCCCAGCCCCATCTATGTCCTGCGCCTCCTCCTATATCCCAGCCTCCATCTATGTCCTGTGCATCCTCCTATATCCCAGCCCCCATTTATGTCCTGTGCCTCCTCCTATATCCCAGCCTCCATCTATGTCCTGTGCCCCTCCTATATCCCAGCCTCCATCTATGTCCTGTGCCCCTCCTATATGCCAGCCCCATCTATGTTCCTGCGCCTCCTCCTATATCCCAGCCTCCATCTATGTCCTGTGCATCCTCCTATATCCCAGCCCCATCTATGTCCTGTGCCTCCTCCTATATCCCAGCCTCCATCTATGTCCTGTGCCCCTCCTATATCCCAGCCTCCATCTATGTCCTGTGCCCCTCCTATATGCCAGCCCCCATCTATGTCATGTGCCTCCTCCTATATCCCAGCCCCCATTTATGTCCTGTGCCTCCTCCTATATCCCAGCCCCATTTATGTCCTGTGCCTCCTCCTATATCCCAGCCCCATCTATGTCCTGTGTCCTCTCTTATATCCCAGCCTCCATCTATGTCCTGTGCCTCCTCCTATATCCCAGCCCAATTTATGTCCTGTGCCTCCTCCTATATCCCAGCCTCCATCTATGTCCTGTGCATCCTCCTATATCCCATATCCCAGTTTACCATTGTCATCCGCGCTGTCGGAGCCGTTCTCAATGCTGTCATTTAGCTCCGGTCTTAAGTTGGATAAACCACTCGCCTTTTTTTTTTCTGTTCCATCTAAATACTGTACACCCCCCACCTGTGTTGCCCAGTCCAGCCCAGTTACACTCACTATTATCTACGTCTCTCATTAGATTTCCACTTTGTCCATTTTATTTCCTTGCTGATGTTACTAACAGCTCTGCTTTTCTTAGGTGTACTCTTAATCCCAGCCCCCACCTATATCCCAGGCTCCCACCTATATACCGTGTCCCATCTATATCCTACTCTCTATCTCCCCCTCCTGTATCCTGTGCCCCCTCTTATATCCCAGCCCCCATCTATGTCCTGTGCCTCCTCCTATATCCCAGCCCCATCTATGTCCTGTGCCTCCTCCTATATCCCAGCCTCCATCTATGTCCTGTGCCCCTCCTATATCCCAGCCCCCACCTATATACCGTGTCCCCTCCTATATCCCAGCCTCCATCTATGTCCTGTGTCCCCTCCTATATCCCAGCCTCCATCTATGTCCTGTGCCTCCTCCTATATCCCAGCCTCCATCTATGTCCTGTGTCCCCTCCTATATCCCAGCCTCCATCTATGTCCTGTGCCTCCTCCTATATCCCAGCCTCCATCTATGTCCTGTGCCCCTCCTATATCCCAGCCCCCATCTATGCCCTGTGCCCCCTCCTATATCCCAGCCTCCATCTATGTCCTGTGCCTCCTCCTATATCCCAGCCTCCATCTATGTCCTGTGTCCCCTCCTATATCCCAGCCTCCATCTATGTCCTGTGCCTCCTCCTATATCCCAGCCTCCATCTATGTCCTGTGCCTCCTCCTATATCCCAGCCTCCATCTATGTCCTGTGCCTCCTCCTATATCCAGCCCCCCATCTATGCCCTGTGCCCCCTCCTATATCCCAGCCTCCATCTATGTCCTGTGCCTCCTCCTATATCCCAGCCTCCATCTATGTCCTGTGCCTCCTCCTATATCCCAGCCTCCATCTATGTCCTGTGCCTCCTCCTATATCCCAGCCCCCATCTATGTCCTGTGTCCCCTCCTATATCCCAGCCCCCATCTATGTCCTGTGTCCCCTCCTATATCCAGCCCCCACCTATATACCGTGTCCCCTCTTATATCCCAGCCCCTGTTATATACACCTCTTATATACTGTTTCCCCCTCCTATATCCCGGCCCCCACCTATATCCTACTCTCTATCTGCCCCCTCCTATATCCTGCGGCCTCTCCTATATACAGTGCCCCCTCCTTTATCCCAGCCCCCTCTTATATACCTCTTATATACCGTGTCCCCTCTTATATCCAGCCCTGTTATATACACCTCTTATATACCGTGTCCCCTCCTATATCCCGGCCCCCACCTATATCCTACTCTCTATCTGCCCCCTCCTATATCCTGCAGCTCTCGTATATACAGTGCCCCCTCCTTTATCCCAGCCCCCTCTTATATACCTCTTATATACCGTTTCCTCCTCCTATATCCCAGCCTCCATCTATATCCTGCGCCCCCTCCTATATCCCAGGCCCCCACCTATATACCGTGTCCACTCCTATATCCCGGCCCCCACCTATATCCTACTCTCTATCTGCCCCCAGCAGCAGGTGGTTTTCTGCACTAGTGTATTAGATTCTTCTCATATTGCTTGTTTCTGCCTTGATATCAGCGTGACTTTGGATTTCTACATATGACATATTTCATATTTTTTCATGGAATTTTCATACTTTTCTCCTTGGTTATTTTAGGAAATTTGACGCAACACATGAATGAATAACTACAGTGGGTAAAAAAAGTATGTAGTCACCACCAATTGTACAAGTTCTCCCACTGATAAAGATGAGGTCGGCCTGTAACTGACATCATAGGTAGACCTCAACTATGAGAGACAACATGAGAAATCCAGAAAATCACAGAATTTATTTGCAAATTATGGTGGAAAATAAGTATTTGGTCAATAAGAAAAGTTCCTCTCAATACTTTGTTATACAACCCCTGGCAAAAATGATGGAATCTCCGGTCTCTGAGGACGTTCCTTCAGATCACAGACATGACAAAAAACTAAAGGCATTTCAAATGGCAACTTTCTGGTTTTAAGAAATACTAAAAGAAATCAAGAAAAATAATTGTGGTCGCCGGTAACAGTTACATTATTAGAACAAGCACCGGGAATAAATGATGGAATCACTCAATTCTGAGGAAAATATTATGGAATCATGAAAAACAAACAAACAAAATAAGACTCCAACACAGGACTAGGACTTTGTTCACCACCTCCGGCTCTTATAACTGCTCGCAGTCTCTGAGGCACTGACTTAATGAGTGACAGACAGGACTCGTCATCAGTCTGGCTCCAGCTTTCTCTGATTGCTGTTGCAGATTGGAGCCTTGTCATGGACCATTTTCTATAACTTCCACCACAGATTTTTAATTGGATTGAGATCTGGACTGTTTGCCGGCCATGACATTGACCTTATGTGTCTTTCTTCAAGGAATGTTTTCACAGTTTTTGCTCTATGACAAGATGCATTATCATCATCCCCAAACATCCTTTCGAGAGATGGGATAAGAAAAGGGTCCAAATGTCAGTGTGAACCTGAGCATTTACTGAAGATGTGATGACTTTTACCTGACGTGCAGCCCCAGGTCATCCATGTTTTCTTCAGACAGTCGTCTGCATAAATCTCTTTGAACGGCACCAAACACAAGTCCCATCATCATCACCTTGTAGACTGGAGATTCATCAGTGATCATGACTCCTCCAGTCATCCACAGTCCACCAGTGTAACCTTGTTTTCTCTTAGGTGTTAGTGATGGTTCTTTTTAGCTTTTTTTGTATGTAAATCCCGTTTCCGTTAGGCGGTTTCTTACAGTTCGGTCACAGACGTTGACTCCAGTTTCCTCCCATTGGTTTTGTTGTACATTTTCTGTTTTCAGGTCTTATTGCTTTAGGTTTTCTGTCTGGAGGCTTTGATGTCTTCCTTGCTCTACCAGTATGCTTGTCTTTAACCACCTTCCCATGTTGTTTGTACTTGGTCCAGGTCTTAGACACAGCTGACTGTGAACAACCGACATCTTGTGCAGCTCTGGTGATGATTTACCCTCTATAAGGAGAAGGATAATCCTCTCCACTGACCTCTCTGGTGTTGGGGGCCATGATTCCTGTCCGTCCACTTGTTGCTCTCCGAGGTGTGATCGCTCCTTATTACCTGGACACTAACCAGCAGATTCAGAGGCGGACACAGACAGCAGAGGGCCTTTGTGGCAAGGAATGTGTCTGCCATCCCCCCCCCCCCCCGCGCCTTTCCCAAACCAAATTCTCAACCTAACCTAAGGTGTCCTAACATTACATACAGCAATACAAGACACACAGTGTAAGACTACTGTCACACATGCAGCACTAAGCTCCAGCCGCCTGATTTGACAGAGAATGCAAGAAACTGGCCGGACACAGACTCAGGCATGCAGCAGTTTGTGTCCCGCTGATTCTCAGCATTTTTGCAAGATTGTGGCCGGATCTCTGCCGTACCCCATTATACTGAATGGATGCATTCTGTATCCAGCAGTGCCGGAGCCGGTGAATTCCAGAAGGCTGTTCTCTGCTGGACCAGACTGCCAGAATCACTAACTCAATGTGAAAGTAGCCTAATACAGGTCCACATACCTCTTACATCCAGTATAATACAGCGCCTCATACCTCTTACATCTAGTATAATACAGTGCCCCATACCTCTTACATCAAGTATAATACAGCCCCATACCTCTTACATCCAGTAATACAGCCCCATACCTTACCAGTAAAACAGTGCCCCATACCTCTTACATCAAGTATAATACAGCCCCATACCTCTTACATCCAGTATAATACAGCGCCTCATACCTCTTACATCAAGTATAATACAGCGCCTCATACCTCTTACATCAAGTATAATACAGCGCCTCATACCTCTTACATCCAGTATAATACAGCGCCCCATACCTCGTACATCCAGTATAATACAGCGCCTCATACCTCTTACATCCAGTATAATACAGCGCCTCATACCTCTTACATCCAGTATAATACAGCCTCCATACCTCTTACATCCAGTATAATATACAGCGCCCCATACCTCTTACATCCAGTATAATACAGCGCCTCATACCTCTTACATCCAGTATAATACAGCGCCCCATACCTCTTACATCCAGTATAATACAGCGCCCCATACCTCTTACATCCAGTATAATACAGCGCCCCCATACCTTTCTTACATCCAGTATAATACAGCGCCTCATACCTCTTACATCCAGTATAATACAGCGCCCATACCTCTTACATCCAGTATAATACAGCCCCATACCTCTTACATCCAGTATAATACAGCGCCCCATACCTCTTACATCCAGTATAATACAGCGCCCCATAACCTCTTACATCCAGTATAATACAGCGCCCTCATACCTCTTACATCCAGTATAATACAGCGCCCCATACCTCTTACATCCAGTATAATACAGCGCCCCATACCTCTTACATCCAGTATAATACAGCGGCCCCATACCTCTTACATCCAGTATAATACAGCGCCCCATACCTCTTACATCCAGTATAATACAGCGCCTCATACCTCTTACATCCAGTATAATACAGCGCCCCATACCTCTTACATCCAGTATAATACAGCGCCCATACCTCTTACATCCAGTATAATACAGCGCTCCATACCTCTTACATCCAGTATAATACAGGCCCCATACCTCTTACATCCAGTATAATACAGCGCCCCATACCTCTTACATCCAGTATAATACAAGCGCCCCATATACCTCTTTACATCCAGTATAATACAGCGCCCCATACCTCTTACATCCAGTATAATACAGCGCCCATACCTCTTACATCCAGTATAATACAGCGCCCCATACCTCTTACATCCAGTATAATACAGCGCCCCATACCTCTTACATCCAGTATAATACAGCGCCTCATACCTCTTACATCCAGTATAATACAGCGCGCCCTCATACCTCTTACATCCAGTATAATACAGCGCCCCATACCTCTTACATCCAGTATAATACAGCGCCTACCTCTTACATCCAGTATAATACAGCGCCCCATACCTCTTACATCCAGTATAATACAGCGCCCTTATACCTCTTACATCCAGTATAATACAGCGCCTCATACCTCTTACATCCAGTATAATACAGCGCCCATACCTCTCTACATCCAGTATATATACAGCGCCCTCATACCTCTTACATCCAGTATAATACAGCGCCTCATACCTCTTACATCCAGTATAATACAGCGCCTCATACCTCTTACATCCAGTATAATACAGCGCCCCATACCTCTTACATCCAGTATAATACAGCGCCCCATACCTCTTACATCCAGTATAATACAGCGCCCATACCTCTTACATCCAGTATAATAACAGCGCCCCATACCTCTTACATCCAGTATAATACAGCGCCCCATACCTCTTACATCCAGTATAATACAGCGCCCCATACCTCTTACAATCCAGTATAATACAGCGCCTCATACCTCTTACATCCAGTATAATACAGCGCCCCATACCTCTTACATCCAGTATAAATACAGCGCCCCATACCTCTTACATCCAGTATAATACAGCGCCTCATACCTCTTACATCCAGTATAATACAGCGCCCCATACCTCTTTACATCCAGTATAATACAGCGCCCCATACCTCTTACATCCAGTATAATACAGCGCCTCATACCTCTTACATCCAGTATAATACAGCGCCTCATACCTCTTACATCCAGTATAATACAGCGCCTCATACCTCTTACATCCAGTATAATACAGCGCCTCATACCTCTTACATCCAGTATAATACAGCGCCTCATACCTCTTACATCCAGTATAATACAGCGCCCCATACCTCTTACATCCAGTATAATACAGCGCCCCATACCTCTTACATCCAGTATAATACAGCGCCTCATACCTCTTACATCCAGTATAATACAGCGCCTCATACCTCTTACATCCAGTATAATACAGCGCCTCATACCTCTTACATCCAGTATAATACAGCATACCTCATACCTCTTACATCCAGTATAATACAGCGCCCCATACCTCTTACATCCAGTATAAATACAGCGCCTCATACCTCTTACATCCAGTATAATACAGCGCCCCATACCTCTTACATCCAGTATAATACAGCGCCCCATACCTCTTACATCCAGTATAATACAGCGCCCCATACCTCTTACATCCAGTATAATACAGCGCCTCATACCTCTTACATCCAGTATAATACAGCGCCCATACCTCTTACATCCAGTATAATACAGCGCCCATACCTCTTACATCCAGTATAATACAGCGCCCCATACCTCTTACATCCAGTATAATACAGCGCCCCATACCTCTTACATCCAGTATAATACAGCGCCCCATACCTCTTACATCCAGTATAATACAGCGCCTCATACCTCTTACATCCAGTATAATACAGCGCCTCATACCTCTTACATCCAGTATAATACAGCGCCCCATACCTCTTACATCCAGTATAATACAGCGCCCCATACCTCTTACATCCAGTATAATACAGCGCCTC
>ONZH01030640.1:0-19321 GCA_900303285.1 Rhinella marina
AGTTATATTCTTGTACATAGGAGCAGTATTATAGTAGTTATATTCTTGTACATAGGAGGCACAGTATTATATAAAGTAGTAGTATATTCTTGTACATAGGAGCAGTATATATAGTTAGTTATATTCTTGTACATAGGAGCAGTATTATAGTAGTTATATTCTTGTACATAGGAGCAGTATTATAGTATATTTTGTACATAGTATCTTGTACATAGGAGCAGTATTATAGTAGTTATAGTTCTTGTACATAGGAGCAGTATTATAGTAGTTATATTCTTGTACATAGGAGCAGTATTATAGTAGTATATATAGTTATTTCTTGTACATAGGAGCAGTAATAGTAGTTAATATTCTTTACATAGGAGCAGTATTATAGTAGTTTATTCTTGTACATAGGAGTACAGTATTATAGTAGTTAATACTTGTTACATTAGACATTATAGTAGTTACATACATAGAGGGCATATATTATAGTAGTATATTTTGTAAATAGGAGCAGTATCATAGTAGTATATCTTGTAAATAGGAGCAGTATTATATCAGTTATATTTTATAGGACAGTATTATCAGTTATTAATACTGCTCCTATTTACAAGAATATAACTGATATAATACTGCTCCTATTTACAAGAATATATCAGTTATATCTTTATTAGTAGGGGGCAGTACTATTGGATGCTATTGTTGGTAATGAATTGGCGGATGGCAGTATTTAGCTTTGTGTTTGGCGGTTGATTATTGCCGCCATCTTCGTTGTGCAGTCCTCCCACCTCCCTGTGACAGACGGATTATTCCCCGATTGTGTCGAATCCCATCTCACAGAGTAACTTTTCTCACGGTCATTGGACCCACAAAATCAGATCAACAACATACAGAACTGAAGTGAAAACCCGTTTATCGGTGTTGGAGGTCAGAAGAGAAACGAGGTGTTTGCATATATCTTAGCGCCCTTCTGAGATTGGAGAAATCCTCAGCCACACCAACATCTTGGACTATCCCGGTTTCCCCCGTTCACAATCTTTTCTCCATTCGGGTAATCTTCTCCACTTCCTTCATTAGACGGAGACACTGCTCCTCCTGCCAGGGAAGGGCCACGCACTGTAGGGCCACAGGGAGGCCCACGCTGTCTGACACTGCCTGCAGAGCACATGAAGGGAGGTAACATGAGGTATGGACTACAGCTGGCCATCATATGACGTGTTTGCTGTATACTGGGACAAGTGATGCAAAGGGTTAAATATGAAGTGCAGAGGGCGTGCCAGAGAGAGAGGAGCCTCTAGGTGCAACGACAACGCCCCGTTGCTCCTAGAGTCTCATTTGGATATAGTAAAATCTGATTTTTCTCAGCAATGTGAACAGGGACCAACACAGACGCCTTCCAATGCCGAGCGCACATGTGACAGGTCGGTCGGTGTCAGTGGACGGATCTGCCGACAGACGCCCCTTTAAGGCCGTATAACTTTATGACATTTTTTCTGTGGTGGTGCCAGGTCTGGCATTTATTCCTGGTGCTATAGCGCTGTTCATGGCACCGTCCCCGGTATGATGACTACGGCGGCTGGTCCTAGAAGAAGCGCCATGTTCTCCGTGTTCCAAGAGGCCCTCCACACCAAGGGTTAGGCTGTAGATCACTGCCGCCGGTCATTAGCTCGGAGGCTTCTCTCTCCCCGTGGGGTTTGGGCCCTGGGGTGTCCTCGGCAGAACAAGCAGGACATCCAGTAACTCTCACCCGGATACCTGCTTCTGACGCCCTCTGAACACTTCATTACAAACAGGAGAAGATGGTACGTCTGGGCGTGCAGAGGGCGGGTGTGTCCAAGATCATGTGATGTGCTGTATGTGCTGCAGTCAGGGTTATTCTAGAGTGACAAACCTCACCCTGAAAGGGGCGTGTCAGAAGAAGGGCATTAATTCAGTGAAAAAGGTAATAAAAAAGCAAAGCATTGCTCCTCCTCACTCCCACCCCTCACTGCCCTACAACTGCTCCTCCTCACTCCCGTCCCTCCATGTCCCCCTCACTGCTCCTCCTCACTCCCACCCCTCACTGCTCCCCCTCACTGCCATCCCTCACTGCTCCTCCTCACTCCCGTCCCTCCATGTCCCCCTCACTGCTCCTCCTCACTCCCACCCCTCACTGCTCCCCTCACTGCTCCCCCTCACTCCCGTCCCTCACTGCTCCCCTCACTCCCGTCCCTCACTGCTCCCCTCACTCCGTTCCTCACTGCTCCTCCTCACTCCCACCCCTCACTGCTCCCCCTCACTCCCGTCCCTCACTGCTCCCCCCCACTCCCGTCCCTCACTGCTCCCACTCACTCCCGTCCCTCACGCTCCCCCTCACTCCCGTCCTTCCATGCTCCTCCTCACTCCCACCCCTCACTGCTCCCCCTCACTCCCGTCCTTCCATGCTCCCCCTCACTTCCCGTCCTTCCATGCTTCCCCCTCACTGCCGTCCCTCACTGCCGTCCCTCACTGCTCCCCCTCACTGCCGTCCTCACGCTCCCTCACTGCCGTCCCTCACTGCTCCCCCTCACTCCCGTCCCTCACTGCTCCCCCTCACTCCGTCCCTCCCTGCTCCCCCCCTCATCCCGTCCCTCCCTGCTCCCCCTCAACTCCCGTCCCTCCCTGCTCCCCTCACTCCCCGTCCCTCACTGCTCCCCCTCCACTGCCGTCCCTCACTGCTCCCCCTCACTGCCGTCCCTCACTGCTCCCCTCACTCCCGTCCCTCACTGCTCCCCTCACTCCCGTCCCTCCCTGCTCCCCCTCACTCCCGTCCCTCCCTGCTCCCCCTCACTCCCGTCCCTCCCTGCTCCCCCTCACCCCCGTCCCTCCCTGCTCCCCCTCACTCCCGTCCCTCCATGCTCCCCCTCACTCCCGTCCCTCCATGCTCCCCCTCACTCCGTCCCTCCATGCTCCCCCTCACTCCCGTCCCTCCATGCTCCCCCCTCACTCCTCCCCCTCACTCCCGTCCCTCACGGCTCGCCCTCACTGCTCCCCCTCACTCCCGTCCCTCACTGCTCCCCCTCAATCCCATACCCTCAATGCTCCTCCTCTCTGCAGCCCCCTAAGAAGCAGCAACAAGGAAGCTGCAGTACTACCTACATGTGCTTCTGTCTACCTCCAGCAGCTTCTCCCCCCTCCACTGACTTCTATGGGCAGCGGCTATAACTTGATCCCTCAGTGCCAGAGGCAGTGGGAGAATTAGCGGCTGATAAGTGGAGAAAGAGGCGTGTCCTCTAACAGATTCTAATCCTTCTTCTATTTTCTTGTACCTTTCTGAGGAGCGCGTCCCAGGCGTCCTTGTGATGACCTTCGTACTTCTTCAGGGCCTCCTCATCCTCACTGGTTACCGTGGTAACAGGGAGAACGCCAGCTGGGAAGTCCACCAGATTGTAGAGGATGGTGTAGGACACGGCACCTGTGGTCAGTGCATTATACCGTTATATAAAGATGGCCGCCTACACGGGAAGGGTGAATGTACAGCGATCCTAAAGCCCTGCTCCACCTCCAGACCAGCATCCAACCTGAGAACTCCACCCACTTCTCATAGGCTCATAGCGGGCGCTACCCCTTTAAGTTACACAGGCATACAACATAACGTGAGGGCCCCCCCTTATCCCGGTATGTGGACAGTATGGCGACAGCTGAGGACACGCTCACACGGCACCGACAGCTGAGGACACGCTCACACGGCACTGACAGCTGAGGACACGCTCACAGGGCACCTGAGAATGTCACATACTTGTCAGCTTTCCAGGAGATCCGATGGTTGGAGCCGGACCCAGAATAGGACAGATGAGCGCGTCCAGGCCACGTGCCGTCCAGCGGGCGATGAACTCCTGGCGGTACGCCTGCAGAGAGACCGGGACTGTATCGTACTGTACCCTCATCAGGGGCCCCTCTGACTGTATCGTACTGTACCCTCATCAGGGGCCCCTCTGACTGTATCGTACTGTACCCTCATCAGGGGCCCCTCTGACTGTATCGTACTGTACCCTCACCAGGGGCCCCTCTGACTGTATTCTGTTCCCTCAGGGGCCCTCTGTACGTACTGTCCCTCATCAGGGGCCCCTCTGACTGTATCGTCTGTACCAGCCCCTGCCATCAGGGGCCCTCTGACTGTATCGTACTGTACCCTCATCAGGGGCCCCTCTGACTGTATCGTACTGTACCCTCATCAGGGGCCCCTCTGACTGATCGTACTGTACCTCACCAGGGGCCCCTCTGACTGTATCTTACTGTACCCTCACCAGGGGCCCCTCTGACTGTATCTTACTGTGTCCCTCATCAGGGGCCCTCTGACTGTATCTTACTGTGTCCCTCATCAGGGGCCCCTCTGACTGTATCGTACTGTACCTCATCAGGGCCCCTCTGACTGTATCCTTACTGTGTCCTCATCAGGGCCCCTCTGACTGTATCTTAACTGTGTCCCTCATCAGGGGCCCCTCTGACTGTATCTTACTGTGTCCCTCATCAGGGGCCCCTCTGACTGTATCTTACTGTGTCCCTCATCAGGGGCCCCTCTGACTGTATCTTACTGTGTCCGCTCATCAGGGGCCCTCTGACTGTATCGTACTGTAACCCCTCATCAGGGGCCCTCTGACTGTATCGTACTGTACCCTCATCAGGGGCCCCTCTGACTGTAATCTTACTGTACCCTCACCAGGGGCCCCTCTGACTGTATCGTACTGTACCCTCATCAGGGGCCCCTCTGACTGTATCCTTACTGTGTCCCTCATCAGGGGCCCCTCTGACTGTATCTTACTGTGTCCTCATCAGGGCCCCTCTGACTGTATCGTACTGTACCCTCATCAGGGGCCCCTCTGACTGTATCTTACTGTGTCCCTCATCAGGGGCCCCTCTGACTGTATCTTACTGTGTCCCTCATCAGGGGCCCCTCTGACTGTATCTTACTGTGTCCCTCATCAGGGGCCCCTCTGACTGTATCTTACTGTGTCCCTCATCAGGGGCCCCTCTGACTGTAATCTACTGTGTCCCTCATCAGGGGCCCCTCTGACTGTATCTTACTGTGTCCCTCATCAGGGGCCCCTCTGACTGTATCGTACTGTACCCTCATCAGGGGCCCCCCTCTGACTGTATCTTACTGCACCCTCATCAGGGGCCCCTCTGACTGTATTCTTACTGGCACCCTCATCAGGGGCCCCTCTGACTGTATCTTACTGTGTCCCTCATCAGGGGCCCCTCTGACTGTATCTTACTGTGTCCCTCATCAGGGCCCTCTGACTGTATCGTACTGTACCCTCATCAGGGGCCCCTCTGACTGTATCTTACTGCGTCCCTCATCAGGGGCCCTCTGACTGTATCTTACTGTGTCCCTCATCAGGGGCCCTCTGACTGTATCTTACTGTGTCCTCATCAGGGGCCCCTCTGACTGTATCTTACTGTGTCCTCATCAGGGCCCCTCTGCTGTATCTTACTGTTCCCTCATCAGGGGCCCCTCTGACTGTATCTTACTGTGTCCCTCATCAGGGGCCCCTCTGACTGTATCTTACTGTGTCCCTCCATCAGGGGCCCCTCTGACTGTATCGTACTGTACCCTCATCAGGGGCCCCTCTGACTGTATCTTACTGTGTCCCTCATCAGGGGCCCCTCTGACTGTATCGTACTGTACCCTCATCAGGGGCCCCTCTGGACTGTATCTTACTGTACCCTCAGGGGGCCCCTCTGACTGTATCTTACTTGTACCCTCATCAGGGGCCCCTCTGACTGTATCTTACTGTGTGTCCCTCATCAGGGGCCCCTCTGACTGTATCTACTGTGTCCCTCATCAGGGGCCCCTCTGACTGTATCTTACTGTGTCCCCTCATCAGGGGCCCCTCTGACTGTATCTTACTGTGTCCCTCATCAGGGGCCCCTCTGACTGTATCGTACTGTACCCTCATCAGGGGCCCCTCTGACTGTATCGTACTGTCCCTCATCAGGGGCCCCTCTGACTTCTACTGTACCCTCACCAGGGCCCCTCTGACTATCTTACTGTACCCTCACCAGGGGCCCCTGACTTTACTGTAACCCTCACAGGGGCCTCTGACTATCTTACTGTCCCTCAAGGGGCCCCTCCTGACTGTATCTTACTGTGTCTCATCAGGGGCCCCTTGACTGTATCTTACTGTGTCCCCTCATCAGGGGCCCCTCTGACTGTATCTTACTGTGTCCCTCATCAGGGCCCCTGACTGTATCTGTGTCCCTCATCAGGGGCCTGACGGTACTGTACTCTAGGGCCCCTCTGACTGTATCTTACTCAGGGCCCTCCTGACTGTATCATCCCCTCTGACTGTATCATTGGGCCCCTCTGACTGTATACCCTCATCAGGGGCCCCTCTGACTGTATCGTACTGTATCCCTCACAGGGGCCCTCTGACTGTATCTTACTGTACCCTCACCAGGGGCCCCTCTGACTGTATCTTACTGTACCTCATCAGGGGCCCCTCTGACTGTATCTTACTGTGTCCCTCATCAGGGGCCCTCTGACTGTATCTTACTGTGTCTTACTGTGTCCAAGGGGGCCCCTCTGAGTCTGTACACCCCTCTGACTGTGCCCCACCCCTCTGACTCTTACTGGTCAGGGCCCCTCTGACTTACTTAATTGTACAGTGCGCTCTCCTTACCTCCACCGCCACAGGTGCCTCCACAGCTCCTTCACCGAACTAGAGGAAACAGATTAAAGGGTTAATGAAATCCTCCTCGGCTGTCAATGGTTTACACGTAAAGACCGAGAACGTGCTCTGATCTAGTCCCGCCCACAAAGCTGAGGGTTCCCGTTACAATGTCCCCCGTCCGCTCACACAGCTGAGGGTTCGTTACAATGTCCCGCCGTCCGCTCACACAGCTGAAGGGTTCGTTACAATGTCCCCCGTCCTCACACAGCTGAGGGTTCGTTACAATGTCCCCCGTCCGCTCACACAGCTGAGGGTTCGTTACAATGTCTCCCCGTCCGCTCACACAGCTGAGGGTTCGTTACAATGTCCCCGTCCGCTCACACAGCTGAGGGTTCGTTACAATGTCTCCCCGTCCGCTCACACAGCTGAGGGTTCGTTACAATGTCCCCCCCGCCCGTCCGCTCACACAGCTGAGGGTTCGTTACAATGTCTCCCCCGTCCGCTCACACAGCTGAGGGTTTCGTTACAATGTCTCCCCGTCCGCACACACAGCTGAGGGTTCGTTACAATGTCCCCCGTCCGCTCACACACAGCTGAGGGTTCGTTACAATGTCTCCCCGTCCGCTCCACACAGCTGAGGTTCGTTACAATGTCCCCCGTCCGTCGCTCACAACAGCTGGGTTCGTTACAATTGTCCCCCGTCCGCTCACACAGCTGAGGGTTCGTTACAATGTCCCCGTCCGCTCACACAGCTGAGGGTTCGTTACAATGTCCCCCCGTCCGCTCACACAGCTGAGGGTTCGTTACATTGTCCCCCGTCCGCTCACACAGCTGAGGGTTCGTTACAATGTCTCCCGTCCCATTCGTTACAATGTCCCCGTCCGCTCACACAGCTGAGGGTTCGTTAACAATGTCTCCCCGTCCGTTCGCTCACACAGTGAGGTTGTTACAATGTCTCCCCGTCCGTCACACAGCTCTCCCATCTCCTCCGCCAGAGCAGCCAATCAGATTCCTCCTATCATTTTCTGAGCTCCTTTACAAAGTGGATGCTGGAATCTGATTGGCTGCTATGGGCCGCTCCGCCAGTTTGTGGTCTGCACGAGTCTTAGCCAAGGCGGCCATCTTGACTGTAGCGCCCATCACACTGCGCAGTCATTGTACTGCGGCCGGGACACGTAGGACGTCTCACCTCATTCCTCGCGTGTTCTCAAGGAGCATCGAGAGTCTGGGAAACTGAGGAGACAGAAAGATGAACATCAGGGCGGTATATATGGGGGCGGGGGGACATCAGGGCGGTATATATGGGGCGGGGGGACATCAGGGCGGTATATATGGGGCGGGGGGACATCAGGGCAGTATACATGGGGCGAGGGAACATCAGGGGCGGTATACATGGGGCGGGGGGACATCAGGGCGGTATAACATGGGGCGGGGGGACATCAGAGCGGTATACATGGGGCGGGGGGACATAGGGCATACAGGGGCGGGCAGATACATGGGGCGAGGGAACATCAGGGCGGTATACATGGGGCGGGGGGACATCAGGGCGGTATACATGGGGCGGGGGGACATCAGGCGGTATACATGGGGCGGGGGACATCAGGGCAGCATGGGGCGGGGAACATAGAGCAGTATACATGGGGCGGGGGGACATCAGGGCGGTATACATGGGGCGGGGGGGACATCAGAGCGGTATACATGGGGCGGGGGGACATCAGAGCGGTAAACATGGGGCGGAGGGACATCAGGCAGTATACATGGGGCGGGAGACATCAGAGGCGGTATACATGGGGCGGGGGGACATCAGGGCAGTATACATGGGGCGAGGGAACATCAGAGCAGTATACATGGGGCGGGGGGACATCAGGGCGGTATACATGGGGCGGGGGACATCAAGAGCGGTATACATGGGGCGGGGGGACATCAGAGCGGTATACATGGGCGCGGGGGGACATCAGGCGGTATACATGGGGCGGGCATCAGAGCGGTATCATGGGGCGGGGGGACATCAGAGCGGTATACATGGGGCGGGGGGACATCAGGGCGGTATACATGGGGCGGGGGACATCAGAGCGGTATCATGGGGCGGGGGGACATCAGAGCGGTATACATGGGGCGGGGGGACATCAGAGCGGTATACATGGGGCGGGGGGACATCAGGGCGGTATACATGGGGCGGGGGGACATCAGAGCGGTATACATGGGGCGGGGGGGACATCAGAGCGGTATGGGGGGGGGACATAGGGCGGTACATGGGGCGGGGGACATCAAGGGCGGTATACATGGGGCGGGGGGACATCAGGGCGGTATAACACATGGGCGGGGGGACATCAGGGCGGTATACATGGGGCGGGGAACATCAGAGCGGTATACATGGGGCGGGGGGACATCAGAGCGGTATACATGGGGCGGGGGGACATCAGAGCGGTATACATGGGGCGGGGGGGGGACATCAGGGCGGTATACAGGGGCGGGGGGACATCAGGGCGGTATACATGGGGCGGGGGGACATCAGGGCGGTATACATGGGGCGGGGGGACATCAGGCGGTATACATGGGGCGGGGGACATCAGAGCGGTATACATGGGCGGGGGGACATCAGGGCGGTATACATGGGGCGGGGATACATGGCGGTATCACATGGGGCGGTATCACTTGCTGGATTAGCAGACGGTTGTTCCTCACGTAGGCGGCTATAGGTGACGACACCGACCTCAGGCGATCACCGAGAACGCGGCCGAGCCTCATTCACACTGGAGATCGTAGGACATGCCGGGGACGGCGGCCTCAGGCGTCAGAAGGGACACTCACCAGCGGCCTGACCAGGACCGACAGTAAGCTCTTCAGCCAGGATGGAGAGCGGTAGGTGGTGACCTGGCTCCTCAGATTAGGATCCACGCGATCGCCTTTGCTAGGAATAAAGCAACGTCGCTTGTTACACGCCCCCGCCTCCGGAACATTGATTTTTGAAGATGAAATACCTACAAGTTGTCCAGGAAGGTGGCGCCCCCGTCGGCCAGCAGCCCCCTCAAGGCCAGCTCATACAGCGAGTGTTCCACTGACGGCGGAGTGAACGGCACCACCTATAGGGAAAAACACGGCAAAGATGGCAGAGGGGGCGTGACCAATCTCAGATGGGACGGTCACATGACTACTAACCTCGTGTCCAGCTTTCTCCAGGAGGTCCTTGGTCTGCAGGACGGCACGTCTCATGGAGGGCGTGGCCATGGTGGTGTCGTCTGTCTCATAATATCCAATGCGCAGAGGCCGCGTGCTGGAGAAAACCTGCAAAGGGAGTAACAGAACCGTCTCACCCTATATCTGTCACACGGACAGCGAGTGGCAGGAGATCTGCGAGACTGTGTTTTGATCTGACAGGTTTATCTTCTGGATCTATAGGCGTCTGTGTGGTTTCTGGTACTGACCGCACCCTGAGCTCCAGGTGTTGTTATTGGGATCACTTCACGCTCCCCATTTATGGTTGTTTCTCCCACAATCCTGTGCGGTTTATAGCTTCTGTAGGACCTGTGGATAGCTGGTGTGTGGATCTCGGCTGAGCTCCTGGTGCTGTCATAGCTTCTGTAGGACCTGTGGATAGCTGGTGTGTGGATCTCGGCTGAGCTCCTGGTGCTGTCATAGCTTCTGTAGGACCTGTGGATAGCTGGTGTGTGGATCTCGGCTGAGCTCCCTGGTGCTGTCATAGCTTCTGTAGGACCTGTGGATAGCTTGGTGTGTGGATCTCAGCTGAGAGCTCCTGGTGCTGTCCATAGCTTCTGTAGGACCTGTGGATAGCTGGTGTGTGGATCTTGGCTGAGATCCTGGTGCTGTCATAGCTTCTGTAGGACCTGTGGATAGCTGGTGTGTGGATCTCGGTGGAGCTCCTGGTGCGCCATAGCTTCTGTAGGACCTGTGGATAGCTGGTGTGTGGACTCGGCTGAGCTCCTGGTGCTGTCATAAGCTTCTGTAGGACCTGTGGATAGCTGGTGTGTGGATCTCGGCTGAGCTCCTGGTGCTGTCATAGCTTCTGTAGGACCTGTGGATAGCTGGTGTGTGGATCTTGCCTGAGATCCTGGTGCTGTCATAGCTTCTGTAGGACCTGTGGATAGCTGGTTGTGTGGATCTTGCTGAGATCCTGGTGCTGTCATAGCTTCTGTTAGGACCTGTGGATAGCTTGGTGTGTGGATCTCGGCTGAGCTCCTGTTGCTGTCGTAGCTTCTGTAGGACCTGTGGATAGCCGGTGTGTGGATCTCAGCTGAGCTCCTGGTGCTGCCGTAGCTTCTGTAGGACCTGTGGATAGCTGGTGTGTGGATCTCGGTGGAGCTCCTGGTGCTGCCATAGCTTCTGAAGGACCTGTGGATAGCTGGTGTGTGGATCTCAGCTGAGCTCCTGGTGCTGCAATAGCTTCTGTAGGACCTGTGGATAGCTGGTGTGTGGTTCTCGGTGGAGCTCCTGGTGCTGCCATAGCTTCTGTGAGACCAGTGGATAGCTGGTGTGTGGATCTCGGCGGAGCTCCTGGTGCTGCCATAGCTTTTGTTGGAACCTGTGGATAGCTGATGTGTGGATCTTGGCTGAGCTCCTGGTGCTGCCATAGCTTCTGTGAGACCAGTGGATAGCTGGTGTGTGGATCTCGGCGGAGCTCCTGTTGCTGTCGTAGCTTCTGTAGGACCTGTGGATAGCTGGTGTGTGGATCTCGCCTGAGCTCCTGGTGCTGTCATAGCTTCTGTAGGACCTGTGGATAGCTGGTGTGTGGATCTTGCCTGAGCTCCTGGTGCTGTCATAGCTTCTGTAGGAGCTGTGGATAGCTGGTGTGTGGATCTCGGTGGAGCTCCTGGTGCTCCCATAGCTTCTGTAGGACCTGTGGATAGCTGGTGTGTGGATCTCGGTGGAGCTCCTGGTGCTGCAATAGCTTCTGAAGGACCTGTGGATAGCTGGTGTGTGGATCTCGGCTGAGCTCCTGGTGCTGCCATAGCTTCTGTAGGACCTGTGGATAGCTGGTGTGTGGATCTCGGCTGAGCTCCTGGTGCTGCAATAGCTTCTGTAGGACCTGTGGATAGCTGGTGTGTGGATCTCAGCTGAGGCTCCTGGTGCTTCCATAGCTTCTGTAGGACCTGTGGATAGCTGGTGTGTGGTTCTCGGTGGAGCTCCTGGTGCTGCCATAGCTTCTGTAGGACCTGTGTATAGCTGGTGTGTGATCTCAGCTGAGCTTCTGGTGCTGTCATAGCTTCTGTAGGACCTGTGGATAGCCGGTGTGTGGATCTCGGTGGAGCTCCTGGTGCTGCCATAGCTTCTGTAGGACCTGTGGATGGCTGGTGTGTGGATCTCGGCTGAGCTCCTGGTGCTGTCATAGCTTCTGTAGGACCTGTGGATAGCTGGTGTGTGGATCTCGGTGGAGCTCCTGGTGCTGCCATAGCTTCTGTCGGACCTGTGGATAGCTTAGTGTGTGGATCTCGGCTGAGCTCCTGGTGCTGTCATAGCTTCTGTAGGACCTGTGGATAGCCGGTGTGTGGATCTCGGCGGAGCTCCTGGTGCTGCCATAGCTTTTGTTGGACCTGTGGATAGCCGGTGTGTGGATCTTGGCAGAGCTCCTGGTGCTGCCATAGCTTCTGTAGGACCTGTGGATAGCTGGTGTGTGGATCTCGGCAGAGCTCCTGGTGCTGCCATAGCTTCTGTAGGACCTGTGGATAGCTGGTGTGTGGATCTCGGCTGAGCTCCTGGTGCTGTCATAGCTTCTGTAGGACCTGTGGATAGCTGGTGTGTGGATCTCAGCTGAGCTCCTGGTGCTGCCATAGCATCTGTCGGACCTGTGGATAGCTGGTGTGTGGATCTCGGTGGAGCTCCTGGTGCTGCCATAGCTTCTGTAGGACCTGTGGATAGCTGGTGTGTGGATCTCGGCTGAGCTCCTGGTGCTGCCATAGCTTCTTTAGGCATACCTCCCAACTTTTGAAAATTGCAAAGAGGGACAATATGTGCGGTGAGCATCACGGCAGTTTATTTCATACTAGGCCACACCTTTAACTCCGCCAAAAGCATAATTACTAGAGCCCCTGCGGCAATTTTTTTCTTGCGTTTCAATGTCCATATAAATATTAGCACATAAATCACCAGATTATAGATATTTTAAGGTCCAAATTGTACCAAATAATGAAGTTCTGGTCTAATTTATAGGTAGAAACCATACAGACACTTTAGTGAGGAGCAATTTAGTAAATTTATTAATGCACCTTTATGCATTAATCCTCCAGGTAAAAAAGAGGGACATTTAAGGATAAAAGAGGGACAGAGGGACTTGGGTCAAAAAGAGGGACTGTCCCTCCAAAAGAGGGACACTTGGGAGGTATGCTTTAGGACCTGTGGATAGCTGGTGTGTGGATCTCGGCTGAGCTCCTGGTGCTGCCATAGCTTCTGTAGGACCTGTGGATAGCTGGTGTGTGGATCTCGGCTGAGCTCCTGGTGCTGCCATAGCTTCTGTAGGACCTGTGGATAGCTGGTGTGTGGATCTCGGCTGAGCTCCTGGTGCTGTCATAGCTTCTGTAGGACCTGTGGATAGCTGGTGTGTGGATCTCGGCTGAGCTCCTGGTGCTGCTATAGCTTCTGTAGGACCTGTGGATAGCCGGTGTGTGGTTCTCGGTGGAGCTCCTGGTGCTGCCATAGCTTCTGTAGGGACCAGTGGATAGCTGGTGTGTGGATCTCGGCTGAGCTCCTGGTGCTGCCATAGCTTCTTTAGGACCTGTGGATAGCTGGTGTGTGGATCTCGGCTGAGCTCCTGGTGCTGCCATAGCTTCTGTAGGACCTGTGGATAGCTGGTGTGTGGATCTCGGCTGAGCTCCTGGTGCTGTCATAGCTTCTGTAGGACCTGTGGATAGCTGGTGTGTGGATCTCAGCTGAGCTCCTGGGTGCTGCCATAGCTTCTGTCGGACCTGTGGATAGCTGGTGTGTGGATCTCGGTGGAGCTCCTGGTGCTGCATAGCTTCTGTAGGACCTGTGGATAGCTGGTGTGTGGATCTCGGCTGAGCTCCTGGTGCTGCCATAGCTTCTTTAGGACCTGTGGATAGCTGGTGTGTGGATCTCGGCTGAGCTCCTGGTGCTGCCATAGCTTCTGTAGGACCTGTGGATAGCCGGTGTGTGGTTCTCGGCTGAGCTCCTGGTGCGATCATAGCTTCTGTAGGACCTGTGGATAGCCGGTGTGTGGATCTCAGCTGAGCTCCTGGTGATGCCATAACTTCTTGGAAGTTAAGTGTTACCTTTCCCTTTTGTTGTGTTCTTGTTGGTTCTGTATCAGGCCTCAGGGAGACCTGCGTTCAATCTTTCTTTGGAGGAACGGGCGTCTCTTTCCCGTCGTTAGTACCAGGCTCCTTCAGGGTGAGACAGGACTGTAGGTACTCCTGTAATGGTTACCTCTATCCACAGGTTGCTTCATTGGATCGGTCCAGACTACTTCCTGGTTCTGTGGGGTCACATGATCTCTCTCAGCCAGTCAGCAGCCACATAACAGATCAGGTACAGACAGTGTCACATTTCCAGAGCTGCTGACTGGTGAACATGGTCATGTGACACATCATGTGACTCCACAGGACCAGGAAACACTCTCCGGGGCAGTTTGGGGGTTCCTTCGAGGCCATCATTGCACCCACTTAATACACGACACTTGCCAGCAGAAGGCGCTCAACCAGACCACAAAGTTACAGGTCGCCTAGAACACTGCTCCGGGTGGTGCCCCCTACAGGATGGACACAGATTATCAACCAAACACTACACAGAAAACTGCACTGCTACACCAAGGCCAACACCACTGCACCAAGCAGGCAGGAAATGCTGGGTATTGTAGTTCCTGCAACAGGCAATCCTTGACAAGGGACAATACCTCCTCATTGAAGGGGATCGGTGGGACGGTGGGGTCCATCTGAAACATGTCCTCACACAACACGGCTCTCATGACGGCCACCAGACTGTCCACGTCTCGCGCTATTGGTCCAATCATTGCTGTGACTGAAAACGGAGAAGACAATGCAACAAATTACAAGCAGCACCGACTAAAAGGGGGCCCCTAGTGTCTCCCACCACCATACAGCCACCTCAAGTGGTGGCTGTATAATCTGTATGTAGTGAGCTCCCTCTAGTGGTGACTGTATAATCTATATGTAGTGAGCTCCCTCTAGTGGTGACTGTATAATCTGTATGTAGTGAGCGCCCTCTAGTGGTGGCTGTATAATCTGTATGTAGTGAGCTCCCTCTAGTGGTGGCTGTATAATCTGTATGTAGTGAGCTCCCTCTAGTGGTGACTGTATAATCCTGTATGTAGTGAGCGCCCCTCTAGTGGTGGCTGTATAATCTGTATGTAGTGAGCTCCCTCTAGTGGTGGCTGTATAATCTGTATGTAGTGAGCTCCCTCTAGTGGTGACTGTATAATCTGTATGTAGTGAGCTCCCTCTAGTGGTGACTGTATAATCTGTATGTAGTGAGCGCCCTCTAGTGGTGGCTGTATAATCTGTAATGTTAGTGAGCTCCCTCTAGTGGTGGCTGTATAGATCCTGGTATGTAGTGAGCTCCCTCTAGTGGTGGCTGTATAATCTGTATGTAGTGAGCTCCCTCTAGTGGTGACTGTATAATCTGTATGTAGTGAGCTCCCTCTAGTGGTGGCTGTATAATCTGTATGTAGTGAGCTCCCTCTAGTGGTGACTGTATAATCTGTATGTAGTGAGCTCCCTCTAGTGGTGGCTGTATAATCTGTATGTAGTGAGCTCCCTCTAGTGGTGACTGTATAATCTGTATGTAGTGAAGCTCCCTCTAGTGGTGGCTGTATAATCTGTATGTAGTGAGCGCCCTCTAGTGGTGGCTGTATAATCTGTATGTAGTGAGCGCCCTCTAGTGGTGGCTGTATAATCTGTATGTAGTGAGCTCCCTCTAGTGGTGGCTGTATAATCTGTATGTAGTGAGCTCCCTCTAGTGGTGGCTGTATAATCTGTATGTAGTGAGCTCCCTCTAGTGGTGACTGTATAATCTGTATGTAGTGAGCTCCCTCTAGTGGTGGCTGTATAATCTGTATGTAGTGAGCTCCCTCTAGTGGTGCTGTATAATCTGTATGTAGTGAGCTCCTCTAGTGACTGTATAATCTGTATGTAGTGAGCTCCCTCTAGTGGTGGCTGTATAATCTGTATGTAGTGAGCTCCCTCTAGTGGTGGCTGTATAATCTGTATGTAGTGAGCTCCCTCTAGTGGTGGCTGTATAATCTGTATGTAGTGAGCTCCCTCTAGTGGTGGCTGTATAATCTGTATGTAGTGAGCTCCCTCTAGTGGTGGCTGTATAATCTGTATGTAGTGAGCTCCCTCTAGTGGTGGCTGTATAATCTGTATGTAGTGAGCTCCCTCTAGTGGTGGCTGTATAATCTGTATGTAGTGAGCTCCCTCTAGTGGTGGCTGTATAATCTGTATGTAGTGAGCTCCCTCTAGTGGTGGCTGTATAATCTGTATGTAGTGAGCTCCCTCTAGTGGTGGCTGTATAATCTGTATGTAGTGAGCTCCCTCTAGTGGTGGCTGTATAATCTGTATGTAGTGAGCTCCCTCTAGTGGTGGCTGTATAATCTGTATGTAGTGAGCTCCCTCTAGTGGTGTATAATCTGTATGTAGTGAGCTCCCTCTAGTGGTGGCTGTATAAATCTGTATGTAGTGAGCTCCCTAGTGGTGGCTGTATAATCTGTATGTAGTGAGCTCCCTCTAGTGGTGGCTGTATAATCTGTATGTAGTGAGCTCCCTCTAGTGGTGGCTGTATAATCTGTATGTAGTGAGCTCCCTCTAGTGGTGATATAATCTGTATGTAGTGAGCTCCCTCTAGTGGTGGCTGTATAATCTGTATGTAGTGAGCTCCCTCTAGTGGTGGCTGTATAATCTGTATGTAGTGAGCTCCCTCTAGTGGTGATGTATAATCTGTATGTAGTGAGCTCCCTCTAGTGGTGGCTGTATAATCTGTATGTAGTTCACATTGCAGTAGATATGGTGCAGCTGATGCTCCCCTTTTTACGTGCAGGCTGTCGGCCATATTGTCGCTCTCACACGTCACCTGATTTCTGTCCGGGGCAGCTTGATGCGATGCCAATTTTACTGCAAAAGAAAGACAGAAGTAAGAGCTCACGCTGATGAACGTGCAGTTATGCAGTATCCGCCCCGCCATGTGCGCTCTGTACCCGGGATGCGGCCTATTCGCTTGTCTGGGTCCACAATATACGCCGCGGAGCGGGAGGAACTTCGGAATGTTTCTGGGGGATTTTGGTCCGTGCTTCCGCACTGCAAATAAGAATATGTTCACATCTTGTGGATCACGGATCAGCCGCGGCATACGGCGGCGCGGTGCCCCAGCTTGCGGACCGCTATTTGTGGTTGCACTTCGTGGGCAGGGGCCCTCAAGCTTCTATTAGCCTTGCAGATCAGTGTTCCTTCCCGGCAATCGACTGCTCGTCAGTGGAGTAGACCGCCACTATCACATGCTGTGATCTCCTCCACAGTACGGGGAGCAGTGATCGCAGCCACTATTTGCTGATTACACGGCACAATCTGCCGCAGGCAAACAAGGATTTTGAAAGCTTCCAGTTACGCAGTGAAGGAGCATTGGGTAATCGGCGGCGGTATTACACTGCCAGATCATAGCTAACGAGTATTCATACGAAGTGTTGTTAGTGATGATCTGCACAGGCTTTACAGTGCGGAGGCGATCGGCGGCTGCTGTATGATTTCTGCTCCTGTCCAATGTGTCAGAACCAGGATCACATGGGGACATCATTTTTTAACCCTTAAAATGCCATTTTGCACAGTTTCCCATATTTTACAGACCAGCCATTAAAAACCATGTCATTGATTTCCTTGGGGTCTTATTTTGAGACCGTCGCTATTTTCTGCAGTGACTTTGATCCGTCACACGCCCGTGAATGCCGCCAGATGTTCGGCTCTGCTGGGGTAGGTAGCGGTCACTTTCTGCCTCAGTCATGGTATTCAGTGTGGTTATAGCACCATCTAGTGGCGGTAAGTTGTATTACACACGACTGCATTGTGGGAAGGAGAGCGGTCCTCTGTATAATCTGGTGAGAGATCCGATGTACAGGCCGCCATTTTACCGTTCATTGTACGTGCTGCGCTTTATACTTATACTATTTGTATTCTCGACCTCTAAGATCACGTGCAGCGCCTCTTCTTAGATTCCTGGTGGACGGAGCCGCCGCTGGGACATCGAGAACCACACGGCGTCTCTAGGGTGGACGGCTAGGCCTCGTCTCCGTGCTAGGTGACTAAGAGACGGCCGAGGTGCAGAAGTGTGAGTGCGAGACTCACATGTATAGTGCTGGGAGTGAAGGGGTTAAGGCACCCTCCATAGTGAAATATAAACCGCACAGGGTCGGCTTCAAGGTGGCCCTAGTCCTGGCCCCTGCAGGAGCCTTCTAGCCCAGAGAGACTGGTTTATGGGGGCCCCTAATGGAGAGGGCCTGTGATGGACCGTGACCAAGCGCACCTTTTAGCGGGGAACGCTGCACAATGTCTATGCACAGGTGTAGAAAGCACGTAGCGGTCCTGGCTCATCCGCAGCCTGCTGCGGGACTACAACATCCTGGACATCAACGAAGAGGACTAAACCCCTCAGCACTGTCTGTGCATTGTGATTGAACAGGAATAAGAGTGCACCACTATCATTAGTGCCCTCCTCTATATCACCACTATCATAGTGCCTCCTCTATTATCACCACCTATCATTATCATTTGCCCTATTATCACCACTATCATTAGTGCCCTCCTCTATTATCACCACTATCAGTAGTGTCCTCCTCTATTATCACCACTATCAGTAGTGTCCTCCTCTATTATCACCACTATCACCTCACTCAGTTAGTGTCCTCCTCTATTATCACCACTATCAGTAGTGTCCTCCTCTATTATCACCACTATCATTAGTGTCCTCCTCTATTATCACCACTATCAGTAGTGTCCTCCTCTATTATCACCACTATCAGTAGTGTCCTCCTCTATTATCACCACTATCAGTAGTGTCCCTCCACCACTATCAGTATGCCCTCCTCTATTATCAACCACATCATTAGTGCCCTCCTCTATTATCACCACTATCTAGTAGTGTCCTCCTCTATTATAGTAGTGTCTCCTCTAAACTATCAGTAGTGCCCTCTTATTATCACCACTATCAGTAGTGCCTCCTCTAATACACCAACTATCAGTAGTGCCCTCCTCTATTATCACCATATCATTAGTGTCCTCCTCTATTATCACCACATCAGTAGTGCCTCCTCTATTATGTCACACTATCAGTAGTCATTATCACACATCAGTAGTGCCTCCTCATTATACCACTATCAGTAGTGCATTATCACACTATCAGTAGTGTCCTCCTCTATTATCCACCACTATCAGTAGTGCCTCTATCATAATTATCACACTATCAAGTAGTGCCCTCCTCTATTATCACCCACTATCAGTAGTGCCCTCCCTATAGTAATTATCACCACTATCAGTAGTGCCCTCTATTCTCACCACTATATTATCACCACTATCAGTAGTGCCTCCTCTATTATCACACTATCAGTAGCCCTCCTCTATTATCACCACTATCATAGTGCTCTCCTCTAATTTAGTCACCACTATCCAGTAGTGCCTCTCTATTATCACCATATCAGTAGTGCCCCTCTATTATCACCACTATCATGTAGTGCCTCCTCT
>ONZH01030641.1:0-36574 GCA_900303285.1 Rhinella marina
GAGATCTCTCCCACAAGCTATTTATCCCCAGGACTGTGACTGTGACGAGGGGACATCCTCTGCGTCTGGAGGAAAGAAGGTTTGTACACAAACATAGAAGAGGATTCTTTATGGTAAGAGCAGTGAGACTATGGAACTCTCTGCCTCAGGAGGTGGTGATGGTAAGTTCAATAAAAGAATTCAAGAGGGGCCTGGATGTATTTTTGGAGGGTAATAATATTACAGGTTATAGTTACTAGAGAGGGGTTGTTGATCCAGGGAGTAATTCTGATTGCCTGATTGGAGTCGGGAAGGAATTTTTTTCCCTAAAGTGGGGAAAACTGGCTTCTACCTCACAGGTTTTTTTTGCCTTCCTCTGGATCAACTTGTAGGAAAACAGGCCGAACTGGATGGACAGATGTCTTTTTTTCGGCCTTATAAACTATGTTACTATGTTACTATGTTACTATGTTAATGTAGCTATATCAGTGAAAGCAAAAGACCGTATTTGATTACGTGACTTACAGTATGGGTCACCTGGACAGAAAATACGGATTGTGGTTTGTGGTTTGTGGTGAGTGGACAGCTGAACTGTGACACACAGAATGGTTCCACACTGCTGTATGAAATGGATTTGTATCACTGAGATAAAACAATAACAAAAAAAAGTGTTATATATGGCGATAGCTGCACTACTAGTGCGAGCCAGCCCAGCCAGGAGACAAAAAAAAATGTCTTGTAGCCCTTAGAAGGGCTGTTGGGTTCTTTTGAGATCACTCCTGCCTAACAAAGAACTAAATGCAGGCCCTAACACTCTCCCTGAAACGCAGCAGCTCTGTCCCTAACGACATCCAGACAGCATCTGAGCCAAGCACCGCGGGCAGTCACTAGTATATTCCAGGGTCACGTGATCAGGCCAGCCAACCTCTGCTATCGACATGTAAGGGCCCCACGTGATGCTGGGTGTACCGCAGAGTCTCCTGGCTTGCGATTGGCTGAGTTTATAGGCGCCAAAAATGCACAATGCGGAAGATGCCATTTCCTCGAGCATGGCAAGATACTCGTCCGAGCAGCGAGCACTTACGAGTTCCGTAATACTCGAACGAGCACCAAGCTCGGACGAGCATGCTCGCTCATCTCTAATAATTAACCCTTTCAGTACCGAGCCACTTTTCACCTTAAATCCCAGGCCGATTTTTGCAAATCTGACATGTGTCACTTTATGTGGTAAAAACTTTGGAACGCTTTTACTTATCCAGGCCATTCTAAGATTGTTTTCTCGTCACATATTGTGCTTCACAACAGTAGTAAATTTGTGGCAAAATATTTAATTTTTATTTATAAAAAAATACAACATTTAGTAAAAATTTAGAAAAATTAGCAAATTTCAAAATTTCAATTTCTCTACTTTCAAAATACATAGTAGTACCTCCAAAATTAGTTATTATTTTACATTCCCCATATGTATACTTTGTTGGCATCATTTTATAAATGTAATTTTACTTTTTTTGGACGTGAGAAACCTTAGAAGTTTAGAAGCCATTTTTCAAATTTTCATCAAAATTTCCAAAACCATTTTTTTTTAGCACCAATTCAGTTATAAAGTGATTTTGGGAGGCTTACCTAATGGAAAACACTAATAAATGACCCCATTTTAGAAACTACACCCCTCAAATTATAAAAAACTGTTGTTACAAATTTTATTAACCCTTGAGGTGCTCCACAAGAATTAAAGGAAAATGGAGGTGAAATTTCAAAATTTCAATTTTTGGTAGATTATTGACGTTAATATTTTTTTTTCTTGCAACACAGCAAGGGTTAACAGCAAACTAAACTTCAATATACATTACTCTGATTCTGCAGTTTGCAGAAATACTCCATATGTGGTGGTAAACGTCTCTATGGGTCTGTGGCAGTGGTCAGAAGGAAAGGAGCGCCATACGGATTTTGGAGGCAGATTTTGCTAGAATGGTTTTTAGGCACCATTTTGTAATTGAGAGACCCTGACGTACCCCTACAGTGGAACCCCTCAAAAAGTGACCCCATTTTGGAAACTACACCCTTTAAAGAATATATTAAGGGGGTACTGGCCACTTTGACCACCTTTTTCGGAATTTACAGAATTTGGAAACACTTGGCTGTGAAAATGAAAAGTTTAATTTCTTCCAATAAAATGTTGCTTTAGCCCCAAATTTTTCATTTTCACAAGGGGTAACAGGAGAAAAGCACCCCATAATTTGTTACCCATTTTCTCCTGAATATGGCAACACCACATGTGTGGTGGTAAACTGCTGTGGGGGCACATGGCAGGACTCAGAACAGAAGGAGTGCCATATGGATTTTGCAGCACAGATTTTGATGGATTGGTTTGCGGGAGCCATTGATTTTTATTTTTTTGAGTTATTGTCTTATGAGGGGGCTCATTTTTTGTGGGATGAGGTAAAGTTTTCATTGGTACCATTTTGGGGTACATAAGACTTTTTGATCGCCTGCTATTACACTTTTTGTGAGTCAAGGTAAAAAAAAATAACTGTTTTGACATAGTTTTTAAAAAAAAAATTTTTAAAGCTTTCACCCGAAGGGGCAAATCATGTGATATTTTTATAGAGCAGGTTGTTACGGACGCGGTGATACCCAATATGTCTGACATTTTTATTTTTATTAAGTTTTACACATTAGATACATTTTTGAACAGAATAAAATCTTTTTTTGTGTTACCATTTTCTGAGCGCCATATTTTTTTTATTTTTTTGGCGATTGTCTCAGGTAGGGTCTATTGTTTTGCGGGATGAGATGATGGTTTGATTGGTACCATTTTGGGGTAAATACGCCTTTTTGATCGCCTGCTATTACTTTTTTTGTGAGGCAAGAGGGAAAAAATGGCTGTTTTGGCATAGTTTTTATTTAATTTATTTTACAGCATTCACCTGGGAGGCCATCTCATGTAATATTTTTATAGAGCATGTTGTTATGGACGCGGTGATACCCAGTATGTCTAACATTTTTATTTTTGTTAAGTTTTACACATTAGATGCATTTTTGAACAGAATAAAATCTTTGTTTTGTGTTGCCATTTTCTGAGAGCCATATTTTTTTTTTAGTTTTTGGACGATTGTCTCAGGTAGGGTCACATTTTTTGCGGGACGAGATGATGGTTTGATAGGTACCATTTTGGGATTAATACGTCTTTTTGATCGCACTTTTTGTGAGGCAAGGTGATCAGAAAATGGCTTTTTTTGCATTTTTTTTTACGGCGTTTACCTAGCGGGGTGGGTCATGTGATATTTTTATAGAGCTGGTCGATACAGACGCAGCGATACTTAATATGCCTGCTTTTCTTTTTTTCCCTATTTTTTACAATTTGTTTTTAACTTTATTTTGGGAAAACGACGCTTTCTTTTTTTTTTTTACTTGAAACTTTTTTTTTTTTTAAACTTTATTATTTTAACTTCTTTTTTTACTTCATTTTTTTGTCCCAGTCTGGGACTTCAACTTTTGGGGGTCTGATCCCCTGCACAATGCATTACAATACTTCTGTATTGTAATGCATTTACTGTAAGTGTATTACACAGAGTAAGGGGGCTGGATCTCACAGGCTTCCGTAGAAGGCAGCCCGATGCCTAAGGAAGGCATCGGGCTGCATTCCCTGCCATCGGGTCCCCGTCACAGGAGCGCGGGGAACCGATGGGCTCTCGCTCCCAGCGCTGACATCACACATGCCACGGTCAGCGCTGACCGCAGCAGTGCGAGGGTTAATGCACCGGCATCGGTGTTTTCACCGATGCTGGTGCATACAGCAGGGGACCGGCTATCGTCCACTGCCGGACCCCTGCAGCTGATCGCACCCGCCCGATCAGAGCGCCGTACATGTACGGCGCTGGGACTTGTGTCTAAGGATTAATGATGAGCGAAGTTTTCAAAAATTTGATTTGGCTGTTTCGCTGGACTTTGACCAGAAATTCAATTTGTGACAAAGTACATCATCACGAATCACATTCCATTGTATGTAGCAGGCACAATGATGGTAAACGGTGATCGCGCCACCCCTGTCATTGAACCTCTCAGATGATGTGTTCAATGCTGATCGAAGTATCTGAGAGTCACATTGAGGCCTCTCAGGGGTTAATCAGGGGTTAAAAAAGCACATACCTCATCCATTTGATTGCGAAGAGGCCATCGCAAACCATCTTGATTGAGGAAAAACGCACCAATTCTCACACACGCTGATGTCATGATGCTACCACATTATTACACTCGTGGACATGGTGACGTCATCACTGATGTGGTGTGATGATGTGGTGATGTCACATACCAGCACACGCAAGATTTGGCATGTTTTCTTCAATCAAGATTGCCATGAGGGCCTCTCTGTGATCAAATGGATGAGGTGAGTACATATTTTTTATATTTTTTACTGCCATTTCAGTAAAAATGAATTTGTTCCTGCAAAGCACAATGAAAAATCAAGTCCACTTCGGATACTTTGATTCGCTCAACACTAATTATTATCACATGAGCCAATGCGCAGGCGATTATGAGGAAGGAATTTTTCCTATAGTGTCTGAACATTCAGTGTAAATGATAGCTGCATTTAAATACAACAACCATCCTCTCTGTATTGGGATGAGCGATCACTACCACAGTCATTTGTCCTTGTTTACACAGGCACATCCTTGTTTACACAGTGAGTTATGTGGCCAGCAAACAATGATTTTGTGTTTTATGAAAGACATAATTATCCAGTTTGTTGAGTGATCATTGGCACATTTACACAGGGCAATTATCTGGAATGCATAACTCCAATAATTGCCCCAATCCACAGTCTATGTAAAATAGTCCAAACCAGCAATAAATGCAAGAAAGTTTTGAAACTGTGACTGTCACACAGTAGATCAGAAGTTACGTTTCTTTTTCTAATCTGTTGGAACTCCTTAGGTCCAGTTCACACATCAGTTATTTGATAAGTTATTTCCATTAGTTATTGTGAGCCAAAATCAGGAGTGGAGGCTACTCAGAGATAAGGTGTAATGGAAACATTTGCACTAGTTCTGTATTTTTGACCCACACCTGGTTTTGGCACAAAATAACTGATGGAAATAACTAATCACTCACGTGTAAACAAGGCCTTATTCTTGTGGGACCAAGCCGAGTTTTAGTATAGCCTGTCTTTAACCCTTTTATTTTGTCTCTTGGACATTTTCTGCATATTTTTGTGACACCTGGTGAGTCTCATCACTTTCAGAAGTGGAGTGAAAAGTTAGTCGGGATTAGAACATTTATGATGTGCAAAAAATTTGCATCTAGACGCCAGGCAACCCATAACGTACTTTCACTAACAGTGGTGAAACCACATTGCACTTGCACCAAATTTAATAAAACTGAGCGACAGTTCATAAATTTGGGGAAGCAACTCAAACCAAAGAAAGACTTAAAACTGACACCAAAATCACCGCAAATTAGATATTCAACCCTATAAGTTCTTTTTGTTACATATCGGGCATTGGAGCAGAAGTAATGCGTTCCTTTAATTTCTTCATTGTAGCTAAGGATGTAAATGAAAATGCTGTGCTGATTATGGTATGCACTTTATTGTAGCATTGTTACATTATATATCTGCTGTTTTATATATCAGTTCTTAGTGACTCTCCCTTAGGGTCAGTCTAGGCTGTTCAGGCCCTCTAATTCTGTCTCAGAATAACAACAGGGAAGAAACGACACTGGATTCCAAAAAAAGCAGTCCAACCAGAAGATTAGCGATGTTTTTAATCGCCAAAAGCCCCATCTGATCAGGATAACCAGGGCCTCGCTCCACATTTATATGGAATGGCAGACACACATTTAATTCTGGGGCACATCCATTGATAGCCTAGTACAATTCTCATGATTGGCAGAGACCCCAATCTTCTGATTACTTATTCTCTATCCTGTTTTACTGGGACAACCACTTTAGTAACTCTCCTAAGCTGTTGTACAGTTAAACAATTTTCTAGAATCAATAAACTAAAAGATACAGTATGACATTTGGGTGAAAGACCACATTTATGACGCTACCGTGGTACATTTTCTGATACTTTCAAGTGTGAAATATATATAAATATTTTGTGCTGTTTTCTCCAAGAAGAGTTATATTACAAAAAAAAACATTTTAATTGGCTTAAATGAGGAGTAATATGGTGTAAAGCAAAGTTTTCTTTAAAGAAATTATATATATATATATAGATAGATATATATATATATATATATATATATATATATATATATATATACATATTAGCTGAAGGACCGGCTTCTCCCGGGTATATTTCATCTATTTCATTTAATGTTTGTGTCATTAAAATATATGAACAGTGACCTCTACAGCACCCTGCCTCCTTAACATTGACCTCCACAGCCCCCCACCCCTTAACATTGACTCCCCCACAGTGCCCCGTCTTCTTAAAATGGGTCCTCCACAGCAGCCCACCCCCTTAACTTTGACCTTCACAGCAGCCTGCCCCTTTAACAGTGAGTTCCACAGCACCTCACCCCCTTGACAGTGACCTCAGCAGGGGCCTCCCCCTTAACAGTGACACCTACAGCACCCACACCTTAACACTGACCATAGGTTACAGTTCCCGTAACTGACCTCCATCATTCCTGGCCCCCTTGACAGACTTCCACAATGACTACCCCTTTACCAGTGACTGTCACAGTACCCTGCTCCCTTAACAGTGACCTCACAGTATTCCACTGCCCCTTTAATAGTGGCCTCTACAGTCCCCTCCTCCCTTAACAGTGACCTCCAGAGTGCCCACTCCTTTAACTGTGACCTCCACAACAGCATGCCCCTAGAGTGGCCAGAGGTCCGGTTTTAGGCCTGACAGTCCGGCTTTCAGACTCCCTGTCCTCCGTCTGGAGCAGGGCCTGAATGGAGACAGAAATGTCCTTTTAACCCTTTCCCGACCAGCGCCGTACATGTACGGCGCTGAAGCGGGGACATGACGCCCGTTCGCGGGTGTGGCGGGCGTCATGGCCGGCAATTCTCTGCTGGTTCTAACAGCAGAGACTTGCCGCTACTTACCTCCATCGGCGGCGTCTTCCTGGGCTTTCTGATGCCTTGATCACACGTGATCACGGCATCAGGATGTGTCTGAACCCGTGGTGTACAGACGCCCAAGTGTGTACAGACGCCCGAGTGGCCAATCGGGGTGTCTGTACACCATATGAAAACTGTAATCCTCGCTGAGGATTACAGTTTTCAAACTGCAATTCTTATTCTGGCCACTAGATGGCAGGCCAGGATAAGAAATGAGCAATTTTGGGATTTAACTCCATCTAGTAAATCCCTGATTGTTCATAAAGAAAATAAAACACCATATATTAGCTCATATTTGAGCTTTAAAATAATCACAAAAAAATTTTAAAAAATGTTAAAAAATATAGAAAAAATAAAAAAATATATAAAAGTTCAAATCACCCCCCTTTCCATATAATTAAAAAATAAATACCCAAATAACAATAAATATAGACATCATGGGTATCACCGTGACCGAAAACGCCCGTACTTTTAAAATATAAAAAAAAATTCCAATACGGCAAATTGTGTGGCGGAAAAAAGCGTCCAAATGGCGATTCGCAGTTTTTTGTCGCTTTTTAAAAAAAAATAAATAAATAAAAGTGAGCAAAAAGTCATACACACCCCAGAATGGTATCAATAAAAACTTCAGATCGCCCCGCAAAAAATGAGCCCCCATACAGCTCCGTACACATAAATACCAAAAAGTTATAGGGGTCAAGATATGACAAGGAAAAGAAAAAAAAGGCCAACTTTATAATTATTTTATCACCATCTAAACGAGGGAAAAACTATACATATTAGGTATCGCCGGATTTGTACTGACCAGTAGAATGAAAGTAACTGGTCAGTTTTAATGAACATCGAACGCTGTAAATAAGAAACCCGTAGAACTGTAGCGGAATAGCGTTTTTTTTTTGCAATTTCACCCGATTTGGAATTTTTTTCCCGCTTCCCACTACACTATATGCAATATTAAATGGTGGCGTTGGAAAGTACAACTTGTCCCGCAAAAAACAAGCCCTCATACAGCTATGTGAACAGAAAAATAAAACAGTTATGGCTGTTTGAAGGCAGGGAGAGCAAAACGAAAATGCATAACCTCCGGGGAAGAAGGGGTTAAACAGCTCACTCTTAGACAGCAGCACTGTGCAGTCTGAGCATGAGATGCAGGGAGAAAGTCGCCCTCCCCCCACCCCTGCAGCTGACTGAAGTTGATTTTTACCTTCATTTTTTTCAATCCCCATTGGCTGCAAATTGGGAGGGGGTGGGGCCTCAAAGGGTCGGAGGCATGGCTTTGTGAGGGCAGGGCTTTTAAGTCCTTCTTTTGAGGGTGGCCTGAATTACAGGTTGATGCCATGGTAATTTATGAGGAAACACAGTGGGTAGCAGTGGAAGAAAACATCTTTTATTACTACTGAATGGTAAATATGCGACATTTACAGTATATTAGGTAATGATTGATGATGAATTAGTCTAAAACATTAGTTATATTTATGGTAACTGGAATACCTCAGTGTCATCCACAGCACCCTGCCCCTTTAAAGCAGACATACAGCAGTGAAAGAAAATGGCTGGGTTGTTATGGAAACCTGGTGTTTGTTGAGACTAACTGCCTGCGAGCTTCTATTGACTGATAAGGGTCATGTGACCAGGCTTCTATTAGCTGATGCATTTTTTGGGAGTATCTCAGGAATGGTTCATCCTAGAGAGCTGAGACCTGTTCTAAAACCTTCCCGGAAACACCTGATGTACCTGCGTGCCAAATTTCGTGATTGTAGCCGCGACAGTGTGGATTCCTTTAGCGGACATACACACATACATACATACATACATACACTCAGCTTTATATATTAGATATATACAGTATATATCAGGATGCTAGGATGTGCAAAAAACCCCTTGGTTGTATAATTACACCAGTGTTATAAAGTAGGTCTAGATGTGAAACATTAGATTTGACTGACCTAAAAGTAATTGACCTTCAAAACTGTAGATGAGAAAAAGCCAAATCCATTTGCAATTTTTTTTTATGTTGATATTTAATAAATGCATGCATTGTGACAGGAATGTAGGAAAGCATTTAGAAAAGCTAAATGTTTTCCAGATTTCAGACACTGTTTGCTCTGTAAAAAAATTATGTTCATCAAGAAAAAGGTTTTCTTCATATTCATAATTATAGTGCTTTATTCTTTAACTCCATAATGCATAATCACATACATGTACTTGATTGATGTTAAAAGGTTATATGAAGGGGTTCGTGCTCTGAGCTCGCTCATTACACTTCAAAGTCCAGTTGTATAATACAACTGACACCCGCCTGCCTTGACCAGGAATGGAGATGACTCCAATCCCAGTTATTTAACCCCCTCAGATGATGTTGTCAGTAGTGACTATAACGTCTGTGTGGTTAGACAGAGGGAGGGGGCTCTCTCTGCTTTCAGACAGAGCCCCCTCTCTCTGAAAGCAGAGAGAGCCCCCTTTGTCTTTGGGACAAGCGTTCAGCAGATTGCATGTACAAGACCCCTAAGGGAACTAAAAGGCACAATTAAAAAAAGGTTAAAATATGTTTTTAAAAATTGTAAAAATGACCCCTTTTACAATTTTATACATAAAATAAAAACAATAAAAATAAATATAATTGGTATCGCTGCATCCAAAAATGTCCAAACTAATAAAATATAAGAATATTTATTGTGCAAAGTGAAAGCTGTAATGGGGAAAAAAGATAAAAAAAATAGCTAATTTGCTATTTATTGGTCATGCTGCCCCACAAAAAATTGAATAAAAATTAATTTTTCTGTAGACACAAAAATAAAAAAGTTATGGCTCTCAGAATATGGTGATGCAAAGAAAATAATTTTTAAAGGTTTTATTTTTTAAGTAGCAAAAAGCATAATAGAAACAATATAAATTTGGTATCAGCATAATTGTACTGCCCGTAGAATAAGGCTGTCATGTCATTTTTTTGTGCACAGTCAATGCTATAAGCATTATTCTCTTATTGAACATTTGTCACATTTTAATCTGACTTTTCTCTAGCATTAGATTAAGATAACATCTAATACAATAGGGTAAATATATCAGCGCATCAGTGTTGTTTTCCTGGGCATGAATGCATTGAATAATTTGACAAACTAAATATTATATTTATGAAGCCTATGCACCACACTTTCAGCGCATTCTACTGTGTCAAAAAAAGGATCAGGGCTTCAGAGTTGCAGACTTGTTAACTACAAAGTTGACTAACATTATTATGGCCACCAGCTAATATTCAGAGTAACTGCCAAGTGCAGCATGGACAGCAGTTACAGCGAACATCACGATAGAGGTGGTCCCACATATGCTCAGTAGGTTTAATGTCTGGTGAATTAGGGTGCCCGGATAGTACTTGGAAGTCTTGGTCATGCTCTTCCATCCAATGTCAGACATTTTGCATTGTCTTGCTGGAAGATCCCATCCTCCCCAGGGAAGACAATCCGCATATATGGGTGTATGTGATATGCACGAATGCATTCATACTCAAATCGGTTGAGAACGTCTTCCACATGGATGAGTGGGCCCAGAGAGTTCCGCAAAAACATTCCCCAGACCAGAGCACTGCCATCACCAGCTTGTGTTCTTCCAGCAATCGTTTCTGGGCGTTTGTTCTCTAATGCTTCTCACCTAACATGGCAATGTCCATCAAGCAGAACATGTAACTCTATGGGTTGGCAACGCTCTTCCAAAAAAGTGGAGGTCCAATTCCGATGCAACTTCGTCTCTTTGCAGCAGCCTAAGGGTACCTGCATACGATGCATATTACATATACACTCACCGGCCACTTTATTAGGTACACCTGTCCAACTGCTCGTTAACACTTAATTTCTAATCAGCCAATCACATGGCGGCAACTCAGTGCATTTAGGCATGTAGACATGGTCAAGACAATCTCCTGCAGTTCAAACCGAGCATCAGTATGGGGAAGAAAGGTGATTTGAGTGCCTTTGAACGTGGCATGGTTGTTGGTGCCAGAAGGGCTGGTCTGAGTATTTCAGAAACTGCTGATCTACTGGGATTTTCACGCACAACCATCTCTAGGGTTTACAGAGAATGGTCCGAAAAAGAAAAAACATCCAGTGAGCGGCAGTTCTGTGGGTGGAAATGCCTTGTTGATGCCAGAGGTCAGAGGAGAATGGGCAGACTGGTTCGAGCTGATAGAAAGGCAACAGTGACTCAAATTGCCACCCGTTACAACCAAGGTAGGCAGAAGAGCATCTCTGAACGCACAGTACGTCGAACTTTGAGGCAGATGGGCTACAGCAGCAGAAGACCACACCGGGTGCCACTCCTTTCAGCTAAGAACAGGAAACTGAGGCTACAATTTGCACAAGCTCATCGAAATTGGACAGTAGAAGATTGGAAAAACGTTGCCTGGTCTGATGAGTCTCGATTTCTGCTGCGACATTCGGATGGTAGGGTCAGAATTTGGCGTCAACAACATGAAAGCATGGATCCATCCTGCCTTGTATCAACGGTTCAAGCTGGTGGTGGTGGTGTCATGGTGTGGGGAATATTTTCTTGGCACTCTTTGGGCCCCTTGGTACCAATTGAGCATCGTTGCAACGCCACAGCCTACCTGAGTATTGTTGCTGACCATGTCCATCCCTTTATGACCACAATGTACCCAACATCTGATGGCTACTTTCAGCAGGATAATGCGCCATGTCATAAAGCTGGAATCATCTCAGACTGGTTTCTTGAACATGACAATGAGTTCACTGTACTCAAATGGCCTCCACAGTCACCAGATCTCAATCCAATAGAGCATCTTTGGGATGTGGTGGAACGGGAGATTCGCATCATGGATGTGCAGCCGACAAATCTGCGGCAACTGTGTGATGCCATCATGTCAATATGGACCAAAATCTCTGAGGAATGCTTCCAGCACCTTGTTGAATCTATGCCACGAAGAATTGAGGCAGTTCTGAAGGCAAAAGGGGGTCCAACCCGTTACTAGCATGGTGTACCTAATAAAGTGGCCAGTGAGTGTAGAATTTCCATGTATTGCACACAAATTCTTTGTAGAAAATCAGCGCTATAATACAGAACCAGTAAGTAAATTCAATTTTGAAAATCTCATCTACACAGAGAGGAAATTTTATGCAGGAGTCCAGTCCTGCATAATGGAAACCAGGACAGATCCGTTATGCTGCCCATAGACTTGTTTTATGACAGAATGCAAAATAGAAGCCTTTAAAATACATCCCATATTGCTTTCCGTCATGATAGAAGTCTATGGGAATCATAACGGATCCGTCTGGTTTCCGTTATGCAGAACGGAAAAAAAGTCTTGCTGACAGGACTGTTTTCCGTCTTACATAACGGGAGCCAAATGGATCCGTTATGATTCCCATAGACTTCTATTATGACAGATCAAAACGGAATGCCTCTTAAAGGCTTCCGTTTTTACTTCCATCTTATGGATTCCTTTGATTTCCGTTATAACCATGTTATAATGGAAAACAAAAACGGAAACAATAACTGTGATGTGAACCCGACCCATGATATATAAATCAGGTGTTTATTAAAATAAAAGCGGAGGTGAAAAATATGGCTTTCATTGTGTTCCCATTGAAATTATTGTGTTTGTGGCCAAGAGAAAAGAATCACTAATATGAAGTAACTCTAAAGCCATAGGGGGTTAACCATTAAACCATCGTATTTGCAACAGACTGAACATATCATTAACATTTAGGTGGTAAAATCTATAAGAGATGCTTGAAAACTGCAGTGAGAATTGGTATGCCATTTATCTTCAAATTACAAAAACAGAATGTTATGCATTTTAACTGCTTCATAATCATATCCAATTACTGAAGAGATATTTACATCATTATCACAGGACCACAATATTATAGCCAAGTGATGTGGTGTGCGCGGGGGCAATCTACATTAAAATGTTTATGATTATTATTTCCAATCTTGCAGATAACTCATTTTTGGATTTTTTTAAGGGCAAGATAATAAGAAAATAATCTTAATTGACCTCACCACATCAAGACATTAACCTGAGGACATTGATGAGTAGTGTCATAGGATGCTTGAATTTTCAGTCAATAAAAATGCAGAGAGTGACATATATGTGTAAACATAGTGTGTAATATATTTAGCATCTTACTTGAGTCTGTGTTGGCGTACTTTATGCCACATTTATTAAATGTCACATGTCTTAGGGCTGATGCACATATGTCATCTGTGCCATGCATTGGAGACTGGAAATTACAGTGCCTAATGCACGGCCACTGTGGCCTGCGCTGACGGATGCAAAGACATTCAACTTGAATGGTTTTGCATTTGTCTGCATAGCAAAAAAATACAGCATGTTTAATTTTTTTACACTGCGGAGGCACAGACCAAAATGCGAAGGAAACGCTCCATAGTGCGTCCATGACCTTCCACTCCATATCTTCCGGATTGCAGACACATTTAAATTAATGGGACCATATCCGTGATATGGTGCTCACATGGCCGGTACCCGTATATTGCGGACCTGCTGTTTGTGGGTCGCAATAAGGACATGGGTGGCACACATTTGTGTGCATGAGCCCTTATCCTGTTTTATCCTTAAACTTCCTGTCTTATCCTTAATCCCTTTGTCTAGAAAAAATACTCCACTTTTCCTACTCCATCATTCTACTGGAGTGAGACTGCAACTTTTATGTGACTTTTTAGCAAAGTCTCAGAGATAAATCTGGAGTGAAACTCATTAACCATAAGTAACCATGTCCACTTCCCCACCCGACCTTCAAAACTGCAGTAAGTGATGTTCAAATGTGATTTTTGAAGATAGAATTCTTGAGTAAAGGAGTAATAAATGACCATAGACCCCATTGTCTTATGCTAAATTATGGCTGCATTATAATGTACAAAAATTGTGTGGCAAAAAGGGTGAATGTCTTTAAAGTGGTATTCCCATCATACAGTGTTAATACTTATTGTTAAGATATGCCTGAACATTTTGATTGATGCTGGTCCAAATGCTGTGACTACTACCAGCCTGGTGGTTGCTCTGCAGTTCCCTGCATAGCGGATAACTGAGAGTATTTTTGTGCAGGTTAACATTGTGCTTAAGTGTTATGGCTCCAGTTCCCAATCGATTAGAAATGCATCAGTTAAATGCTATCATTTACTGCAGTGAGTACTAAATATGACATATTTATTAATATTCTTAGCTGTTCCTGGACACTTCAAAATCGTCGAGATAGGCATAAAAGCTGCCTAAAAGACATTAAATTTAACACTTTACATGTGGATGAGGACAAGGAGGATGACATAAATGCCCAAGAATTCTATACACAACTAGGTGGTTTATCTGGCCAAGTGACAGGAGAGGAGCAGGAGGAGTGTGAGGAGTTAGAGGGTGACAGCGAAGACAACGCAGATGACCCCGACAGACCAGGGCAGTATACAGTGGAGATGGAGACAGGGAGGCCCTCTAAGTCCCTTGTGCAAATGGCCAGATGCATGCTTTCTTGTATGCTCACTGACATCCACATTTTCCCATGACTACTGGCTAAAATGGGGGCATTTTTGACCTTATGAGAGGCATGCAAAAATGGACTACTACAGAGACCTGATTTCAGTTGGTCTCCGCCTATGAGCTCCATCACCAGTCCTCATGAAGGTTTGACCCAGGGGACCCTCTGCGCTCACACTGCTCTGCCATGACTGTTGGGGGCAGCAGCAGCACCAGCTCCATATTCACCAACTTCAGTTTGGAGTCTCTGATGAACAGTTTTCTTCAGCCGCCTACTGAAGAAACCACCCAGCAGCAGAACATGCAGCAGAATGTCAACCAGCAGGTGGTAGCATACTTGGACTGTAGCCTGTCACCCATGATCCAAGATCCCCTACACTATTTTGCCAAAGCTGGCCGAGTTTGCCATGGGCATTCTTTCCTGCCCGGCCAATAGTGTGGTATCAGAGCGGGTGTTTAGTGCTGCAGGGGGCATAGTTACCCTTAAGAGAACTCACTTTTCCCCAAACAATGTTGAGAGACTAACCTTTATAAAGATTAATCAGGTGTGGATCAACCAGGATTTACAGACACCAGTGCCTGATAGATCATTCTGCAACTAATTACTATAGTTTGCTGGCACACCAGAATATTCTGCAAAATGGGCCGTTACTTCTGGCTACATCCTGTTCCCACCATTCTAATGCTGCCACCTCCCTGAAGCCACCCACCTGCTGCCTCTACTGCCATTTCTACAAAGATGCTTCTTGGCCTACTGATATGTGCGTTGCATTTTTTAAATATATGAATGGAACAGGACCTTGTTATTACACTTATGTTGTTGGTTTCTGCTACTACTGTGATCTACCACCATCTTGTGCTGTTGCCCCCCCCCCCTACTCTTTCATGGGGCCACTATTTTCCCTGTTACTGCCATTATTGTTGGCCCCCATATCCAGTTTGTTATGGGGTTGCTATTGTCCCTGTTTATTTTTCCTTTCTTCTATACCATCAGAAGAACAGAAAAAAGGAGCATATGTAAGGCCTTTTTCACACGGTCAGTATTTGATCAGAATTTATAAGCCAAAAGCAGGAGTGGGTCCAAGACACAGATGAGATGAAAATAATTCCATTACACTTTATCTCAGTTTTGGACCCACTTCTGTTTTTGCCTTACAATTACTGATGCTAAATACTGTCCAAATACTGATGTCTGAAAGACGCCATTAAAGTCCTGCATACATGACTTTTTTCTTTGTTAAAAAAAAACTAATTTCAGACGTAAAATGCCAAAACAGATGCAAACTGAGCATAAGTCCTCTTTCTCATGGTCAGTATTTGGTCAGTGTTTTGCATCAATATTTGATCAGAATTTGTAAGCCAAAAGCAGGAATAACGGAAGCACTCACTAATATTCGTTTTATAAGACGTATGGTCACCCCCCCTACTTTTGTGTGTCTTATAAAGCAAAAAATATGGTACATTTTATCTCTGTTTTGGACCCACTCCTGTTTTTGACGTAAAAATACCGATTAAATACTGATGCAAAACACTGACCAAATACTGACTGTCTGAAAGAGGTTTTATGGATGCTCAAAATAAAAGGATTGTGTTTTTTTAGTTTTCTGTTATTCTGACAGATTAAAAGAATGGAAAAATTAACAGTGCTGTTAATACAGTCTTACTGCCACTTCACCCCAACTCTGTCATAGGCCAACTTTTGTCACAGTTCTGGCCACTGCTGCTGCTGTCGTCACCCAACACGTGGCCACTTTTGTTTACTGCCACAACTCTCTCATGAGGACACTACTGGCACTACTGCTGCTGCTGCCACCGTCCCCATTCTATCATGGGGCCATGGGGCCACTAGCATTTCATCTGTTTTTCATTATTTTGGTGGGAAAAAGTTCTGTTCACAGGAATTCAGAATAGATTCTCTCATCTGTACTGTGTTTCCTTAAAAAAAAAAAGACAGAAAGAAAAAAAGCTGACTGTTTTTTTTTTATTCATTTTTTTTAATTCCCTGACAACTTCTTTGAAGAAAAACTAGCCTAATTTATAAAGTTTTATCAATCCTGAACACGAACCAGGAGCTCAATATAGTTGGGAATAAGCATTGGGGCCACCTGGTGATTCTACTTGATTTGCATGTTCAGTGGAAATCTAGCATTGTCACCTGTATTAAAGGGGTTCTCCGCTTTTTTTTTATTGACAAATTATCCTCAGGATTTGGAGGGAGCGACTGCCTCCATCCCCACCAATGAGCTGTTCATATGAGTGCTGCCTTCTTTTTACTGTTTACCTGCTCGCCATTGACATTACAGTGGTAAGCAGGTGTAATTAAAACTCAACCATTCCTTTGACTTCATGGGATAGCTCATTCTTGTTCAACTGAATAGGATGGAGCCATGCCATTGAAGTGAATTGGGATGGCATAGTTGTAATTACACCTGCTTACCACTGTAATGTCAATGCCGAGCAGTTAAAATGTGAAAAGAAGGCAGAGCTCATATGCTTTGTCTTTAACCCTTTTGCAACCAGCGCCATTTATGTACAGCGTTAGAGCGATGGGTAAACATGGTGCCGCTCGCGCATGCAGCGGGCGCCATGTCCAGTGGCTCTCCGCTGTTTCAAACAGCAGAGACCCACAGCTAATGACCATGACCGGCATTAATGGTATTAAAGCGTTTAGATGTCATGATCAAGTGTGGTGCTTCCAGGCTTCTTACTGGCATCCTCTGTGGTCAATGAGGATGCCGATAATTGATTTCAATACGCTGGATCTTTGTGAAGAGACCCAGGGTATTGAAGATGCAATTCTTATTTTGGCCAGCAGGTGGCAGGCCAACATAAGAAGTCAGCAATTCACATATTATCATGCTTCTGTATCGAGTGTGGCAATATTGAAGGAAAAAAATAGTTTTGTAGCCACCAGCACAAAACCATAAAAAAGTTTTTAAAAAAACCTGTAAAAATATTCAAAATTTTTAAAAAAATATATAAAAATTGAATCACCCCCTTTCCAAAGAATAAAAAACATAAATACATAAATAACAAAAAAATTAAACATCATGGGCATCACCGTCTTGGAAAACACCCGTACTATTAAAATATAAAAATATTTTTCCAATACGGCTAATGGTGTAACGGAAAAAAGGATTTAAATGGCCAATTTGCCATTTTTTAATGTTTCTTTTACTGATTTTTTTTTTAAATAAAATGTTATCAATAAGTCACACACTCAAAAATTGGAAGTCAAAACTACAGATCATCCCACATAAAATGTGCCCCCAAACAGCTCAGTAGATATAACTATAAAAAAGTTGTGGGGGTCAGAATATGGTGATGTAAAAACAATTTTTTTTCAAAGTTTTAATCTATTTTACACTATTTAGACATTAAAAAAAAACCTATACATATGTGGTATTGTTGTAATCGTACTGACCTGGTGAATGAAGATCACAGGTCAGTTTTACTGCAAAGGGAACGCTATAGGGAAAAAACTCGTAAAACTGTGGAGGAATTTTTTTCCCAATTTCACTCCATTTGGAATTTTCTACCCGCTTTCCACTACATTGTATATTGCAATATTAAATGTGGCATTAGAAAGTACAACTTTTCCCGCAGAAAATAAACCCTCATATGGATGTGTGAACTGAAAAATAAAACAGTTATGGCTCAAGGAAGATATGGAAGAAAAATGAAAATGAAAAAAAAACCTCTGCTATCCTAAGAGTTAAACAGCTGATTCGTTGTGGTGGAGGCAGTCGTCCCCTCGACGATCTGATATTGATTACCTATCTTGAGTATAGGTCAACATAAAAAAGCAGACAACCCCTTTAAGCTAACATGTTTGTATGGCTGCTGTAAGACATTGTTTTATCAGATGTTGCATTTTTTGCATACTGCTCTACAGAGGAAGCTACATTACAGGGGACTACAGACTTTCTAATATAAAAATACAATGCTTGAAAATAGATGCCATTAAAAATACCTGCTCAAACACATCATATGGCCAAAATACCACTAAACATATAAAAATGCTACAAAAATACTACAGAAGTTAAAGGGGTATTCCCATCTCACAAATGTAGTTGTATAGTTAGATATAGCCATACCAATATTATTACTAATAGAATGTATTTATATAAAATGTACCGTTTAGAAGATTTGCCTATTTGTATATCCATTGTCCCACACACATCAGTCAGGCTGTTGCCCCTAGTTATGACCACCGCAGCCATGTAGTAGTGGTGGCCGGCTTGCTCCTGTTCAAACCCGCTCTGAGGTAACTGCTGTATTGTGAACGTACATGGCATGAGCATGCAGAGACACATCTTAGGGTTGTAGCATTTTTGTCTGCGCTTCCAAAACGCAGAGAAACGGATCATGTTCCCAGACCAATTCATCTCTATGGAGCAGGATCTGTTTATAAAGTCTGCATTTTGGACTGGTAGCATCTAAAACGCAGATGGGAAAGTGCCCTAAGATGTGTCTGCGCAATCTCATGCAATGTACGTTCACAATACAGCAGTTACCTCAGAGCGGGTTTTAAAAGGAGCAAGCCGGCCACCACTACTACATGGCCACGGTGGCTAACTAGGGGCAACGGCCTGAATGATGTGTGTAGGACAATGGATATACAAATAGGCAAATCTTCTAAACGGTACATTTTATATAATTACATTCTATTAGTAATAATATTGGTATGGCTATATCTAACTATACAAACTACATTTATGAGATGGGAATACCCCTTTAAGCAATTTTTACAAAAATAAGAAAAACAAAAAATATGAATGTTAGCATTCAAATGTTGTGGAATATGTTGGTGCTATAAAATTTTTGCTGATAAATATTTTTTGTGCCTGATACTCTGTACCCGATAAATATGCATTTATTAATTATTTTTGTATTCAGTTTTGCATGATTAATATGCCAACTAAAATGTTCCTTATTCTTCTCTCTTCCTCAGGATAAAACGTTGTTTCATCCTGTAAGCAACAGCTGTGTCGATTGTAATCCGGCAGAAAAAAAACTGTTCATGAACAAATGTGACCCTCTGTCTGAGACACAGCAATGGATCTTTGAACACATCAACATGACAATACTACAGAAATTTAACATTTATAATAACTCTTAGAGATCAATAACACTGTCTGAAGCCACACACAGTGGAATATAATTGGACTACAAGAGTCAACTATTTTGACTCCTGAGATGCCATCTCCTCTTTCTGAGGATATTAGCAAAATATGCCACGCATAGGCAAGCACTACGACATGTCATCATATCCAAAGAACTTGGATGAAATTGAGAACTGATGCAGCTGCTGAGAACTTAAATAGACTTTCCTTGCTGGTTCAAGGGCAGAGATAACCTTTGGAATAATACTCTATGCTACCACAGAGAAATGCATTTTTAATCTTACTCAGGACACTTCCTGCTGTAGTCTATAGCTGTAAATGGTAACTGGGGTAATGATCTTCCGTTCTGTTCTTTTTTTTATTATTATTTTTCTATTTATTTTTCATTTGGGGCTGGGTAGACAGGAATGGACTGCATGATAAAACATGAGTCTTTTAAAGCACCACGTTTCATAGGCTCTGAGCCTATTTAAATGAGGTCAATGGCTTATATACAAGATTGTTTTTTCTTTACATTTTACTGAGGTTAACAGGTTTAACACTCATATCTGCAAATGATTTTAGAAATCACTCTAATACCTCTCCCACCTGCTGTTGGTACCAGAGACTGCAAAGACTAAACACATTGAAGAAGAACTATAGGTGTAGCATGAAATGGACTATAACATGATGGATTATGTAAATTCTCCTTTAAATCAAAATCCTTGTTTTCTTCTTTTTTTTCTTTTTTTTATTAAAATACAAATAGAATAAAATAATATTGTACAACTAAATGTGTTTTTATTGTAGTTGATATGTGAGCAATATGATGTTACAACTTAAAAAAGTACTATAGGGTAAGTAAAGCAATTGGTAAAGCAATGGGGCATAATAATATTAAATTCTTAGTATTTACCATGATGTTGTATGCCTGTGAAGACAATGGCCCAAAGCACACAAGGAAATGAAGGAAACAGGCATTTAAAAGGAAGAGTCCTGACCTTAAACCCATCAAAATGCATTGCTTTGCCATGACCTCGTGAGGCTACGTATGCAATGCATTACAGAAATATTAATGAACTAAACCACATTGTGCTTAGTTAACAGAGCACATTTTATTAGTAATCAATGCAGATAAAGTTTTTCCAGTTCCAATTCACTTTACTTACTGCTTGAAAGGAAATTGTTTGGAACAGTGTGGAATTCTAATATATATAAATGTGGTTAAGGGCAATTTGCGGTCCGCAGCACGGGCACAGCCAGCACACGTTCATGTGCATGAGTCCTTCGTCCCCTTCATGATCACTGACCAGATGACTCCTCAAAGGATTGTGAGTATAGTATTAGTAATATGTTATTATTCATATAAAGAATTATTTATGCATAGCCACAGTCAGCTACAGATTTATCCTTTAACTTTCCTCTTGGCTAGACAAATCCAAAATTACTGTAGTTGGCATAAGATGACCAGCTTAAAAAAATCATGATTTCCAGGAGATGTATATGCCTGTGTATTTAACCTGTGTGGTAACCCAGTGGGGATGTGTTGAAGCCTGTTGTAGGTATTGTTGAATGATTGATATTATACTTTATGGGCATGACATTTTGCTGTATAAGTATCATTTTATGTTCCTACACAGTCTGAGACTGTCAGCATTGATTGAACAAATATAAATACAGGACATACACTGTGTAATAATCAAAAATATCTTATTTCAGCAATCTCTGCAGTATAGCAAGGGCATGCTCCATGGCATGCTCTGTAAAATCCATCCAAGTCTACATGTGAATTTTGACTTGGATTTCACCCATTTTAATACAGTGACACATTTGTTGGGGGATCTATAATGAAATAGATCATCCTGTGGTTTGAAAAATCGTAGATTAACTAAAACTCTTTTTCAGTGATTAAACTTTAGTGTTACGGCAGTCGGTGTCAAACTGCTGTGTCAACCAACCAATTTAACTTTAGGCTAAATATAAGGGCATTATCTGGCAGTCTCCTGCTATTCACACTTGTGCAGAGATCTGGGCTTCACTGCATGGGAGCCACCGGGCCTCTACCTCGGGTCAGAGACACTGGTGTAGAGCAACAAAGGTGCAGGCAGAACTTGTAGTCAGAACAGGCTGAGGTCGGGGCAGGCAGAGTTCTGGCATCTGTTAGTGCCAGATACGGTTTGTTCTTTTTCGACTTAATACAAGAGCATCGGAACAGATGCAGCTGGTTGTATTAAATCAAACTGAAACATTTTTCTTTTACATTTGTGAAAGTAACTTAAGAGTACAGACATGTAATCAGGTTTGCTGACACGGTTTTGGAAGCCAAAACCAGAAGTGAAATAAAATTTTAAAAAATGCCATATCTTTTCTTTCTCACCTTTTATGATTCCCTCCTGATTTTGGCTTCCAAAACTGCATCAGGAAACCTGACACAGACCAATAATCAGGCAATTATCGGGAAGGAACTAAACATTCCCAATTATTGCCTGGTTGCCAGTGATGATGAGGGCTGCATTCGCATGGAGCAGTCATCTCCTCTGTATGGGGAAAAACGCTTGATACAGTTAGGGTTGAGCAAATTGAGCTTCTGATCCTTGTATTTAAAGCTGCAGATAGGAATACCAGTCATTTACCGAAGTCTCACGCAACTTTGGATAAAACAAAGTTATCCTACATGAAGCAAATAAATTGTAAAACAAAGTAAAGACTCAACTTGGATCTATGTTCAGAAGCTCGATTTGCTCAAACCTAGATACAGTATTAGCTTGTCCCCACAGAAAATCATTTGGGGTAATTTATTACCCAGAAATACGTGTTTTTTTCCCGCTCACACCGGGTCTAAAATAGTGGGCGTGGGGTGGACGGGGACGGGCAGATAGGCCCATCTCATTCAACATTTTCTACGCCTGTTTTAGGCATGGGAAATAGTCTAAACGTAAGCCAGCTAGAAAGCTGGCTTACATTTAGACTGGCGCAGGATACATCGAAGTTATGTAGAGGCCGGCACCGCTTCATAACTTCGGCAGATCCACCGCCAGATATAGGGGTTATTAAGACCAGCGTCTAAAATGACTTAGTGTTTTCTAAGCAGCAGATCAGTTTTAGATAGAATAATCTCCTGTAGAGAGGTTATGATTTTTGGGGTTAGAACAATAGGATCATCTGATGTAGTGTTTGCTTGTTCATCTGAGAATCAGGAATGAGTGTTTCTATAAACTTGGCTTGAGTATTGGTCCGTTTAAAAGGACCTTCAGTCGTAGAAGAAAATGACTATTTTTACTGACTGTGTGACTCTTGTCAATAAAAATATTTTTAAAAGTTAAATCAATATTTCTCTTTAAACACACATTACACATTAGTATACAATATAAATACCAGTTGAACAGTAAAATATACAAATATAATACATAGCACTTTTATATACAGTAATTTTCATTCATTTTGAATAAAAATTTATAGAAAGCTATAAGTAATACCACTGTTTGGTTATGTCCATGTTTGAGAGAACTGGTGTAGTGGAAATAAGACTCGCTGTAGGTGATTACCTTGTCAATATGACACATTGTGCAAGTTAAACATTTAATGATAGTTGTTGCTTATGGCAGCAATCGCTGCAGTATCATTTGAAATGCAAAAGATTGTATAACATTGACAGATAACTTCACAATGTATATCATTAAGAATTTAATGATTTTAGAATATGTTCAGTTTAACATATTTTTTTTAAAACACAAAGTATATTTATACATTTCAATTACAAAGGTCTGCAAATAATTTGCAGGTTTGGGTAATCTGCATTGTACATTTCCGAATTAGTTTCTGGTAGTGGACTTTATGAAGCAAACTCAAAGTGTATCAACCAGTGCCATTCCCTGCCAGAGAACAATACAGCCATTTCACTATGATCAGTAGGACATTTTATATAAAGCAGCTATGCTGCAGATATTACTGAGGTCAGATCACGGTGAGTTATAAAAGTGTTGATATATATTATATTATATTATATTAATGCTGATCGACTGTCAGATCCTGATTGTCACCAGACAGATTAAGTCCCAATCTTTTTGTTCTCAGGAAGGATAGGCTGTCGTCAGAGGTGTCTGGCAATGGCTTACTCCCCTCTTTCCATTCAGAATACATGCACACTTATAAGGGTTGTCTGGCCTAGGAGTCGACAACCCAATGCTCCTAACCTGTGCCCCAAAAATACTCATCTGCCAGCAGGCTTGCCAGTCTTCTGGAACAGAAGTGGCTTGGTTCCAAGACCACTGTGGCCATTCACTTGCCTCAGTGGTCACATGTGCTTGAATGGCACATCACTAGCACACCATTAGCAGTAACATGCCTTTCAAGCACATGTGACCACTAATGCCACTCATTGCATGATGGTGGAACCATGTACAAGTAAGGGCTCTTTCACACCACCATTAGGGATTCCGTTCAGGCTTTCCGTTATAACATTGTTACAAGGGAAAGAAACGGAATCCCTAGGACGGACATCAAAACGGACACCTTTAAGAGGCATTCCGTTTTGATCCGTCATAATAGAAGCCTATGGGAAAGCATAACGGATCCGTCTGGTTTCCGTTATGCTGGACGGAAAACAAAGTCCTGAGAAAAAACTCAGATTTCTCTGCAGCTATTTATCGTACAAACAAGTACAAGTACAAGCCAGTATGTCTGGTTTAATAGGGTTCATACTGGTGACAGAGCCTCTCTAATAGGGTACAGGTTAGAAGCATTAGAGCTATCGGCTTCTAGGCCAGACCATCACTTTAACCAAGCCTGTATGTGTATAGGGGGGATAAGAATAACTGAACACTATTAAAGGTATATGGTCACCTCAAGAAAAAAAATAACCAACTTCCATAACCAGTATTTATTAGAAGACATAATGGTTAAACAATGGGATTTCACAAGCTGAAAGAGTCTATCACCCAGCTGTGATCTATGCGAGCATTAATATGTAAAAAAAAAAAAAATAGTACTCTCTGCAAATGCTGCGCTCTCTGGACTTTGATTGACATGGCCAGGTGTGAGGACATTCCCACTGCCTAGACCTGTCAATCAAAGTAGAGAGGGCACAGCTGTTGCAGAGAGAGTCTGTAGCAGTCTCTAGGAGTAAAGGGAACACCAATGCGGGCACATATGACCATGGGACCAACACAGATGTCTTCAGCTGCTAAGTGCACATGTAACAGGTCAGGCAGTTTCGTGGGTATAAATCTACTGACAGATGCCCTTTACCAAATATAATTCAATGTAATGCTCAATGCTGCTGTCTTGCCAGTAGGCTTTAGACAAATTGTATGCTCAGACTGGGACCTCTTTTTCCCTGTTTTCTTATAGCTTGTTCCACTTGGACCTCATCATAGTAAGGTAAACTGCAAAACAGCACACAAGAATGAAAACTGTAATTCAAGCAGGAAAATCCTAGTTGCAGATAAACGTAAATGACTAATGCCTCATTCACACGTCAGTCAGTGATTTCCATCAGTGATTTTGAGCCAAAACCATTATATTTTAAAGGTGTTTCTCAGGACCCATAAATGTTATAAAATGAAAGCAAATCAGAGATTGGTACTGCAGCAAAGATGTAATCAACTACTTCAGGTGACCACAGAGGCCTGTGGCCTAACTGGACATGTCATTGCTACTGCTCTGGAACCAGTGGGGGATAGAGCAAATGTGTATGGTTTATTTATTAAGACATTCTTGTCCTCTCCCACAATTGTTGGGGACCAGGAAAAACTCTTTATTATTCCTGGCTCTTGACAGGGATAAATACACATAAACCATTATAGTATGAATATGTTTTGTATAAGATGGCACATAAATAGCTTAAATAAAAATATGTAAGTAATGTGGTGCCCCTTAATAGAAATAAACCACATGCCTGACTTCTATAAATACTGAGTTCTATTTTTGACATTAGCACTATAGACTATAAATTTGCAGTTATGTCCTCTGTCTTTATATCCCACCTATTTTTGAGCACCTTCTGAACTTGTTGACAATAGACCACGGCTTTTTCTTTCAAACACCCATGCTGCTTTTGTACAGCTGTCTCATTTCTTCATCCTAGCTTCTATCTGCTCTCATACTCTGTGTGATGTCTGACTCAATAATAATGAATGTAGCATAGAGCATATGTGTCCAGAATTCATAAATCAGCTTAAGGCACCAGCTCCCAAACTCATTTATTGCAGGTAAGTATGTGATCCATTAAATATAAAATATGTCTATCCCGAGATAGCTTTATAAGCTGTATTTTATTTTACTTGTATTTATATCCGATCCCATCCAATGCACGGAGGCATAAATAACTGAACATTATTCTCATAGTTACACCTACGCTAAGCATATTGTAAAAATGTGTTCATAGAGATGTGGTTCTGTATCAATCACTTTCTCATTAACCTGTAATTGCAGTGTTTAAATACAGTCAGTGCGTTGCAAAAGTATTTACCCCTTTCTCCCCTCAACGTTTTTCCTATTTTGTTGCATTACAACCTTACACATTGGAAATAAAATGGATTTTAGTTTAGATTTTATGTAATAGAACTGAGAAAATAAGCCAAATAGCTACAGTAGAATGAAAAAATTGAAAAACTGAAAAGTTGTGATTGCATATGTATTCACCCCTAATTAAGGTCTCCTCCAACTAATTAACTTCTGTACATAATTAGTGGAAAGACGTACCCATCTGTGCAATCAAAGTGTCACATGATGTGAGCATGGATACACCTTCTCTAAAAGGTCCTTGAGCCTGCAAAACTACTAATCAAGCAACATAAAGACCAAGGAGGTCCCCAAGCTAGGTCAGAGACAAAGTTGTGGGGAAGTATAGGTCTGGGTTGAGTTATAATTAATATTCCAAACTTTGAAAATTCCACAGAGAATTATTAAATCAATTATAATAAAATTGAATGCTTATGGCACAACTGCACACCTGAAAAGAGAAGGCCACTCACCAAAACTGATAGGACAAGGAGTGCATTAATCACAGATTCATCAAAGACACTAAGGATACACAGCAGAGAGGGATATAACTGTTCATAGGACCACTATAAGCCTTATAATCCACAGTGCGGCCAGAAAAAAAAATAATTGCTTGAAGAAAAATGTAAGAAAATATGTTTTGGAAGAATGTTTGTTATGTTTGGAGCAAACCTCACACTCAAAGCACCGTTCCCAAAGGGAAGCCTGGTCGTGGTAGCATCATCCTGTGGGAATGCTTTTCATTCTTGTTTCAGTCTCACATACAGTGGGGAAAAAAAGTATTTAGTCAGCCACCAATTGTGCAAGTTCTCCCACTTAAAAAGATGAGAGAGGCCTGTAATTGACATCATGAGTAGACCTCAACTATGAGAGACTAAATGAGAAAACAAATCCAGAAAATTACATTGCCTGATTTTTTAAGAATTTATTTGCAAATTATGGTGGAAAATAAGTATTTGGTCACCTACAAACAAGCAAGATTTCTGGCTCTCACGGACCTTTAACTTCTTCTTTAAGATGCTCCTCTGTCCTCCACTCATTACCTGTAGTAATGGCACCTGTTTGAACTTGTTGTCAGTATAAAAGACACCTGTCTGCAATAGGCAAGCAGCTTGGTATGAAGAAATCAACTGTGGGAGCAATAATTAGAAAATGGAAGACATACAAGACCACTGATAATCTCCCTTGATCAGGGGCTCCACTCAAGATCTCCCCCCGTGGGGTCAAAATGATCACAAGAACTGTGAGCAAAAATCCCAGAAACAAATGGGGGGACCTAGTAAATGAGCTGCATAAAGCTGTGACCAACATAACACAGGCTACCATCAGTAACACACTAAGCCACCAGGGACTCAGATCCTGCTTAAGCCAGTACATATCCGGGCCCGTCTGAAGTTTGCTAGAGAGCATTTGGATGTTTCAGAATAGTATTGGGAGAATGTCATATGGAGTGAATGCTGAATTGCATCCAAAGAACACCATACCTACTGTAAAGCATGGGGGTGGAAACATCATGCTTTGGGGCTGTTTCTCTGCAAAGGGACCAGGACGACTGATCCGTGTACATGAAAGAATGAATGGGGCCATGTATCGTGAGATTTTAAGTGCAAACCTCCTTCCATCAGCAAGGGCATTGAAGATGAAACATGGCTGGGTCTTTTAGCATGACAATGATCCCAAGCACACAGGCAGGGCAATGAAGGAGTCAGTTCTACGATAGTTTCTGCATGTCACGTTCCCAAAAAAACAAAATTTAAAAAAAAATTAGTTTTTCAGTTGGTCCTGGAGTGGCCAAGCCAGTCTCTAGATCTCAACTCCATAGAAAACCTTTGGAGGGAATTGAAAGTCCGTGTTGCCCAGCGACAGCCCCAAAACATCACTGCTCTAGAGGAGATCTGCATGGAGGAATGGGCCAACATACCAGCAACAGTGTGTGCCAACCCTGTGAAGACTTACAGAAAACGTTTGACCTCTGTCATTGCCAACAAAGGATATATAACAAAGTATTGAGATGAACTTTTGTTATGGACCAAATACTTATTTTCCACCATGATTTGCAAATAAATTCTTTAAAAATCAGACAATGTGATTTTCTGGATTTGTTTTCTCATTTTGTCTCTCATAGTTGAGGTCTACCTATGATGTCAATTACAGGCCTCTCTCAACTTTTTAAGTGGGAGAACTTGCACAATTGTTGACTGACTAAATACTTTTTTTCCCCACTGTAGATTTGAGTGACACGGACGTTCATCTTCCAGTAGGACAATGACCCTAAACTTACTGCTAAAGCTACCAGTGGTTTTTAGGGGACACATTGAAATGTCTTGGAATGGCCAAGTCAAAGTCTAGACCTCAGTCCAATTTAGAATATTTGGATGAATTAAAAATAGCTGTACACTAACGCAAATCCATTCAACATGAAAGGAATGGGGCAATTTTGCCTGAAGTATGGATAAAAATCCCAGGGTCTAGAAGCACTAAGCTACTAGAGACATACACTTAGGGCTTGTTCACATCACCGTTATGGATTGTGTAATTGTTTTCCGTTATAACATGGTTATAATGGAAAATAATGGAATCCATGAAATGGAAGTCAAAACGGAAGCCTTTAAGAGGTATTCTATTTTGAGCCTTCATAATACAAGTCTATGGGAATCATAACAGATCCGTCTGGTCTCCGTTATGCAGAACGGAAAAAAAAGTCCTGTCGACAGTGTACAGTCACAATCAAGCTTCTATTCTAGTATTAGGGACAGAGAAGGAAATGGCTTCAAAAAAGAATAGAGATGAGCCAGCATACTCCTCCGAGCTTGGTGCTCGTTCGAGTATTAGGGTACTCGTAAGTGCTCGCTGCTCGGACAAGTATCTCGCCATACTCGAGGAAATGGCAACTTCCGCATCGTGCTTTTTTTGGCGCCTATAAACAAAGCCAATCACAAGCCAGGAGACTCTGCGGTACACCCAGCATCATGTGGGGCCCTTACATGTCGATAGCAGGGGTTGGCTGGCCTGATCAGGTGACCCTGGAATATACTAGTGACTGGCCGCAGTGCTCGGCTCAGATGCCGTCTGGATGTCGTTAGGGATAGAGCTGCTGCCTTTCAGGGACAGTGTTAGGGCCTGCATTTAGTTCTCTGTTAGGCAGGAATCACCCACAAAGAACCCAAAAGCCCTTCTAAGGGCTAGAAGAAATTTTTTTTTGTCTCCTGGCTTGGCTGGCTGGCTGGCACTAGTAGTGCAGCTATCGCGATATCTAACCCTGTTTTTTTTGTTCTATTTCACTGATACAAATCCATTGCACACAGCAGTGTGGAACCATTCTGTGTGTCACAGTTCAGCACACTCACTCCAATCCATATATACTGTCCAGGTGACACTTTCTGTACGTCACAGAATACAACCAAGTCATTTGCTACCAATAACGTATATAGCTTGATCCAGAAAACTCTCTGTGCGATATTTGTCTGGGTCGCAGTCTAAATAGCCACCATTAACAGGGTGTCAGTCAGTTCTACGATAGTTCTTGCACGTCACGTTCCCAAAAAAACAAAATTTAAAAAAAATTAGTTTTTCAGTTGTTTTAGCTCACTGATACAAATCCATTTTACTCAGCTGCGCGTAACCTTTCTGTGTGTCACAGTTCAGCACACTCGCTCCAATCCGTATATACTGTCCAGGTGACGCTTTCTGTACGTCAGAGAATACAACCAAGTCATTTGCTACCAATAATATCTACAGCTTGATCCCAAAAATTCTCTGTGCGACATTAGTCTGGGTAGCAGTCTAAATAGCCACCGTTAAAAGGGTGTGAGTTAGGTCTCCGATAGTTCCTGCACGTCACGTTCTCAAAAAAACAAAATTTATAAAAAACTAAATTTAAAAAAACAATTAGTTTTTCAGTTGTTTTAGCTAAGTGATACAAATCCATTTTACTCAGCTGCGTGTACCCTTTCTGTGTGTCACAGTTCAGCACACTCGCTCTGATCCGTATATACTGTAGAGGTGACACTTTCTGTGCGTCACAGAATACAACCAAGTCATTTGCTACCAATAACATCTACAGCTTGATCCAAAAAACTCTCTGTGCGACATTTGTCTGGGTCGCAGTCTAAATAGACACCGTTAACAGGGTGTGAATTAGGTCTCCGATAGTTCCTGCAAGTCACGTTTCCAAAAAAAAACAAAATTTAAAAAAAAATATAAAAAACAAAATATAAAAAAAATTAGTTTTTTAGTTGTTTTAGCTCAGTGATACAAATCCATTTTACTCAGCTGCGTGTAACCGTTCTGTGTGTCACAGTTCAGCACACTCGCTCCAATCCGTATATACTGTCCAGGTGACACTTTCTGTACGTCACAGAATACAACCAAGTCATTTGCTACCAATAACATCTACAGCTTGATCCAAAAAACTCTCTGTGCGACATTTGTCTTGGTCGCAGTCTAAATAGACACCGTTAACAGGGTGTCAGTCAGTTCTACGATAGTTTCTGCACGTCACGTTCCCAAAAAAACAAAATTTAAAAAAAATTTAATTTTTCAGTTGTTTTAGCTCAGTGATACAAATCCATTTTACTCAGCTGCGTGTAACCTTTCTGTGTGTCACAGTTCAGCACACTCGCTCCGATCCGTATATACTGTCCAGGTGACGCTTTCTGTAAGTCACAGAATACAACCAAGTCATTTGCTACCAATATCATCTACAGCTTGATCTAGAAAACTCTCTGTGCGACATTTGTCTGGGTCGCAGTCTAAATAGCCACCGTTAACAGGGTGTCAGTCAGTTCTACGATAGTTTCTGCACGTCACGTTCCCAAAAAAACAAAATTAAAAAAAAAATTGTTTTTCAGTTGTTTTAGCTCAGTGATACAAATCCATTTTACTCAGCTGCGTGTAACCTTTCTGTGTGTCACAGTTCAGCACACTCGCTCCGATCCGTATATACTGTCCAGGTGACACTTTCTGTACGTCACAGAATACAATCAAGTCATTTGCTACCAATATCATCTACAGCTTGATCCAGAAAACTCTGTGTGCGACATTTGTCTGGGTCGCAGTCTAAATAGCCACCGTTAAAAGGGTGTGAGTTAGGTCTCCGATAGTTCCTGCATGTCAACGTTCCCAAAAAAACAAAATTTAAAAAAAAATATAAAAAACAAAATATAAAAAAAAAATTATTTTTTTAGTTGTTTTAGCTCAGTGATACAAATCCATTTTACTCAGCTGCGTGTAACCGTTCTGTGTGTCACAGTTCAGCACACTCGCTCAAATCCGTATATACTGTCCAGGTGACACTTTCTGTACGTCACAGAATACAACCAAGTCATTTGCTACCAATAACATCTACAGCTTGATCAAAAAACATCTCTGTGCGACATTTGTCTGGGTCGCAGTCTAAATAGACACCGTTAACAGGGTGTGAGTTAGGTCTCCGATAGTTCCTGCACGTCACGTTCCCAAAAAAAAATTAAAAAAAATATAAAAAACAAAATATAAAAAAAAAATTAGTTTTTTAGTTGTTTTAGCTCAGTGATACAAATCCATTTTACTCAGCTGCATGTAACCGTTCTCCGTGTCATAGTTCAGCACACTCGCTCCGATCCGTATATACTGTCCAGGTGACAGTTTCTGTACGTCACAGAATACAACCAAGTCATTTGCTACTAATATCATGTACAGCTTGATCCAGAAAACTCTCTGTGCGACATTTGTCTGGGTCACAGTCTAAATAGCCACCGTTAACAGGGTGTCAGTCACTTCTATGATAGTTTCTGCACGTCACGTTCCCAAAAAAACAAAATAAAAAAAAAATTCGTTTTTCAGTTGTTTTAGCTCAGTGATACAAATCCATTTTACTCAGCTGCGTGTACCTTTCTGTGTGTTCACAGTTCAGCACACTCGGCTCCGATCCCGTATATTACTGTCCAGGTGACGCTTTCTGTATGTCACAGAATACACCAAGTCATTTGCTACCAATATCATCTACAGCTTGATCCAGAAAACTCTCTGTGCGACATTTGTCTGGGTCGGCAGTTTAAAATAGCCACCGTTAACAGGGTGTGAGTTAGGTCTCCGATAGTTCCTGCACGTCACGTTCCCAAAAAAAAAAAAATTAAATAAAAAATATAAAAAACAAAATATAAAAAAAAAATTAGTTTTTTAGTTGTTTTAGCTCAGTGATACAAATCCATTTTACTCAGCTGCGTGTAACCTTTCTGTGTGTCACAGTTCAGCACACTTCGCTCCCATCCGTATATACTGTCCAGGTGACACTTTCTGTACGTCACAGAATACAACCAAGTCATTTGCTACCAATATCATCTACAGCTTGATCCAGAAAACTCTCTGTGCGACATTTGTCTGGGTCGCAGACTAAATAGCCACCGTTAACAGGGTGTCAGTCAGTTCTACGATAGTTTCCTGCACGTCACGTTCCCAAAAAAACAAAAATATAATAAAAAAAAATTAGTTTTTCAGTTGTTTTAGCTCAGTGATACAAATCCATTTTACTCAGCTGCGTGTGTAACCTTTCTGTGTGTCACAGTTCAGCACACTCGCTCCCATCCGTATATACTGTCCAGGTGACACTTTCTGTACGTCACAGAATACAACCAAGTCATTTGCTACCAATATCATCTACAGCTTGATCCAGAAAACTCTCTGTGCGACATTTGTCTGGGTCGCAGACTAAATAGCCACCGTTAACAGGGTGTCAGTCAGTTCTACCATAGTTCCTGCACGTCACGTTCCCAAAAAAAAAAAATTAAAAAAAAAATATAAAAAACAAAAATAAAAAAAAATTAGTTTTTCAGTTGTTTTAGCTCAGTGATACAAATCCATTTTACTCAGCTGCGTGTAACCTTTCTGTGTGTCACAGTTCAGCACACTCGCTCCCATCCGTATATATACTGTCCAGGTGACACTTTCTGTACGTCACAGAATACAACCAAGTCATTTGCTACCAATATCATCTACAGCTTGATCCAGAAAACTCTCTGTGCGACATTTGTCTGGGTCGCAGACTAAATAGCCACCGTTAACAGGGTGTCAGTCAGTTCTACCATAGTTCCTGCACGTCACGTTCCCAAAAAAAAAAAATTTAAAAAAAAATATAAAAAACAAAATATAAAAAAAAAATTATTTTTTCAGTTGTTTTAGCTCAGTGATACAAATCCATTTTACTCAGCTGCGTGTAACCTTTCTGTGTGTCACAGTTCAGCACACTCGCTCCCATCCGTATATACTGTCCAGGTGACACTTTCTGTACGTCACAGAATACAACCAAGTCATTTGCTACCAATATCATCTACAGCTTGATCCAGAAAACTCTCTGTGCGACATTTGTCTGGGTCGCAGACTAAATAGCCACCGTTAACAGGGTGTCAGTCAGTTCTACCATAGTTCCTGCACGTCACGTTCCCAAAAAAACAAAATTTTATATAAAAAAAAATTAGTTTTTTCAGTTGTTTTAGCTCAGTGATACAAATCCATTTTACTCAGCTGCGTGTAACCTTTCTGTGTGTCACAGTTCAGCACACTCGCTCCCATCCGTATATACTGTCCAGGTGACACTTTCTGTACGTCACAGAATACAACCAAGTCATTTGCTACCAATATCATCTACAGCTTGATCCAGAAAACTCTCTGTGCGACATTTGTCTGGGTCGCAGACTAAATAGCCACCGTTAACAGGGTGTCAGTCAGTTCTACCATAGTTCCTGCACGTCACGTTCCCAAAAAAAACAAAATTATAAAAAAAAAATTATTTTTTCAGTTGTTTTAGCTCAGTGATACAAATCCATTTTACTCAGCTGCGTGTAACCTTTCTGTGTGTCACAGTTCAGCACACTTCGCTCCCATCCGTATATACTGTCCAGGTGACACTTTCTGTACGTCACAGAATACAACCAAGTCATTTGCTACCAATATCATCTACAGCTTGATCCAGAAAACTCTCTGTGCGACATTTGTCTGGGTCGCAGACTAAATAGCCACCGTTAACAGGGTGTCAGTCAGTTCTACCATAGTTCCTGCACGTCACGTTCCCAAAAAAACAAAATTTAAAAAAAAATATTTATTTTTTCAGTTGTTTTAGCTCAGTGATACAAATCCATTTTACTCAGCTGCGTGTAACCTTTCTGTGTGTCACAGTTCAGCACACTCGCTCCGATCCGCATATACTGTCCAGGTGACACTTTCTGTGCGTCACAGAATACAACCAAGTCATTTGTACAATAATCATCTACAGCTTGATCCAAAAAACTCTCTATGCGACATTTGTCTGGGTCGCAAGTCTAAATAGCACCGTTAACAGGGTGTCAGTCAGTTCTACGATAGTTTTCCTGCACGTCAACGTTTCCAAAAAAAAAACAAAATTTTAAAAAATATATAAAAACAAAATATAAAAAAAATAAGTTTTTTAGTTGTTTTTAGCTCAGTGATACAAATCCATTTTACTCAGCTGCGTGTAACCGTTTCTGTGTGTCACTAGTTCAGCACACTCGCTCCAATCCGTATATACTGTCCAGCGTGACACTTTCTGTACGTCACAGAATACAACCAAGTCATTTGCTACATAACATCTACAGCTTGATCAAAAACTCTCTGTGCGACATTTGTCTTGGTCGCAGTCTAAATAGCCACCGTTAACAGGGTGTCAGTCAGTTCTACGATAGTTTCTGCACGTCACGTTCCCAAAAAAACAAAATTTAAAAAAAAATTAATTTTTCAGTTGTTTTAGCTCAGTGATACAAATCCATTTTACTCAGCTGCGTGTAACCTTTCTGTGTGTCACAGTTCAGCACACTCGCTCCGATCCGTATATACTGTCCAGGTGACGCCTTTCTGTAAGTCACAGAATACAACCAGTCATTTGCTACCAATATCATCTACAGCTTGATCCAGAAAACTCTCTGTGCGACATTTGTCTGGGTCGCAGTCTAAATAGCCACCGTTAACAGGGTTTCAGTCAGTTCTACGATAGTTTCTGCACGTCACGTTCCCAAAAAAACAAAATTTTAAAAAAAAAATTTGTTTTTCAGTTGTGTTAGCTCAGTGATACAAATCCATTTTACTCAGCTGCGTGTAACCTTTCTGTGTGTCACAGTTAAGCACACTCGCTCCGATCCGTATATACTGTCCAGGTGACGCTTTCTGTACGTCACAGAATACAACCAAGTCATTTGCTACCAATATCATCTACAGCTTGATCCAGAAAACTCTCTGTGCGACATTTGTCTGGGTCGCAGTCTAAATAGCCACTGTTAACAGGGTGTCAGTCAGTTCTACGATAGTTTCTGCACGTCACGTTCCCAAAAAAAACAAATTTTTAAAAAAATATAAAAAACAAAATTTAAAAAAAATTCGTTTTTCAGTTGTTTTAGCTCAGTGATACAAATCCATTTTACTCAGCTGCGTGTAACCTTTCTGTGTGTCACAGTTCAGCACACTCGCTCCGATCCGTATATACTGTCCAGGTGACACTTTCTGTACGTCACAGAATACAACCAAGTCATTTGCTACCAATATCATCTACAGCTTGATCCAGAAAACTCTGTGTGCGACATTTGTCTGGGTCGCAGTCTAAATAGCCACCGTTAACAGGGTGTCAGTCAGTTCTACGATAGTTTCTGCATGTCACGTTCCCAAAAAAACAAAATTTAAAAAAACAATTAGTTTTTCAGTTGTTTTAGCTCAGTGATACAAATCCATTTTACTCAGCTGCGTGTAACCTTTCTGTGTGTCACAGTTCAGCACACTCGCTCCGATCCGTATATACTGTCCAGGTGACACTTTCTGTACGTCACAGAATACAACCAAGTCATTTGCTACCAATATCATCTACAGCTTGATCCAGAAAACTCTCTGTGCGACATTTGTCTGGGTCGCAGACTAAATAGCCACCGTTAACAGGGTGTCAGTCAGTTCTACCATAGTTTCCTGCACGTCACGTTCCCAAAAAAACAAAATTTAAAAAAAAAAATTATTTTTTCAGTTGTTTTAGCTCAGTGATACAAATCCATTTTACTCAGCTGCGTGTAACCTTTCTGTGTGTCACAGTTCAGCACACTCGCTCCCATCCGTATATACTGTCCAGGTGACACTTTCTGTACGTCACAGAATACAACCAAGTCATTTGCTACCAATATCATCTACAGCTTGATCCAGAAAACTCTCTGTGCGACATTTGTCTGGGTCGCAGACTAAATAGCCACCGTTAACAGGGTGTCAGTCAGTTCTACCATAGTTTCCTGCACGTCACGTTCCCAAAAAAACAAAATATAAAAAAAAATTAGTTTTTCAGTTGTTTTAGCTCAGTGATACAAATCCATTTTACTCAGCTGCGTGTAACCTTTCTGTGTGTCACAGTTCAGCACACTCGCTCCGATCCGTATATACTGTCCAGGTGACACTTTC
>ONZH01030642.1:0-92669 GCA_900303285.1 Rhinella marina
ATTCAACGTTGCAAATGATAGCCAGAGTGTACCAGCAGCGAAGGGCAATAGTAGACTGCCAGCTGACAGCTTCCCAGAGAGGTGGTAGTCATGCCAGTCAGCTTCCTCAGGTGTATAATGAGGAGAGGACATGGATGGCTGGCATCTGCCAGGTCTTAGGCCCCTTTGAAGAGGCAACACATATGGTTAGCGCGATGCGGACATCATCAGTGTCACCATCCCGCTGCTGTGTCTCATCCAAAAATCCTTAAAGAACTTAATATCAGAGGATTTAGGCATGTCACAGGAGATGGGGGAAGACAGTCTGTTGTTTGCCAGCCAGAGCACCCTCACATCAGTTTCGCAGAGCAAATTACAGGAGGAGGAGGTAGAGGAGGAGGAGACTCTAGGCCACACTGCAGGGGGCAATTTGATGACAGCAGTTCAGCTAGTATGGGCTGAGGAGGAGGAATTGGAGGTGAAGGTAGAGGAGAAGGAGGAGATGGATAGTCAGTCGATTGAGGAGAGGAAAGTGTTGCGCTGTGGGACTGTACCTCACATGGCTGACTTTATGTTAGGCTGCCTTTGTCGCGATCCTCGCGTGAAGACCATTCTGGCCACCAATGATTACTGGGTGTACACCCTCCTAGACCCACGGTGTAAGGACAATTTCCCCACTCTAATTCCTGTGGAGGAAAGGACTACAAGGGTCAATTCATCCCACAAGGCCCTGGTGCAAAAAATGCTACAATCTGACACCGCTAGTGACAGGGGACAGACTGCAGTGGGCCAAGTAATAGGGGAGAGGAGGGGAAAAGGCAGCATGTCCAGCAAGGGCAGGGGTACACTGGGTCAGGCCTTTGCCAATTTTTTGTCAACCCAGCCAGAGTGTACCACCTGTCCATGGGTTAGGCAGAGTAGGATGGAACTGTACCGCCAGATGGTGAGGGAGTATGTCGCAGACCAGAGCAGCGTCCTGAGCGATGACTCCACGCCATACAATTATTGGCTGTCCAAGCTGGACAAATGGCCTGAACTGGCACAGTACGCCTTGGAGGTGCTGGCCTGCCCTGCCGCTAGCGTACTTTCGGAAAGGGTCTTTAGTGCTGCTGGGGGGATAATCACCGAAAAACGGACCCACCTGTCGACCGACAGCGCCGACAGGCTGACGTTCATCAAGATGCACAAGTCGTGGATATTCCCTCACTTCTCTTCCCCACCGCAGGATAGCAGCTGAAGTCCACAAGAGCTCTTGTATCCTCCTCTTCTTCCTACTTCTCCACCTCCTCCTCCTCTATCACAGTTGCTGACGACACAATATTTAAGGACGGCCAACAGGCTTTCTAAATTCAATATTTACGGAGGGCCAAAAGGCTCTTTAAACTCAAATTTTTGCGGAGGCCCAAAAGGCTCTCTAAAATCAAATTTTTGCAGATGGCCAACAGCCTCTCTAAACTCAATTTTTACCCAGGGCAAACAACCTCTCTAACCAAAATTTTTACGGAAGGTCAACAGGCACACAATTTTTACCGAGGACAAACAGACTCTCTACAAAAAATTTTTACGGAGGGACAACAGGCTCTGTACACACAATGTTTACGGAAGGCCAACAGGCTCTCTACACACAATCTTTACGTCGGGGCACAAAAGGCCTGTTGCTCGCCTACTGTCTCTCTTCAAAAACTTCATCCTGAGGCCATTTTAGTGGCTATTTAAAATTGTAGTTTTCTGGTGTTTCACATACTGACTCTATTCTAAAATTTCTGCCTGAGGTCCAAGTACTTCTGGCTTTTGAAAATTTTCCTCCTCCTCCTCTGCACCTACTGTTTCTCCAAGAAAACTTCTTTCTGAGGCCCAAGTACTGTGGTACTGGACTGATCCAGGTGCAGGTGACCAGACCTCAGCATGTCAGCATTGATCACTGGGTCAGTCCGCTACCAGTGTCCGCCACCTTACAGCAGCCATTCACATCCTGTCACCCAGTGTTCCCATGTATGATGCTGTAAAATATGAGTTGATCTAAACATAAGTGATCCTGACACACATGCCTATTAACTTCTATTAGATCGTATTCACCCAGCTTTCTTAGAGTCCTGATCAACAAGTTGTCATTCAAAAATCTCAGAAAGTTGAGTGACAGCTTCTCTATGCTTGCAAGTGGTAATGGTTTCGCTGTCTTGAATTCATACGCAACAGCGTATAGAGTAAATTATACGTAGCAATAGCGTATGCTTCTTTTATGGTTTGATTTGTTCACTGGACGCCCTAGAAATAGACATAATTTAGAGTAACTAGTTCCAGGAAAAACTTTGCCACTTGAACATTATAGACAGTTATCTCAGTTTAAATGAAGTAGTTATTAAATTATGAATGATTATATCAATTAGCAAATGTTGCTTTGTCATCCACTGCAGAATACAATCCCAAAAGATCAAAGCTTTCTATTCTTCAGAGATTCAATGTTGTATTTTCATTTGATCTGATGTTATTGTTGGAGTGGTTATGTTTCATATGTTTCAGACTAAGTGCAACATTAGTTCATTATTCTTTTCATTTGCTGTTCAAGTAGAGATCAAATTAAACAAAAAGCAGCTAAATGTTAGATCAGTAAAAGGTGGCAACTGACTTAAAATTAAAAACAAAACTAGAACAAGTATCAACCCCCCCCCCCCCCCCCCCCCCATGGAGGTTGTGTCACAAACATATTGTACGATTTTCAAAGCAGCACTTGAATCTGAATACTTTTCTAATTGCATGTAATTAAAAATGTAGAATAGCCAGCGAGCTATTCAATAAAATGTATATGAGCGCCACCTGCTGTTTGTTCTTTTCCTAATTTTTTCTCCGTCTCACTGAGCCTGTCGAATGTGCTCAGTTTAAATATACAACTGCCACTAGCCACATGCTGTGTTAAAAGCTGTGGCAGTTACAGGGAGAGAGCTGCAGCAGATAGGACGCACCCCCTGAGCTGCCAGGCAGACATATATCTAGTAGAGCAATTGGAGCAATGAATGGGGCGAACTCTGGATCCATGTATGGTACAAGGCTGGTTCTAGCTTTGTTACAAAGGTATTGTCATGTACTATATGATGTTTGATTTTCATTTTTTACATCAATCAATTCAAATTTAAATGGCCAATTTTCACATCAATCAATTAAAGGTGTTTTCCGGGTTCAGAGCTGAACCCGGACATACCCTTATATTCACCCAGGCAGCCCGCCTGAACAGGGCATCGGAGCATCTCATGCGCCGATGCCCTCCCTTGCCCTGCCCTGGATCGCGCAGGGCAAGGGCTCTTTTGTTTACATAACACACTGCCGGGCGGAGGCCAGTTAAAGAAGCGTGATTCGTCATTCCATAGAACATGTTTCCTCTGCTCCTCTACTCTATCTGACCCCTGACATCGTGCTTGGTGATGTAAGACTTGCATGTAGCTGCTCAGCCATGGAAACCCATGCCATGAAACTTCCGACGCTTTGTTTTTGTGCTGATGTTCATGCCAGAGGATGTTTGGAGGTCTTTAATGAAATATGGAGCTCATTTATTAAGACCGGTGATTTACATGCTGTTCTTAATTGTCTCTGTACTGCTGGAAGAAGGGCCAAAGTTATTTGGAGGAGCAAGCTTCTACATGACTTTGGCGCTTCCTCCAGCAGGCCATGCAACAACTTTAAATCTACACATGGCTAGATTTAAGGCATTTTCTATTTCAAAAACTGGCATAGAAAATGATGAATGAGACGGGCAGTCAGCACGCACTCTTCTCCGCCCATGTCCCCTTTCTTTTTTCTCAATCTATCGGAAAAGTGGTGTGATTGGGGAGAAGTCACAGATTTTGTTTAAAAATGGTGTGCAACAAAATCTGCGACTGATATATGCCACATATGATGAGGGGACATCCTCTACTTCTGGAGGAAAGAAGGCTTCTACTTAAACATACAAGAGGATTCTTTACAGTAAGAGAAGTGAGAATATGGAATTCTCTGTCTGACAAGGTGGTGATGGTGAATTCACTAGAGGTGATATGTGAATATCGGATACAAGGATGGACCGCCATGCAACAGTAGAGCAGCTCACCACCGAAATAAACCATGGGGCTAACAGATGTGTGTCTAAAACAACAGTTCAACGAACCCTACTACATAAGGGGCTCTGAAGCACACAGATGGTCATTGTTCCTCTGCTAATAGAGTTGCATTGGCAGAAAAGGCTTCAATTTTCTTCGCAGTATCACCATTCGAACTCCATTGATTGACAGTGGGTTGCCTTCTCCAATGAGTCACGTTTTTTGTTTCATTAAATGGTTGTACGTTGATGTGTCAGGCGAGAAACATCAGAAAACAAACACTCTGCAACCATTGCTTGAAGAACACAAGCTGGCAGTGGCAGCGTTATGGTCTGGAGAAAGTTTTTGTGGAATTCTCTGGGCCCACTCATCCATGTAGAAGGCAATGTCTGACATTAGTTGGAAAAGCATGCCCAACACTAACATGTACTACCCTGGCCTCCTTGTTATGTGGGACCGCCTTGATTGTCATTTTAACTCTGTGGATCCTTCCCTATGCTCTCTACAGCAGCTGTGAGATGCACTGCAGTCGGCATGGCTCTAGAGATACCTGTGCCAACCTACTAGGTCCTTATTGAGTCACTCCCAGCACATCTAGTTGTTATCTACTGTATGTTGCATATGGCGGTTACTCTGGATATTAGTTGGTGGTCATAATAATTTGACTCAACTGTGTGTGTATATTTTTTTGTTCTTTGTATGTTTCTAAGCAAATGTAAGGACTTTTCAATTCACTTACTTCATCTACAGTGTCCCTGTTCTCCTAGTTAGCTGAGCGTCACATGACCTGCAGGGCTGCCATCAGGAATTTCGGGGCCCCCTACAGGCAAATTTCGCGGGCCCCCCCCCTTTCGGGTAACCTTTACAGATTTGCTTAATATGCAGCAGCCTCCACATAGCACATTACATCTTTCTTTTTTACGGCATATCACAACTCCTTTTTTTGCCCAAAAGATTAGTAAGCCTGCCACCGCGACAAGGTAGACTCTTTAGGCAGGATCCTACCCTAGGCTAATGTTTTTACGCTACATGTTATATTATTATTATTCACACACTAATAAACATTTTCAATAGGGAAACACAGTTGCCATTAAATTCAGTTACATGCTTGTAAGTGCAGAGTGTTGAGGCACATTGTGTTGATCTGAGGTCTGATGGGGGCACAAGACGCTGATCTGAGGTCTGATGGGGGCACAAGACGCTGACCTGAGGTCTGATGGGGGCACAAGATGCTGACCTGAGCTCTGATGGGGGCACATTGTGTTGATCTGAGGTCTGATGGGGGCACAAGACGCTGATCTGAGGTCTGATGGGGGCACAAGACGCTGACCTGAGGTCTGATGGGGGCACAAGACGCTGATCTGAGGTCTGATGGGGGCACAATGTGTTGATCTGAGGTTTATTATCCCTGTACTGTGACATCACTGTGTGTATTATCCCTGGACTTTGACATCACTGTGTGTATTATCCCTGTACTGTGACATCACTGTGTTTATTATCCCTGTACTGTGACATCACTGTGTGTATTATCCCTGGACTTTGACATCACTGTGTGTATTATCCCTGTACTGTGACATCACTGTGTTTATTATCCCTGTACGGTGACATCACTGTGTTTATTATCCCTGTACTGTGACATCGCTGTGTTTATTATCCCTGTACTGTGACATCGCTGTGTTTATTATCCCTGTACAGTGACATCGCTGTGTTTATTATCCCTGTACAGTGACATCGCTGCGTTTATTATCCCTGTACAGTGACATCGCTGTGTTTGTTATCCCTGTACAGTGACATCACTGTGTTTATTATCCCTGTACGGTGACATCACTGTGTTTGTTATCCCAGTACTGTGACATCACTGTGTTTACAAAAATAATTAAATAATTAAAAAAAAATGGCGTGGGGTCCCCCCCTTTTTTCCTTCGCCAGCCAGATACAACCAGCAGCGGCAGCCTGGCACTACCAGGGTGGGAAGGGACACGGTAATTGGCCCTTCCCAGCCTAATGGTACCAGCCTGCAGCTGCCCCAGAGCCAGACCCTCAATTTAGAAGGTCCGGTCCTGCGGGTACCCGGCTCTTCCCGGCACCCCTGGTGGCGGTGGGTGCCGAGGTAATAGATGTTGGGGTTAGTGCTGGCCTGCCATACCGGCAAGCACTAAGCCCAGTATTACACAATACTGTAGTATTGTAAAAAAAATGCAAGCACACAAGTATAAAACATTTTATTGAAATAAACACTCCCCCAGACCCGTCTTTGACCATTTTATTAAAAAAAAAAAAAAAAAAGCTGGTCCGACGTAGTCCACTGAATCCGACGTAGTCCTCTGCATTCACGACCCTGAAAAATAGAAACAAACACACAAACACAGACCACTTACCTCTTCCTGCACTGGGATAATACACACAGCGATGTCACTGTACAGGGATAATAAACACAGTGATGTCACAGTACAGGGATAACAAACACAGTGATGTCACAGTACAGAGATAATAACCAGAGTGATGTCACAGTACAGGATAATAAACACAGTAATGTCACTGTACAGGGATAATAAACACAGTGATGTCACAGTCCAGGGATAATAAACACAGTGATATCACAGTCCAGGGATAATAAACACAGTAATGTCACAGTCCAGGGATAATAAACACAGTGGTGTCACAGTCCAGGGATAATAAACACAGTGATGTCACAGTCTAGGGATAATAAACACAGTGATGCCACCGAACAGGGATAATAAACACAGTGATGTCACCGAACAGAGATAATAAAAACAGTGATGTCACAGTACAGAGATAATAAACACAGTGATGTCACAGTACAGAGATAATAAACACAGTGATGTCACAGTCCAGGGATAATAAACACAGTGATGTCACAGTCAAGGGATAATAAACACAGTGATGTCCCAGTACAGAGATAATAAACACAGTGATGTCCCAGTACAGAGATAATAAACACAGTGATATCACAGTCAAGGGATAATAAACACAGTGTACAGAAAGTTAAAAAAAATATATATATACTTACCTTTTTCATAGCAGCAGGGCCAGCATCATCAGAGCAGGAGATCTTCTTCTCATGTCTGAAGGGGGCGGGGCCTATGCTGCCGGCCATCCCCGCCGAGACCTGAGGAGTGCCTGGGAGGTACGGAGAGCTGCAGGGGGGACAGGAGGGAGGATGGAAGAAGCAGACAGCCGGTTTCAGCTGTCTGCTCCTTCCTGCAACAGGCAACTGTCTCTACGTCCTATGGACGCAGAGACAGCTGCCAGAGGCCCGGGCCCCCCTTTCTTGACGAATCTGCCCGGGCCCCCCACAGCAGGTTCTGCTGTACCCCCCTGATGGCAGCCCTGATGACCTGTGATGTCAGCTTCTTTCATGCCCCCTGCACTGCTGATCTGCTGGCTGAGCTGTCTGACCTATGTCTAGACTCCCACTGGACTCTTCAACAAAGTGGAGTCTATGCCTCAGGTACTGAGCAGCCGCAGTGTGTCCTCTTCTTCAGACACTGAAGAGACAAATGCTGTGCACAGGATCTTCTCTCTCTCTCCTCACCCTTAGAACACAGAGCTGGCAAAGACTGGAGGAGTTCATTTCTCTGTACTCTTCTCCTGGCTGTGAAGAAGTGCCTGCAGAGATTTGCACAAGAACAGGTTGTGGGAAGATCTTGTGTGTATCAATAATACCAATGTACTGTACAGCTGGGACTTGTAGTCTCACACATACAACATGAGTATCCCAGTAGTCAGACTGCAGACAGGGAAGCAATTTTATTCACTCCCTTTGCAGTGCAGGGAAAAGAAAATGCAGTTTTTATTGACACTCACAAATATTCATGAGGAAAACCTCCGAAATTGTTGTTACACACCCCACAGCTCTGCTACTGCATGTAAACAAAGGGACCAGAACAGAACTAGTGAAATGAATATATATAATGTTTTTGCCTAAAACTTGCTTAGCCTTTGTATGTATTGCTTCCGTCAGATTTTTTTTAAACATTAAGGGGGGAATTTATCATTAGGAGAATATTTGAAGTCAGTTTTGCTTCAGTCTGTGTTGGAGTACTTTCTGCCACATTTATCAAACGTCACAGGTTGTTTGATAAATGTGGCTTGTCCTTAAACCTAACATTTCTGTCTAGAGAAGCTACTCCACTTTTCCTACTCCACCCTCCTCCTGGAGTGAGACTGCGACTATTTTGCGACTTTTTTAAAAAAGTCGCAATGATAAATCTGGAGTGAAACTCATTAACATGGCTAACCACACCCACTTTTCCACCCATATTACAAACTGGAGTGAGTGGTGTACACATGCAAAAAGTCGCAAAAAAATGCGCAAAAAAGTCGCAAAAGCCCTATCGTGCGACTTTTTGAAGACAGAATTCTGGAGTGAAGGTATGATAAATCAGGGCCTAATTCTTTTTTGTAAAGTTTTAACAAATATAAGGTAAGAAAAAGCACCCACTAATTTAGCAGGGTACAAGGACAAGATATGACATAAAAATGAATAGATAAGCATTAAAATCAGTGTAAGATTTACAGTGCATTATTTTTTTTAGATACCGTAACTCGGATAATCCCTTTAACTCTACACCAGCCCTCTTGGTACTGTAGATTTAAGACATTTTCCACTCCAAAAAAAAGTACTAAATAAATGAACCGGGCCCACTGGCCTGCCCCCATCCTCCCCAAGCCAAGGGGAATGATAAATGTCCCCCTTTGTCTTTTTAGCCATACTAAATAAGTAACTATATGCATATACCCTCCTGCACAAACTTAACCACTTCACGTCCGCCCATTGACTATAAACGTCCATGAAGTGGTTGTTTATTTCTGAATGGACGTTTCTGAACGTCCATTCAGAAATAGCAGCTGTACGCTTATCGTGCAGCTGCACAGTGGGGTACCTGCTGTCAGTGACAGCAGGGTACCCCAAAGAGAAGGCAGGGACCATTCCCAGGGGTCCCTGCCTTGTAGATTGCTGTATACACAGCGCTCACCAAGCTCTATGTATATAGAGCAGGAAGCGCTATTGCGCTTCTTGTTCCAGCCCGGCGGTCACGTGATCGCTGGGGTCGGGAGCGTGCAGGAGCTGCCGGGTCTCTCATAGACCCGATCAGCCCTGCACTGAGGCTGTACAGCATAGTATTATGCTGTACAGCCTCTCTGGGGATGTATTTCCCCTGTAACTGGGGCTACTATGTCAGCCCCAGTTACAGGAGAAATCAAGTGTAAAAAAAAAAATAAAAATAAGTGAAGTTAAATGTCCCCCCTCTTGTATGACCTTATGGGGGACACAAAGTATAAAATAAAAAATAAAAAAATAATAAAAAAATAGAGTATTATATAAAAAAATAAAATAAAAATCACATATAAAAAAAATAATTTTCCCCCAAATAATATGTCATTAAAAAAATGTTACAAATAAAAATAAATAAATAAAATATTTGGTATCACCGCGTCCGAAATGACCGTCTCTTTAAAAATATCACATGATCTACCCCATCAAGTGAACTGCGTAAAAAAAATTTAATAAAAATTATGCCAAAACAGCTTTTTTTGTCGCCTCACCTACCAAAAAACATATCATATAATCAAAAAGTCGTATGCATCCCAAAATGATAGCAATAAAAAAGTCACCTCATCCCGCAAAAAATGAGCCCCCACACAAGATCATAGCCCGAAAAATGAAAAAAATGGCTCTTAAAAATGTGTATCACAAAAACATGATTTTTTTTTCTAAAAATGCTCTTATTGTGTAAAACGTAAAAAAAAATAAATAAAAAATAGACATATTTGGTATTGTTGCATCTGTAACAACTGGCTCTACAAAAATATCACATGATCTACCCCATCAAGTGAACGGTGTAAAAAAAAAATAGAAAAATGCCCCTAAACTGCTTTTTTTTTTTAGTTAACCTCCCAAAAATTAGATTAAAAAGTGATCAGAAAGGCGGATTTACCCCAAAATGGTGCCAATAAAAAGCACAGCTTGTCCCGCAAAAAATAAGACCTCACACAGCTCAGTCCACAAAAAAATTAAAAAGTTATCACTCTTACAAACCATGACAAAAAATTCCATGTTAGAAAATGCAGATGCTGCTCCTCCCCTTCTGAGCCCTGGTGTATCCCCAAATAACAGTTTACGACCACATGTGGGGTGTTTCTGCAAACTGCAGAATCGTGGTAATAAATATTGAGTTTTGTTTTGTTGTTAACCCTTGATGTGTTATAGGAAAAAAATGATTAAAATGGAAAATCTGCAAAAAAAGTGAAATTTTGAAATTTCACATCTATTTTGCTTTAATTCCTGTGGAATACTTAAAGGGTTAACAACATTTCTAAAACCAGTTTTGAATAGTTTGAGGAGTGTAGTTTCTAAAATGGGGTAATTTATGGGTGGATTTTATTATGTAAGCCTCACAAACTGGCTTCAGAACTGAACTGGTCCTTAAAAAAGTTGATTTTGCAAATATTGCGTCTAAAATTCTAAACCTTCTACTGTCCTAAAAAAATAAAATGACACTACCAAAATGATGCCAACATAAAGTAGACATATGGGGAATGTAAATTAAAAAGGATTTTATGGGGTATCACTATCTGTCTTAAAAGCAGAGAGATTCAAATTTAGAAAACAGTGAATTTTTTCAAATTTTCGTTAACTTTTGGATTTTTTTATAAATAAAATTAAAACTTATCGACTCAAATTTACCATTAACTTGAAGTACAATGTGTCACGAGAAAACAATCTCAGAATCGCTTGGATAAGTAAAAGCGTTCCAAAGTTATTACCACATGTAGTCAGATTTGCACACGTGTCAGATTTGCAAAATTAGGCCTGGTCAGGAAGGGGGTAAATGGCCCGGATGGGAAGTGGTTAAGCACATACACATATACATTTCTATACAGTTGCACACACATAACCATACATACATGCAGACACTAAAACATACAAATGCACATGTTGACACACATCTATACATTAACACCAAAACCCTTATACGTCTTTGTTAATTTGTGTAATATGTGTACCCAGCATTGGGAAAGCAATAGCCATACTAGCTCCTGCTTATCCCTGTATGCAGTACAGGAATTCTTGATGGCCACACTGCACCTTCAATACCATGTGGTCATTTAGGACAGTCTATACAGTGTGGCATTCATTAGTTAAATGTCAGACAGCTGCGGCCTAATTAGATGCATGGTTCTTGACCGCAGCTATCTGAGAACCAATTGGATCATGACTATGCCGTGTGGTCATACCCTAAAACATTTAGGAACTGTACATGTAATTAGGTCATCCAAGTACCATAGTTGCAACATCTAGGGATTCAACTTTATAAGATACTAGCAGAAAGACCCGGCTTCGCCTGGGTATATTTCATCTATTTATTTAATGTTTCTGTGTGTCATTGCAGAGAGAAAGTCAATGCAGCTGACAGAAATTGATTTTTACCTTCATTTTTTCAATCCCTATTGGCTGTGGAGTGGGAGGGGGTGTGGTTTAATTGGACACGGGGGGGGGGTTAAGTCCTTCATTTCAGGGTGGCCTGAATTATAGGTTAATGCCATGGTAATTTGAGGAAACACAATGGGTAGCAGTGAAAGAAAACATTGCTTTGCGCGGGTATATTTAATCTATTTTATTTAATGTTTCTGTGTGTCGTTGCAGAGAGAAAGTCATCCTCCCTCCCATCCCTGCAGCTGACAGATGTTGATTTTTACCTTCAATTGTTCAATCTCCATTGGCTGCGGAGTGGGAGGGGTCATGGCCTGACTGAGTCGGGGGCGTGACGTTGCAAGACCTGGGGCGGGGTTTTAAGTCCTTCTTTTGATGGTGGCCAGAATTACAGGTCGATGCCATGGTAATTTATGAGGACACGCCATGGGAAACAGTGGAAGAAAACATTGCTTTGCACGGGTATATTTAATTTTATAATTTTATAATCTATTTCATTTAATGTTTCTGTATGTTGTTGCAGAAAGAAATCCAACTTCCCTCCCACCCCTGCAGCTGACAGAAGTTGATTTTTACCTTCATTTTTTAAATCCCCGTTGGCTGCGGAGTGGGAGGGGGCGTGGCCTGACAGAGTCGGAGCGTGGTTTCGCGAGATCTGGGGCGGGGGTCAGAGTGGCATGAATTACAGGTCGATGACATGGTAATTTATGGGGACCCGCAATGGGTAGCAGTGGAAAAAAACATCTTTTATTAGTACTAAATGGTCGTAGTCTAAAATTAGTCAATTTCATCTACGATTTTTGTGTGTCGTTGCAGAGAGAAATTCACCCTCCCACCCCTGCAGCTGATTTTTTTCAATCCCGGTTGCCTGCGGAGTGGGAGGGGGCGTGGCCTGGCAGAGTTGGGGGTGTGGATTATCAAGATGCTTCAAACGGTTGTAGTCTGAAATTAGTCTATTTCATCTAAAATTTTGTGCGTCATTGCAGAGAGAAATTCACCCTCCCACCCCTGCAGCTGACAGAAGTTTATTTTTCCCTTCATTCTTTCAATCCCTGTTGGCTGCGGAATGGGAGGGGGCGTGGCCCTACAGAGTTGGGGGTGTGGCTTAGCAAAGCGCTTCGCATAGGTGATTTAATCTATTTCATTTAATGTTTCTGTGTGTCGTTGCAGAGAGAAAGTCAACCTCCCACCCATCCCTGCAGCTGACAGAAGTTGATTTTTACCTTTATTTTTTCAATCCCTGTTGGCTGCGGAGTGGAAGGCGGCGTGGCCTTACAGAGTCAGGGCGTGGCTTAGCAAAGCGCTTCGCATAGGTGCATTTAATCTATTTCATTTAATGTTTCTGTGTGTCGTTGCAGAATGGCTGTGGAGTGAGAGGGGGCGTGGCCTGACACAGACGGGGCGTGGCTTAGCAAAAGGCTTCGAACGGTTGTAGTCTATAATTATTGTATTTCATCTAAAATTTTTGTGTGTCGTTGCAGAGAGAAATTCACCCTCCCACCCCTGCAGCAAACAGAAGTTTATTTTTACCTTCATTTTTTCAATTCCCATTGGCTGCGGAGTGGGAGGGGGCGTGACCTGACAGAGTCGGGGGCGTGGATTAGCAAGACGCTTCACATGGGTGTATTTAATCTATTTTATTTAATGTTTGTGTGTGTTGTTGGAGAAAGAAAGTCAAGCTCCCACCCATCCCTGCAGCTGACAGAAGTTGATTTGTACCTTTATTTTTTTCAATCTCTGTTGGCTGCGGAGTGAAAGGGGGTGTGGCCTGACAGAGTTGGGGGTGTGGCTTAGTGAGACCTGGGGCGGGGGTTTTAAGTACTTCTTTTAGGGTGGCCTGAATTAAAGGTCAATACCATGCTTATTTATGAGCCCACGCAATAGGCAGCAGTGGAGGAAAACATCTTTTATTACTACTGAACTGTAGTAATAGAAAAACACAAGTTATATTTATGGTAACCGGAATACCTTTAACAGTGTCAGTGAATAGAAATGGATGAGATCCTCAGCTGCTGATAATTACCTGGTTGTTATGGAAACCTGCTCTCCCTGTGTGTGCCTTTGCAGAGAATGGCAGTTGGAGTTTAAAACCAAAGTTCCCACTTGTAATGTTGGCTAATGGAGATCATATTTTGGGAATATCTCAGGAACGGTATGTCCTAGAGAGATGAGACCTGGTCTAAAACCTTCCCGGACACCTGATGTACCTGTGTGCCGAATTTGGTGAAAATCGGTCCAGTAGTTTGGTCGCGCATAGAGAACAGACAGACAGACAGCCAGACAGACAGAAACTCATTTTTATATTATTAAGAGATTATTTAATACAATAAAATGTAAGATTATTGATTCCATAGTCCAAAAAGCATCTCTATAACTGGAAGTTCTCACCTGAAACATGTCCATCCTCATACAGAGTCACACAGCACATGGTCTGGAGTATTCTCCATTATAACTGTGAATGGAAAATTTAAAACCTCTCTTGGTGCATCTGTCCAGTCAGTGATGCAACCTTCAAAGCTTTAGCAACATAAAAGCTCTAAAATTGTACTGTATGGGCTGTTCCTGCAAAATGAGATGGTAATCAATACTGCGGGAACATATGTAGATGTGAGGGCTTAGAACATCTGACCTTGAAATGTCAATAGTCTGCTACAGATGCTGCACATTGTTGACCTGATGTAATTAACTCAATTTTGATTTGTCTTTCCTGTCAGAAATAGAGTGACAGAATCACAAACAAGGAGTATTCAGAAATTTAGAATTTCAAAGGAAGTATTGAACAAAGGTATATGTAAACTTAGAGACAACAGCTATACCTACTATCAGGACCATGGAGAGGGTGGTCCAATGTGAATTAAGGGGATACTGTGCTTTTAAAACATATCCAAAGCGTATCTAGGATCCCTATGATCAATGTATCAGGGGCATACACCAGAATTTTGATTATACACTGTTCAGCTGTCATCAATGTGCTGTTTGTGGTATTGCAGATTAGCTGAACCTCATCCCGGTACATACAGCTGGGCTGCAGTACTTTACACAAGACACAAAACTAAGCAGTGCTGTTTGATAAAACATTATGGCTCCTTTATTCTTTTTGAACTTAAGGGCCCTACGATATTGTTTAAAAGCATAGAATCCCTTTAATATAAGTTCAAAATCCCTGCTTTCAAAATCCCTGTTTCGAACCTACAGGACTAGATACTTTAATGGTATGTGCACTTGGTTCATATTATGAACACATTTTCTGCACAGATTTTTGTGCGGAAAATCCTGCAACGTAATTCAGACAAAGCTAAGTAGACAAATGTCGCTGCCATTTAGGACAAGTCCCAAACTAGGGGACTTCATCTTGTTACCTGTGGGTTTCAAATTGGTTAATGGGTTTTCCCCTGTCAGGGGATGCAGCCCACCTAAGAATCAAAGACCCCAAAACTCTGCTGGTTAAGTATGCACTTTGCATGATTTTTTACAGTGTCTTTTATTATGGATATCAAAGTGCCCTGCTACAATGATAATTGTCACTATGAGAGACTTTACTGCTAGGTCTTTGCTGCGCCTGATTATACTCAGCAGCCCCTCCTGCCACTGGTATCAAACAAGATTTATTAAAATCTCAGGTAATAAGTAAAATCAAAATATAAATAAGTACAATTTGCAATATTCTTCAAAATAAAAAATTATTGGCTTAAAATATAACATTTAAGAACAGGTTAAAATGCATGTAAAATATTGGCTCTGGTGAGAAATAATCAGCTAAATCAGCTAAAAATGTATTCCACATTATGTAAGCACCATTTCTTTTTGCTTTTGAGATATCCTCCACGTAACAGACAGTGGGTGTGGACCCACTGTGCTAACTAACCAGTTTGACTTTGGGCTTAACATAAGGGCATTGTGCTGGCAGTTTCCTGATATTCACCCTTTAACCCTTGTACAGGGATCTCGACTTTGCTGAAGGGAATCAACCAGGCTGCTACCTTATGGAGTAGTCTTGGTGTAGTTGTCAGCTGACCCATGGGGGTCAGAGACACCTGTGCGAAGCTCCAAAGGATCAGGTAGAAGGCATAGTCTGAACACAGTCCAAGGTCAGGGCAAATTGAGTATGTGAGTATTCCAGATTGCAGTTCCAAGGTCGGGGCAGGCTGAGTTCATGCATAGTCCAGGTAACAGTTCTAAGGTCGGGGAAGGCAGCAAGGAACAGAATCAGTAGACAGGTAAGGCATGGTACGTGGGTAGCCAGACAAGACATCACACCTTCGCTGGTTACTAGACACTAGAAAACCTCAAAGGTCAGCCGAGGAGGTGGAACCATTGCAGCCTCTCAAGTAATAGCTACAAATGTCATACAATGCAAGGCTGCTACACAATCACACTTATGTAATAGAATATGGCACATTCAACAATGAATCATTAAATCAACTGATCTTTTTTTCAGTTAGTGCTCAGAGATACGAAAATCATACCAGTCAAATTGGAGGCACCATCTATTGACCGCATTTTCAGCCCTCTTGCTCCTCATCAGTACAGAGAAGAGGAGTTCAGAGGTAGATGTTGTGTGAAGTACTGTTGCCCACTGAAGAGGCAAATGGGTGTATGGAGAGTATTTTCGGCATGCTTTATAGGAAACAGTATGCAAAGACTAGTCAATCAGTACCCCGCTCTTTACTGATGAGGGGCAAGAACCCGGAATCAACTGCTAAGGCTGGGTTTACATCATGCATTTGTCTTAAGTTCAATGTATACAAAAAATGTATATATTAAACAGATGTCTCAGACTGATCTCATACCGTTGCATTTGTCACTAGAGTTCAATTGTGAAAAAAAAGTATATATTAATGTATAGATTTTTTGGATTGACTCTGCAGGATGGAAAAGCATAGTGTACTACGCTTTTGTATATTTTTTCCCAAACATATAAGTTAAATGTACAGCAAAAATGTGATGCAAACCCAGCCTTAGAGATGTGTGTCTCTGGTCGGCTTGTATATTCTAATTTGTGTACCTTTTTCCCACGGAACACTGCTTGAAAAATAGATCTCCATACAGTGATGTGTCTCATCAGCAGCAGCAATACCATCCCTGAGAGGCAGCTAAGGACTTGTTCATGTCTCCATTTGTGGATCCGGAAGGCTGTTCCAGCGCAGAGCAGCCTGCCAGATCCTCTACTTCACCTTCGGATCACCACTGACTGCAATGAGGTCCAGTGGTAATCTGTCCGATTTCTGGAAAAAATGACACAACTTCTGTATTATTATCTCCTGGGTGACCAATAATGAAGTGAACAATGCTCAGAAGGTCATTTTTCTTTTTCTTCATGTGCATGAAACAGCATACTCAATGGAGAACCATTTTGATTTATTTTAAATATGAAACAACATTTTTATTCAGGAAATATAAAATTTTGGAAGCATTTTGGATACCCCCCCACAATTGCATAACACCACCACAATGCTAGTGGTGAGAACAACCGTTATTTAACCAGGCCTATGTAGCGTTTCATATAGCACGCGATCATACTTTGCACTGGTGGGGGTTTGCATGTTGCTTGCAGGGAGGAGAGATAAAACACACACTGCATTGCCAGGCAATCATTTAAAGCAGTAAGCTTTTAGTGTCCATTAGACATTGCTTCACTGCCCACAGGGAATATCAGCTCTCTCCCAGCATGCAAACGTGACATCACTCTGCAGCAAACTGCATCTGACGTGGCAATTTTATCCAAAGTATGCAAATTCAAGGAGTCCTATATGAAGATGGTATATAATACTACTGATGGATAATGATATACAATCTGTGTCATCATATCAACAACCAAACAGAATAAGACAGGAAGATATGTAATAAATGAAACAAAACCTTCAAATAAATAATATACAATATATCATATGTGTTACCGTACTGAAACAAAATGCCTGGATGTGTGCTGCATTTACCTTCTGTATAACACATCTTACTTTATTAGTAGTTTAGTATATCTACTGAACTTACCTACAACGTCAGGCATTAAAGAGTAATATAAAGGGATATTAGACACAGACGGCCTATAGCTTTGCATGACTCATTCATTCTATTCAGTCTGTATATAACCATGCTATATCTTTAAATAATAATGTAATATCAAAAGCTATTATATTTTCCAAATTCTTTCCATCCTGCATGCATCTGTTAATAACTAGAAAGGGTTACATCTAGAAAGCGCAGATCATGCTTGTACAGCATCTTTCCCTGCATCTGCGGCTTGTCCTTGAAGGAGAGCATCACACTGCAGCCCAGCAAATCTCTAGCTTTAGAAGTAGCTGGAACTCATCCAGTGGTCCTTTGCATTTCTCCCTCTCCCTCCTCCCCATCCTTTTTTCAACCTATAGCTCCTCCTTTCTAGCCCCCTGTCCCACCTAGTTCTTAACATGATTAATATTTTAGAGCTGGATACTCCTGGTCATTGGTCAGACTGCAGTGCAGCCATTTGATAAGAAGCTGGAGAAAGATCCGAAAACTATCACACTGCCACCACTGTACTGAGGACCAGCACATCTCCAGTAGGACTCAGGTCAAGCTAAGGAGTCCCTTAAACTTTGCTATATTTATAAAGGCAGCATGGATGTCTTCAAGAAAGGCTTCTCTATGGCTAAGGAAGGTGTGGTGGCTGCTGCAGAGAAAACCAAGCAGGGTGTGACAGAGGCTGCAGAGAAGACCAAAGAGGGCGTCATGTATGTAGGTGAGTGATGCAAGTTAGGTAGATGATCACGGAGGTCTAAATGTTATGTGTCAATGTCCTTTCATACACTGATGACCTTGCCTTTTATAATGTCTCAGCCCTGCCCAACCCATTAGTTGTTAAAGTACTGGTACATGTCAGTGATTCAGTTTTCCAAATGATTATTGAGTTGTAGCCCTATTTCTGTGAAATATTACCCAATGTCTTCTGCATTTCTTTTATTTCAGCACATTTGATAAAATTATAACAGAATATGTTCACTTCATCAGAAAAACATCTCTATGCTTATTAGAAAATGTATGGGAGAGAGATATGAAGCTGAACTGAGTTTTTCATTGGTGGGACATTTGCCTTGGGTACCATTCTGCCTTGCCAATCGAATCTTTCATACAGAAAAGAATCTTTGGTCCAGGTCAGGAGAATGAAATCCTAATTAAAACTCTAATAGAAATACGTATTTGAGGGATGAGTTAATGAAATAAATCTGCATAAGATGAACATATCACGATCATACCCACCCTTCGTGAGCCATGCAGACTGCAGACTTTGATGTCTCATTGCCAGTTTCATCCTGCTGCAGAGGGCCAGGGCATATCACTCAGTTAGGATGCCCCATGGGTTATTCAGAATGACAGTGAGCTCTCCAAAGTGCTGATCTCTGGTCACAAACCGGGTTCCCATTTCACCCCCATAAAAGCTAAATATTCTCACAAATGCACAAGAGTTTGTCGTGTATTGTGAAGTTTTAAATTTTGCATTATTTGAAATGAAAGGCGATTATAGAGAAATATTAATATCTATAGAGGAGTGGCCCAGCTGGGTTTTTCTACTGGTTCTAGTATGTACTATTCTATATAAAAGACAGTTAACAAGCATTGCCCCAAGTAATAAACTCAGCTTTACTACGTCTTTTATGTTGGTGCTTCAGGAGCAATAGGAAATAGCTATACCGGACGTACATCACATGGATTTGGCATGACTAGGTATGGGAAAGATGATATATGATATGATTAACCTGAGAAAGCTACTGTTGAATGATATTGTAAACTGTTTTGTCCTCAGTGATTCCTCTGACATTTAAGGACTTAAACTGGGTTGTACTGTAGGGTGGTGCAAATAAGATAAATGTCTGAGGAGGGCTGAGTCGGGTGTGACAGATACACTGCAGAGAAATGGCTATTGATATCTGATCTTCTGCATAATTGTCTTACATCAATATATGCATCTCAACAGTCTTGGGTATTTAACAAAATTTATTATCTATCTATCTTCATCATCATCATTCTACTATCTATTTATATATTTCATATCTGTCTATCTATAAATCTATTTACATCTATCTATCTATCTCTCTGTAAATCTGATATATCTGTCTATCCCACCAACCATACATCCACTTCCATCCAATATCTATGTCTATCTATCTAGCACTAGTTTTGGGAGAAAAACTTAAATGTAAAAAATAAAAACATATAAATATATTGCACACTGCACTAATAAATTGTCTGCTTACTGGAGTATTGCGTGTTGAGACTTAGCTCTAAACTTGAATACATATAGCTGCATTGTCAGTATCATCACAAGGCCTCTTGTGGCTTACAAGAGTAATACTAGAATAGCTAAGTCATTGGGCTTTTAGCATCAATATCAGCTCTTTATCCATAGTGGATTCATAGATATCAGTAATCATTTCACTATGGGCTGGGGCTACACATTACATTGGATGATCTTGGTAATAAAAGTGTAACTATTGAGTGACAGCAGCAGTTCACAGTTCTTCTAGACTGTAGCTGTAGCTCAACAGTTAAAATCAGAATTTTTGCTACAAAAAATAGTTGTGTAGCCCCAGTCTGTAGGATTAAACAGTACGTACGGTACTATATGTATATATTCATAACATACCATACATATACACATAAATGTACATAGACCATAAAACTGTCATGTTAACAGCAGAAGGGAATCCAGCCTAAGAGTCTGGATTTGTAACTCTACATTGAGTTGCTTTATTTTTCCATAGAAGTCAGAATCAATCTATTTGAAACCTCCTGAGATATTGCTGCAAGATAGAACAAGCCAGCTCTGGCGTCATCATGTCCATTCATCAGAGAAAGCTGCAGAGAATTGGGTGCGGCTACCATGCCTCTTCAAGCCAATTATCCCCACACCTACAGGAAATCTGCATTCTCTGGGAAAGTAAAGTAGTACAGGGCTGGACCAGCAGAAATGAGGACATGTATGCTCCGATATTTAGAACTCTGTAACACCTGTGACATGACCTAATGCTGCAATTAGACAGTCATAGGGTAATTGGGTGATTGCCATTATTATTATTATTATTATTATTATTATTATGTGGAAATATATTTTATATTTATATTATGTGGAAATATTATTATAATGATGGAAATATACACCAATCAGCCATAATATTAAAACCACTTGCCTGATGTTATGTAGACTCCATTCCTGCTGCCATGCTGCTCTGACCCTTGAGACCCCTGAAGGTATCATGTCATATCTAACATCAAGATGTTAGCAGCAAACCCTTACACTCTGTAGACGGCAAGGTCTGGCCTCTATAGATTGGAATTTGGACCTGTTTTTCCAGTAGAACCCCAAATTGCTTGACTGGGTTAAGACCGTAAGAATTTGGAGGCCAAGTCAATATCTTGAAATCTTTATCATGTTCCTCAAACCATTTCCAATATGGCTCGACATATTATCCTGGTAGAAGATTCCACTGACATTCGGGATACTGATACTTGGTCTGTAACAATGTTTAGGTAGGTATACATGTAGCAATCAACAAGATTTCCTGGAGCACTGTCCAGAACATCACAATTACATTCTTCCCATATCTTTCTAACATATGCAACAAAAACAAGGTCAGCTGTTCTTGAGATGAAGAAAATAAAATATTCATCCAGTACTCCATGGTCCAGGCTCTCTATGTTCTGATACCTCTATCATAACAGGGATTAAAGGGGTTCTCCTGGAAACAAACAAAAAAGGCCTAAAAATACTATAGAAGCATTCCTATATGCTTTTAATTGTTCATAATGGCTCCCTTCTCTGCCTGCGTCAGCACTGTGAAGCACTATATTATGTACAGATCACGGCTGAGATAAGGGCTCAGCTGGGTTGGTGTGCCACAGAAAGAGCTCACCTTGTACACACTAGCTGAAGTATAAGAATAAAGGACCAGATATGCTGCTGTGGGGGAGCTGAAAACACTTCAGTCTGTGTATATGAGGTGAGCTCTGTTCTGAGGTAGACAGAGACAGAGGAGCCCTTGTCTCAGCTGTGGTCAGAGCTGTGTAGGCAGAGAAGGGAGCGAGGCTTAGGAAGAGGTCCTGCTCTGTGCTCTGCATTCTTATGTAGGCCGCCCTGCTGTGTAATTAGGACGATTTCTTATTGAGGAATATGACAGTGGCCATTTTAATTCCTCCACTGATTGCCCCTAGAAAAAAGTATTCCATTATACGTACTGAAAAGCACTTAGAAATGTATGCATAATAACGTCTTTTCAATGTTTTTTTCTTTTAAGCAGTAAACACTTAGGGCTAATGTCTGCGAACAGCTACAATGCCGATCACAGACATTTAAAGGGGTTATCCCATCTTAGACAATGGGGGCATATCGCTAGGATATGCCCCCATTGTCTTATAGGTGCAGGTCCCACTGCTGGGATGCGCACCTATATCGAGAACGGATCAGGGAGCTCTGTGCCTGGAGGACCCCGAGTTTCCCGGGGTCCGGCCACCACCAGGCGCAGCTCCCTGCTGCGCTTATAGAAATGAATGAGAGCGCACCGCGCAAGTGCGGCCACCGTTCCCATTCATTTCTATGGAGCCGACGGAAATAGCCAGCGGCCCCATAAAAATGAATGGAGGGCGTCTGCGCATGCACAGTGCGCCTTCCTTCTCTTTTGGGGCTCCGTTCTCGTTATAGGTGCGGGTCCCAAAGGTGGGACCCGCACCTATAATACAATGGGGGCATATCCTAGTGATATGCCCCCATTATCTGAGATGGGATAACCCCTTTAACATTTATGAAAAGGTTGGCTGTATGTAAAAGCCCTAGTCTCCCTGAAAAAACAAGGCTTTTCCAGCTGTAGTGAATCTGTAATGAATTGCAATAGCAATTAATTGCAATGTAAGGAAAAAACAATCTATTAATAATAATATAGTCACCTAGGGGGATATAACAAAGTTTATATTTTTATCAGCATTAAAATGCAAGAAAAACTATATAAATTTGGTATCTTTGTAAATATACTGACCCAAACAATTAAGGTAACAGGTCAGTTTTACCACACAGGAAAGCCTTAAAAACAAAACCCATAAAACTGGGACAGAATTTGATTTTTTTCTCAATTCTAGTTCATTTGGATTTTTCCAGCTTCCCAGTACATTGTATACAATATTTTTCCCACAAAAAAAAAAAAAACTATGTGAATGGAAATAAAAATTATGGATCCAGACAGGGAGTAAAAAATGGTAACACAAAAACTGAAAATCGTTGTGGCCGAAAGGATTTAAAAAAAAATCTGTGTGTGTTTTAAACAGTTTGTTACCACCAACTGCCATCCGTTTACCCATAGTCATATGTTGCGGTAACTTTGACATTACTAATAATGTCTTGGTGCTAAAGACCTTGAAGGGATTGGAAGCAGTCCTAGGAGAGCTCAGCGTGTCATACATGTGTTTTCAGAGAACCCCTTTAAGTTTAAGCATTTACATGTCGGTGAAAAAAGATATACAGATACTGATGAATGTCTACACTAGGGTAGAAGTAAATGATTAACTTTAATTACACAAACTCACAGTTTGTCACGTCTTTATGCATTTTTGCTCTCGCCTTCAGTTTTGTAGAGTCTAAATTATTTTAGAAACCAGAAATCTAAGTCCTGCATACCTGTTTGATACATTATCCCAATTTTTGTTATAGGCTCCAAAACTAAGGAGGGTGTGGTTCAAAGTGTCAACACAGGTAAGTCAAATAACACAAGCAAAGGCGAAAACCTTTCATAGAAATTTACCTGATCAGGTAATTGTTTCAAGGTTTATTACTGTGGTCAGGATTATACAGAAGAGCATATGAAATGATATGTTCATGTTTGCAACCAGTTTTTCATTACTCCAGTGTATCTATAATAAAAAGTACAGTAAAGTATCTAATTAGTTTTGATTAAAAATCTCCTACCATTTTGTGAAGACAGCTTTTATGCAGTCCAATGTGTTTTTATGGTCGCAGAATGCAAAGAAACCCTATGCAGTTGCTTCAGTTCTTCCTATATGCTGTTGGAGGCCTTTAATGTAGTCCAGCAACTTGCAGCAGATACAGACTGTGTTGTATACAGAATGTAAATGGGTGGTGAGTAGAGTTGAGCGAACGTGCTCGTAACGAGCACTGTAGTGCTCGGATCCCCTGCGCTCCGCTGCACAGCCATCCGGATCCGTCCTCCTCACCCGACTGCAAGTCAGTGGGGACGGATCCGTTTGGTATGACACACTCGTGTGTCATACCAAACGGATCCGCCCCCATTGACTTACAATCAGGTGAGGACAGATCCGGATGCCTGCGGCCATTCGAGCGCAGGGGATCCGAGCACTACAGTGCTCGTTACGAGCATGTTCGCTCGACTCTAGTGGTGAGTTCTATCTTCTGCAGCTGCTGATCTTCATTTTGTAGAATGTATGGTGTTCTGCTGCAGGACAACAAGCACCCAAAAAAATTATGATCAGCAGAACATTCCACCATCCATTTACATCTGTATATTAAAATGGCCTGTACCTCATCACAGGCCTCTGTGTTCTATACAGGTCCAATGTGAATGGATGGGGTGTTCTAGCTTCTGCTGATCTTCATTTTGGATGCATGAGGTGTTCTGCAGCCTGCTGTAACCAGTCCACCATACATCAAACCCCAGATCAACCCCCAAGTTCATACAGACCCCATATCAGCCCCAGAATTCATACAGACCCCAGGACAGCCACCAAATTCATTCAATCCTGGGGTGGGCCCAGATCATACACCCCAAAAAAAAAATCACTTCTCCTTTGCTTCATCAGGTATCTTGGCCATCACTCTAGCTCTTCCTGCATCACAGAACTGTGTTCTGGTGCCAGCGCTGCACTACGACATGACACCGAACACAGTTTCAAGACATAGTTCCTGTCTATGTGCACCATGTTATGACGCTGTATGCGGTCAGGAACTAGGAATCTCTGGCACCTGCAGATAGAACCATGGATTGGTGAGTTTAGTGCATACTCACCACTCTCTAGGCTATAATAATGAGTGCTAGAACCCAGTGCTTGAAATGGCCCTGGTTCTAAGCAAGTTTACATTTTTGTGTTGGGCTGCATTCAAAGCCATCCTGGGATGCATGCGGCCCACATGCCATGAGTTGGACACCTCTCTAAGCTGTGTTCTTGGGGATTGAAAGCACTAAAAATTCCAAACTGTGCAGCAGGTAAAGCTTTTATTAGGCTTGTTAATCCTCGTTAGTATGTTGTTTTAACCCTCTCCTTTCCGGAACGCACAGCTTAGAAAGACTTACTTAATTCTATTTGTTTCTCTCCTAACTTACTGCATGAATATAGTCCATTTCAATGGACACACCAGTCTGCAGATCAGCTACATAGACAAATAGTTTTATTTTTTATATTCAATCATTATTTTTATACATTTGGGCATGTTTGCCATCCTTTTAGGGCTACTGAATTAAAGGAGTCTTATATCGCTAACATTCTCGACCCGGTTCTTCTAGAAGGAAAGGTGGCTGAATATGGCATACATCTGACTGACCACAACTGGCATCTTTTGGTGTATCATAGTGTCTCCCATCGCTGCTGAACACGGACTTGATAGAGGTTCATAGACTTTCTATTGAACCCAACTTCAGCAGCATAGAGGCCCTCTGTGGGGGCACTTTTGTCTTCTTGTTTTAATGATTGCCAGAGGTCTGAGCATTTGGAACAGTCACCAAGTCCTTATGACAAATTAAAAATGTTTAAAGACTACAAGCAAACATATGCAATGTATGTAGTTTGCCATTAGCGACATTTTCAAAACTTTGATTTGGCTGCTTCATCGAACTTAGTCCTCGTACACATGGCCATTGCCTGGCCATGCCCGTATACCGGGCCACAAATAGCAGGTCCACAATATATGGGCACTGGTCTTGTGCACACGTATCACTGATGTAAACCCATTCACTTAAATGGGTCCGCAGTCTGGGTGGTACGTGTGGAACGGAGGCACACAACCACACAGAAGCACTACGGATTACTTCTGTGGGTTTTCTGTCTGTGCCTCTGCACTGCAAAAAAGTAATGCATGCTGTCCGCAGTACGAGGAAATTGTGGTCCGCAACACGGGCAAGGCCGACACATGGTCATGTGCATGAGGCCTTAGACAAGATATCCGGTTCCTTATTAATTACTTTATCACAAATCGCATTCCACTGTATGTAGCGGGCACAATGATGGGGAATGGTGATCACCCCATCCCCTGTCATTGAACCCCTCAGATGCCTTGCTCAACAAGGATCTAAGAGTTCCATTGGAGCCTTTAAGGAGTTAATCAGAGGTTAACAAAAAAAATGTGCATACTCACCTCACCTATTTAATCACATAGAGGCCATTGCAGCCATCTTGATTGAAGAAAACACGCTAAATCTCGCATGCACGGACGTGATGATGTCACTACAGCATCACCCTGGGTGGACTCGGTGACATTATCATGATGGCCACAATGGCCTCTCCACAATAAAATGGAAGTCAGTATGTTTTGTTTTGTTTTTTAACCGCCACTTTAGGAAAAATTGATTTGTTACCATGAAACGAGAGGAAATTCGTCTCCGGGACAAATGAAATTAATTGACTTCGATTTGCTCAAAAACTATTTGCCATAGGAACATAGACTATGTTGAGGCAGCCCTACTAGACACTACATAGACTGAAGAACCTAAAACCTCTTTTTCAAGGGCACAATGACCTTTCAGTTGCTCATAGGTAAAGGAATGAGACCATCCAGTGCTTCCTCCATAGACACACATCTGACATATCCTGTTATAAATAGGCATTTAGACAGCAGTAGACTTTACATGCTTGAATGAATTAAAATATCCCCCTGACATATTACACCTAAGTAAATGCCAGGTCACTATTTTAATATCCCTTTAAACTATTAATAGGTAAAGTATTTTTGTGACTTTGTTAGCAATGAAGTAAGGGAAATCATCGATAGTCAAAACACGGTTTTTAAAGAAAGGTCCTGCTGTGTTGGAGGAAGCCATTGTTCAAATATTTACTTGTCATTTCTTTTGTTGTCATTTTTAGTTGCTGAAAAAACCAAAGAACAGGCCAGTGTGGTGGGAGGAGCAGTGGTAACCGGTGTAAACCAAGTGGCATCAAAGACTGTAGAAGGAGCAGAAAATGTTGTAACTTCAGCCGGCATTGTAAAAAAGGTGATCTGTTCAGTGGAGATGAATTACGTGAATTTACTCCTCTAAGTAAAAGAGAAATCACTGGATCTATATGGAATGTTGTAGATTATATATACAGGGGCATATCTATAGAGGGTGTAGAGGTAATAGCTGCCCAAATTCCTAAGGGGCCTTAAAAAGCCACTCTACCATATAAGAAGTTATTGGTATTATAAAATGCACATGGTAAGTGTGTGTATTGGGGGTGAGAAGGCTTCTTACCTCTGAGTATACTTTTTCTATCAATTTTAATCTTAGTCAGCATTTAATTGAGCACAAAAAAGGTAGCCAATTATATAATTATCGCATGTTTCAGACTTCAAGTTAGGTGAAGTGGTTAAACCAAAGTATTATTCTTTTCATAAAAAAATAATATTGTAATAAGTAATATTATGTTAAATAAATGCTATATATAATCCAATAGTTACTAAAAAGACAACCACCAATGACAAAAGACGAAAATGCTAATAAACGGCAACTATGTTCAATGAGGCAGCTGGTATGAGAGAACAGTGTGTATTCTGCAGCTAGAGGGCAATGTTGTAGTGCTAGTTACCAAATACTTATACTGAACATGGGTTTCATATTTCATTCCTTCTGTGTTTGTAAGACATGATTTCCATAGTGACATTAAGTTAAATTGATTTAGAAAAGACTGTCTCAGGTAAGAACTAATAGATGTTTCTCATATCCGAGGAACTTCTATTAATAAACAACATTGATATAAGAATAAACATATTAAATAATATGCACAATTTCTACAGAGGTCCAGCATTTAAGATTTAATGGGGTTATCCGATAATTAATATTGAAGACCTATCCTCTGCAGAGGTCATCAATATCAGATTGGCTGTTATAAGGGTCGAGGTCGCTGCAGCCTCTGTCTAGGCCATGTAACGTCACTGTACATAAGTCACATGTCCTAGTTGCAGCTCAGCCCTTTCAAGTAAATGGAACTGAGCTGCAGTACCAATCACAGCTGCTATACTATGCACACGCTGTGCATGGAGAGCAGCCGGGAGCTCACCAGAGCTCAGATGAACACAGAGGCTCCCTGAAACAGCCGATTGGACCCGCACAGATGTGATAATGATGACCTATCCTGAGAATAGGTTGTCATTATTTATTCCTGGATAACCCCTTTAAGTAAAAATGCAGATTCGATTGCAATATAAAGGTTGTGAAATACAGGACCGAGATCCTTTTACCCTTGTAGTGCCGCTAGTAGTTATAATTCCCCATATAGTACCCCTAGTAGTTATAATGCCCCTATAGTGTTCCCAGTAGTTAAAAATACCCCGTCTAGTACCATCAATAAATATAAGGCCCCCTATAGTACCACCAGTAGGCAAAATGTCTCCCAAAGTGCCACTATTAGTTATAATGCCCCTGCTAGTACCACCAGTAGATATAATGCCCTTTATAGTGCCTCTAGTAGTTATAAAGCCCCTTATAGTTACCCTAGTAATTATGATGCCCTTGAAGTACCTCCAGTGAATATAATGCCCACTTAGTTATAATAACCCTCTATAGTTCCCCTAGTAAGTATAATGAACTCTATTAGTTATAATGATCCCTACAGTTTTTACAGTAATTTTTTTGACTCCTTGTAGTGCCCCCAGTAATTATAATGGACCCTGTAGTGCTCCCATTGGTTAAAATGGCTGCTCTGAGGTGCTCCTAGTAGTTATAATGACCCCCATAGTGCCCACAGTAGTCATAGTGGCTCCTTGTAGTGGCCCTAAGTGGGTGGTATAATGTCCTCCTGTAGTGCCTTCAGTAGGTATAATGACCTCTACAGTGTCCTAATTAGATATAATACCCCTCTAAAGTACTCCAAAAGGTATAATGCCAACTGTAGTGGCCCCAGTAATTATAGTGTCCCAGTACATATAGTAACCCACTGTAGTTATAAACCCCCCTTAAAATGAGTTTAAAAAAAAAACAATATTCACCTTTCAAGACTCCCCACAGCCGTCTGTAATGCTGCTGAACAGAGGCAGGGTGGCTGAACAGGAATCTACAGATTCTCAGTACAGGCCTAGCGCACAAGCCACACATTAAGGGCACCTGTAGCTAGTGATCTACAGATTGGGAAATCACTAGTTTAATGTATTCTGCTACAAGACAGCCCCTTTAAATAAGTGTCTCTGAAGATTTGTATGCAGAATTATACTAATGGGTCTGATGTGCAGAAATATGCCAATATGATGCTTCTTACAGCTTCAGACTGGTTAAGAGAACATTCTAAGGGCAAATGCACACGTTCAGGAATTGTTTGCAGACAATCCGCACTGAAATCCGCATGTGTTCACAGGGAAATCCGTGCAGTCAATCGGCATCGATTGGTACGGATTTACATGAGGATTTGCATGTGCATTTGATGGGATTTTCCGCATGTGGATTTTACTTTTTCAGGTCAGGAAAAATAAAATAAATTGAAATGCTGCGGATTTTAAAATCACCATAGTAGGTCAAAATCCGCAGGAAAAATCTTCATTGTGTGCATGAGAATTTCAAATTCTCATACAATATATACTAAGCCAGTTTTCCTTTGAACCAGTTTGATAAATCTCCCCCATAGAGTTAAATGTACACAGCACACCCATGAAGTCTCTGAAGTCTATTCTAATCTATTTTAGTATTTTAAGGTGGAATAAAGTTTGCTCACACACGATCATAAGACGGGTGGTGATGAAATCCTATGGGCTGACGCCCTGTTCCATCCTAATTAGCTGTTTATGGGAACTTCAAGTCTCAGTGAGACCAGTCTGAGCTTGAAAAACAGGCATAGGAGGAAAGCAATGTCTAATAATGCGGAGGTGCAGCATTATGATGAAATGGGTGTATAGAATAAAAGAACTGCATGATGAATAAGTAGTATTTAAAGACAACCTGTAATCATCAGCATGCCTGACATATTAAAGGAGTTACAGTAATTATGATTTTATTCATCACGTTGCTGTAGATATAAATCAGCAAGTCATGCTGTCCTTCCTACGTCATCATTACCCACATATTTACAGCCCCTAAGGTTGAAAAACAGTCACATTATGAACGAATAACCTTCCATCTTAAATAACCTTCTATCTATGCACCTTCTATCTACTACCTACAGTATGAGCAAACTATAGCTATGTTATATTTACAGCATCCTATATTCCTATAGTTGTTCAATGCTTTGATTTTCAGCCATTTAAATACCCAAAACACCTATCTTACATTTAGGAATCAATAGATCATTGCAATGTGATCTTATGTCCACTAAATATGCAAACAAGGAATCACAGGGCCCAAAACCTTCCACATGGCGCTCTTTTTTAAGATATTAAAGATCTCTGATTGTTTTTGGTCTCTTCTTTGATTTCTCATTGATTTACATTTAGTGGGTCATTTATTAAGACTGGCTTTTAATATAGGCGTAGTTCTGGATAGCAAATGACTCCTTTAATTTTAAACTTTTGCTTTCCATCATGCGCAGCCTCACTTAGGCCAAGCCTCACTATAGCGGTAGTGTGAGTGCATCCATTCACCGGGCAGCAATATCATGTGTGAATTACCAGAAATACTCACAGCTTTGCAATGTATTTTATGACCGGAAGTTTTTTTGTGGGTGAAATATGTTAAAAATCTGTACTTATTAATATTGTGCATACTAAATTACAAAACTGAAGAAGTCCATGGAAAAACATGTAGTGTGACCCAAACCTAACTGTAACTTACCTTACAGTGGGGATGAGACTCCTTAGTTGTTGAACCGTTTAAAAGCCTATATATTTGCTACCCTGGTCATTTTGTCTATGTAACTTACCCCGGGAGTTTCATTACAACAGATATTCTGAAGAAAATAAAATCTGACAACTGGCATATATATGGACATCCATACAGTCTAAGACCTGATTTAGATGGCAGTAATTTCCATGTCCCACCTACTGTGTCCTTCTTCCATACTTTGTAGATTGTAATCCCTCACGGGCAGGGTCCTCTCTCCTTCTGTACCAGTCTGTAACTCGTCTCGTTCATGCTTAGTGCAATTGAAGTGGAATGAATGGCGCTTTAATAATAATAAATAATAATAATAATTTGTGTGCTATACACACAAGCATAGTGCACAGACCCTTCAAAGTAAATAGGACACAATTGGTCCATGCAGATAAAATAGCACCACCAACCATTCTTGACCAATTTGCATCTAGGACACATTCATAAGAAAAAACAAACAATAAAAAAAAACATACACACCCAGATTCATATGGAAGGTCAGATTCAGAAAATGAGTTGAGTCTTACAATAATACTATACCATTTAAATGCCATTTAAGCAATTTTCTAATTTACTCTAAAAGGGCTCAAAAAGTTGGTGTTAGGGGTTGTTCACATATCAGTTATTTGATCAGTTATTTCCATCAGTTATTGTGAGCCAAAACCAGGTGCGGGTCAAAAACACCAAACAGGTGCAGATCTTTTCATTGTACCTGATCTCTGTTTAGTGACCACTCCTGGTTTTGGCTGAAAATAACTGATGGAAATAACTGATCAAATAACTGATATGTGAACAACCCCTTAGTTACAACAATTGGTCAGACCGGGTGACCATGTGAATGTTGCATTGTTTTGCTGGAAGACTCCACCTACCCCAGGGAAGACAATCAGCATGTATGGGCGTATGTGATCTGCGAGGACTGATTCATACCCAAATCGCTGAGAGCGCCTTCCATATGGATGAGTGGGCCCAGAGAATGAAACAAAAAAATTCTCCAGACCATAACGCTGTCACCACCTGCTTGTGTTCTTCCAGCAATGTTTGCAGGTTGTATGTTCTCTAATGTTTCTCACCTGACATGCCAACCTCCATCCATGCGATGAAACAGGACATGCGATTCATTGGAGAAGGCAACCCTTTGCCAATCAGTGGAGGTCCAATTCCAATACTGCCTCGAAAATTGAGACCTTTTCTGCCAATACAACTTCATTGGTAAAGGTGCTTCGGAGTCCCATATGCAGTGGGGTTCACTAAACTGGTGTTTTAGACACACATCTGGTAGCTCCTGGTTCAGTTTGGCAGTGAGCTGCTCCATTGTAGTGTGTCGGTCCACCCTTGCGCATCTTCGTAACCGACGTTTACTTCTCACATAGACCATGTGTATATATATATATATATATATATATATATATATATATATCTAAAATAGATAGATACTGCTGTATTTTGACCTTTGCAAATACAATGGAGAATATACAAATTCCATGATTAAATTATTATCTTTTGCTAAATTATAGGAGGATTTAGCACGCCAAGAAGAAGCTTCTGCAGAAGAGCCAGCTGTGGAGGCCACAGAAGAGATTGAGAAGGTAGGAAAGATTGCCCCAAGTGCTCCAAAGAGCCCCCTATTAATCTTGATAAGCAATTAAACATACTCATAATTGATAGCAGAGTTTTAGGACTCATGCACACAATACATTATACGTACATGCTGTGGCTAGGCTGAGTTGCTGCAGCTCAGCTCCCATTCTCTTGCACAGGGCTGTATCTCATGTGAGGTGTACAGCTCTCTTTATTTAGTTGAGCATACTTACGTATCTATTTTCATAACTCCTGTAGAAGTTAATGTGCGGCCACCCGTTCATTCACAGTGGTGCAAGGTGGAGGCCTAGTCTGGAGATAGGTGCAGGTCCCACCTCGGAGAGCTGCTCTTATTGATATGGCATAAATGTTCAGTTTGGAATACACATTTAGTATCTGTGACTATGACTAATGAAACATTATAGGGCCACCAGTGTCTTTAAGTAAGCTTAAATGCAGTTTCTGATTTTTTACCTATCAAACTTAGTAACTTTCACAATGTTACTTTAGCTGTAAACCGTAGTTCACAAGACTGTCCACTTGGGGTGCTCAAGTTGCAAGTTTCTCATGTCTCATGTTACAGCTCAGGGCATGCATTATATACTTGTAAAATACTAGGTATGTTTGACCATTGAGTAGTGACAAATGTGATAGATGAATTAGCTTAATTATTTATACATAAGCTTTTACGTAACAGTACAACACTATAAAACGTGAGATTTATTTCACAATAAAGAATAATGTGAAAACTTACTAGATAGATTATAGATGTATAATAATTTCAATGAAAGCTCCTCTGGAAGCTCAAAGCTTAAAAGGGTTTTCTGAGATTTTTATACTGATGACTTATTCTCTGGATAAGACATCAGCATCTGATCGTGGGGGTCTGACACGTGGGGACGCCGCTGATCAGATATTTGAGAAGGCATCGGCGCTCCTTTGATCACTGCGGCCTTCTCCGTGCTCACCGAGCACAGCACTGTACATAATATAGTGGCTGTGCTTGGTATCGCAGCTCAGCCCCATTCACTTTAATGAAGCTGAGCTGCTTCTAGGCCATGTGACCGATTATTCATCATTGGCTGGGAAAGCAACAAGAAGGCCGCGGCATTACTGCGAGCAATGCTGCCTTCTCAAACAGCTGATCGGTGGGGTCCCGGGTGTCGGACCCCACCCGATCAGATACTGGTGAACTATCCAGAGGCATTCTACTGTGTTTGGACACTAAAGGGTCAGCACTACTGTAAGGGGAGTACTAAAGGGGCAGCACTTCTGTAAAGGGGGTACAAAGTGGGATTTTACTCTGAAATGGGAACTAAGAGGGAATTACAACTGTGTGGGGCACTAAGGGGGCATAACTACAGTGTAGGGGCACAAATGGGGCATAACTACTGTTTGGGAGCATATAAATAATATGATAAACTACAGTGTGTGGCACTAAGTACTCATTCTACTGTGTGCGGGTACTAAGGAGGAATAACTACTGTGTGGGTCATTAGGGGGGAATACATGGCCAAAGTGGCATACTGTAAAGTAACCTCTCGACTCCTCCTCTACAGATCTAGTAAGCATGTTATTTTCATATTTTTTACATGACTGAGTGGGTGGGTAGATTGTATGGCAAGCATGGGTGGTCTTGACTAGCTGCAGAAAAGGTGGTTGCAGGAAGTGGGTATGGGATGGGGGCAGTTTGAAAATTAGCTTTGGGGCCAAGCTTTTTCTAGTTACACCAATGTATATAGGGGTATAGTAAAAGCCTCATACACTCCTATATATCACCTTGGAATAAAAGGGTTTTCTGAGATCGCCGCTGACCCCGCTGAATAGCTGTTTAAGAAGGCACTGGTGCTCCTGTGAGCAGCTTACCAAGCACAGCGCCGTACATTTGATAGCAGCTGTGCTTGGTATCATGCTCAGCTGCGCCAAGGCCATGTGACAGATGAATGTGTCATCACTTGTCCTAGGAAAAAGCTGAGACAAGGCCGTGGCACTACTGCGAGCACCACTGCCTTCTCAAACAGCTGATCAGTGTGGGTCCCAGGTGTTGGACCCTGACCGATCAGATACTGATGACCTATCCAGAGAAAAGTAATAAAGAAGGACCAGTACTCACTGTTAGTTTCTTTTGCAATGCATTGTTTATTGACACATATTAGTGACACGTTTCGGCACAATCTGTGCCTTCCTCAGACTGTGAAAATCTCCGACACCATTACATTTAAAAAGCCTGCCAAATAACAGAGTGGTGACCTCATGTTGTCATGACGATAGGGTAAAACTATCAAAATAGAAAAAAATAGAAGAAAGGAACAAGATCACATGGAAGTTCAAAACAATATCGCAAAGTCCATATCGGTATTCCAACACTGTATGATTCATATAATTTCAGTTCCGCTGTAGAAAAATGATAAATAATAGCATATATTAATGTATAAATCACAGAAAGCTGTTCAACTCATAGTCGCAGTTGAGGCCCCATCAGTATATGTCATCAGTATAAAAATCATGGACAACCTCTTCTCAGAACCTGATGGTAAACTGGTGACTTATGTTCTCCTGTGATAAACATTTTAAGTGGAGTGTTATTTATCCCGTCTATTGTAAGATCATCATTAAACAAACTAAATTATAGAACTCCTTGGGCATTTGAATTGCATCAAAGTATCCTAGAAAAGGAGTCCAGGACCACTGCAATTGTCTATGGTTCAGATCAAGATAAAAGCAAAATGCGTCTTTAGCAAGTATGTTAATTTTTGCGATTCTATGTTTGACACCCTCTATAGCCGCACATATGATCAAGTTTATGTCTTTACTGAGATAATAATATACAATAGATAAAATGATAAGGGAAAACATTGGCCACAATGTATGAAATAACTAATAATAAATGGATTTATTCTGTCTTTCAGGCTGGGGATGCAGAGAATTAGTCATTTAATCTTAAATTCTGCCAAACTCCTTGAAGATCTATCGCTAATACGATGCAGGAAACCATTGATTCCACAGCTGAACATCCTCAACCATCATCCATCGCACTGTTTATCATGAAGATTTACAAATTTGCCTTCTTCTGGTACATTGGTTCATTTAAAATAGTATCATAGCAGTTGTGTGAAAATGTTTGCAAATCTTTTGGGATGATCTTGTTTTCACGATTAAAACTTAAAATGTCAACTAAGTCACATAGTCTTTAATGACAACATTAAACAGTGCTATAATTTTATTGAGCAGGTATCTACAAGAATTAAAGGGGTTGTCTATCCTAGGAGCTGATAACCCAAATGTGTATAAGTTGTGCATCATTATAAAAAAACAAAACAAAAAAACAAAACATTTATCTGTCTCTCCATGCCCCTGCCCACTTCCCGCATGCTTTTGGTCTCTACAGAAACATAATTGGCATGTTCATGTGACCACTGTGGTCAATCATAGGCCTCAATGGTCACATCTGTTACACAATAAATCACTGATGTGACCAGAAGTTGCCAGGAATGGGTCACTGGGGTTTTCGGCTCTAAGTCTGGAAAACCCTTCAGGTCATTGTCAGTATAACATGTATGTAAACGCATTAGCAAGCAGTGGAACCTCATGCGACCATTGGTCTATTCTATTCACATGGCAAATTCATGATAACAAATTATATCAATTGCAACAGATTCCTGCATACAGCTCACTCCTATTAGATCTTTTTAGGACACTTGCTCCTAGTGAGCAGAGATGATTCATTTCTTCCATCTGATCATACTCCAGAAGATAGATAAGTGTCCCATTAAGTCATTGTCTGATTCTTTAAACATGCCTTATCATCCACTGTGTCAGAGTTGTTACTTCTCATCAGTCCAGAATAGGGTGCAGTTTGGCTATGTGAAATAATGTGTATACGGACTCTTGGAAGGTACTAAATTCTCTTTGAGAAGATCCAGTTAATAGTATGTTTTAAAGGGAGTCTGTCACCACTATATGACCATATACAGCACTTACATGAGTACACATGAATGTAATGGTACCTTTGTTATTTTCTTAAATATCCAAAACCACGGCGGTTCCGCCAAATTACCCTTTACTTGCTCTCAACCCCTACTTGATTTAAAACTTAACCTTTAAGTATTTCCTATATATAAAATGACCACAAAATAAAGAAATCATATCCCCACACTTAAAACCACTACACGGGTGTGTGATTATAACATCTTGCTGCAGACTGAGAGCCAGGGTGTGCACACCCCTGGGTCACTGTCTCTAATGCTGCTTGTAGCTAAATAGACCTTTGGGTGCAGACACACCTCTATTCTAATATTTCACACACCACTAGTTGCTTTAAAAACACCAATCCACACTGCCCCCAACATGTTTCGCCAGAGAACTGGCTTCATCAGGGGTAACGTTACCCGATTCTCCGATTCTCTTGTCAGGCAGGCTGCCTGGGTGAAAATGTGGGTATGTCCGGGTTCAGCTCTGAACCCGGACAACCCCTTTAAAAGGCCTCAGTCTGCTGCAGTAAATACATATGAAAGGTTCACATACATGAGGACATCAGTACATTATTATTCCTATACAGGATGCTATCAATGCTACAGTTGATTACTTGAGAGTTCTATTTTCTGCCAAGAACACTGACTAGGCTAACATGACCGATTATGCAATAAGACTTAATTATCCAATGTGTGCTTCCCCTCATGCCATGCTTCACTCCCACAATTTTCTTGCATCGCTGGTGCCCTTACAATGCCCATTTGGTCCTCTACACCATCATCTGTGCATGTGCAGGAAAAGGAGACTGATGAGACTTGGAAGTACCAGTCTAGAGCATGTGCAGAACAGGCAGAGAACTGTGTGAATTTATGCAAGTGCAGCTGGTGCATATTACTAGATAACTTTGAATAGAGTATTTTCCATAATTAATGTGGATGACAGACAGTAATATTTAATGCAGCTCTGAGGATTTAGCTAGGTTTGCGTTAGTGAGGAAACATGTTTAAGTGCAATATTCCTCACCTTAAAGTTAACCTTCAAACTTAAAGGCTATGTACACCTTTGGGGGCAATTTTTTTATTATTATATTATACTTATTTTGAGCTAAAAATCATTTTTTCAATTGGTCTTTATTAACAATATGGAATCCTTTTTTGTGTACAGGGCTGACATGCTCTACTAGCTGCCTGTGGATTTTTTTGTCAATTCCGTCATCTGAGCAGCATACAGACTTCTTATCTGTGCTCTAAGACCTCATAAACACTCATTAAAGCTCAATCCTTATCTTACTGATAAGAATGTGGCTTTAATAAGTGTTTATGACCTTTTATTAGTTTAGGAATAAGGTTTATTAGATGACAGCACAAAGTGAAAGTACCAGTCACAGACTTAGAAAAACAGTTAACCCTTTGTGAATGAACAGCTCAATATTTTTAATAAAGGCCAATTGAAAATATGATTTTTAACCAAAAATAAGTTAAATGCAATCATAAAAAATTGACTCCAAAGGTGTATATAGACTTTAATATCCACAAGAAAAAACAATACCTTGCAATAGAGTGATCCATCTAATCTAACCCTTACATTATGAGAATGAATAACTCTCTTTCATATAGCACTTTTTGGTAAAGTAGTCATCAAAATGTGATTTTGTAGGACACATGTCAGATTTTGTAGGACACATATCATCTCAGACACTGAGACCATATTGCTAGAATATGTCCCCAATGTCTGATAGGTGAAGGTTCCACTTCTGGGGCCCACATCTATATTTAGATCAAAGCCTGCAAAGTGAAGAAGGGAGTAGCATGCATGCATGCGTGGCCACACTCCATTCATTCCTATGGGAGCGTCGAAAATAGCTGAGCAGCACACACAGCTATTTTCGGCAGTCCCATTGAAATGAATGGAAAGCACACCGCTCAAGCTCGGCCACCTCTGCATTCATTTCTATGGGGCTAATGGATGTAGCTGAGCCAGCGCTCGGCTACTTTCGGCCGTCCCATAGAAGTGATTGAAGGGCAGCCGCGCATGCGCGGTGCACCCTCTTTTACTTTGCAGGCTCTGTTCTAAAGACCCACACCAATCAGACATTGAGTGCATATCCTTCGATATGCCCCCAATGTCTGTGATGATACAACCCCTTTAAGGTCCAGTAAAATGTGATGCAATCTGACAGCACCATGTTATAGCAAGAGGAGCTGAGCAGATTGATATATAGTTTTGTGGGAAAAGATTCAGTAAAACCAATAATTTACACATGTATATATCTTTCTTTTTTGCAGCCTTGTGAACAGCTATCGGTAAAGGAGGGAGGTGTTATCAGTGATTAATAGCATTGTGTGTATAAGTGCACATACATTGATAGCTGTCAGTCATTGATAACTCCACCCTTCTATAACCGATAGTGCTTCATGAGGCTGCAAAAAAGCAAAGATATAAATGTATAAATTACAGGTTTTACTGAATCTTTTCCTACAAATATATACATGAATCTGCTCAGCTTCTCCTGCCCTATAATAAGCTGCTTTCAGATTGAATTGCATTTTGTGGTGACAAATCCTCTTTAAAAGAATTTTCTGTATTGGACATTGCATGAAGTTTAGAGCACCTTTTGAAAGTCATTCATATAGAAATCAAGAAAAATCCAATAAGTTCACTTTTTTCACAACTCTTCCCTTTGTTAAAGGGGTTATTCTATGAAGACAATATGTCCCCTATCCACAGGATTGAGGTTAAGTGTCTGATCCGCAGGGGTCCGACTTCTCGAGCCCAGGCTGATCACGAGAACAGGGGCCCGTGCTTACCATTTGAATGGAGCTGAAGACATGCATGCATGTCTACTGCTGCATTCAACTCTATGGCAGGGCATTCGGTTAACTTCAGAGCTCGATGGAGCAGCAGTGCTCATATGTGACTACTGCTTCATTCAAATGGGGGAGAATGGGCCTCTTGCGATCAGACACTTTCCCCTTATATTGTGTATAGTTGTTAAGTTGTATTCATGGGACAACCCCCTTAGTTTTACTTCTATAAAATAGAAATGATAGAAAATTTAACTTAACTTCTCAGTACATTCTTCCTGTGCCATGTATCAAATATGCAATCTATCAATAATTACAGAATGTATTATTCCGTCTGCCCTGCGTGTCAGAACTATGTCTTAAATACTTTATCTGTGAAACTAACTTTTGTTATTGGACCCATACTATATATTGTATATTCTGTGTTATTGACTGATTATTTTATTGTTAGGATATTAGCAATTTAATAACAACACTGGAAATGATCTTTCTTAATCACACAAATAAAAAATTAATTTAACATATAACTCTTGCTGAATGTGTTAAAAGTAAAGCAGTATCACAGAGACATATTGTAACAGACACTTCTAAAACCATTTAAAGGGAACCTGTCACCTCCAACACACACATAAAACTGCCTGCATTACCTTAAATTAGGCCCCAGTGTATTCCTAATTATGCCTTTCATGCAGTAATTTGATCCCCCAAACTTCATGAAAACGCAGTTTTAATCGCCATTTGCGCTCTCTCTGCAGTCAGCTTGAAATCAAGGGGGCAGCGGCCTCCTTGCTTCAAGTCATGTAAAGCACGCCCCTTTTACCACTGATTGACGTCCTCTGTGTGGCCTTCTTGCTGCGCGATCCCGGCCCCGGCTCCTGCGCTCCGCTTCTGTAGACAGTAATCCCGCTCAGGAAATGCGGGCGTGCAGGCGTGCATACGAGAGGACAGACGGGCGAGCGCGTGCGCGCGCTCGCTCGCTGGAGCTTCCGGAGCATGCGCAGTAGGCAGATGAAAGCAGGCGGAGCGCAAGAGCTGGGGCCGGGATCGCGCAGCAAGAAGGACTTGCGTGATCCCAGGCCACACAGAGGATGTCAATCAGTGGCCCCCTTCACTTCAAGCTGACTGCTGAGAGAGCGCAGATGGCGATTAAAACTGCGTTTTCATGAAGTATGGGGGATCAAATTACTGCATGAAAGGCATAATTAGGAATACACTGGGGCCTAATTTAAGGTAATGCCGGCAGTTTTATTTGTGTGTTGGAGGTGACAGGTTCCCTTTAAAACATTGCAAATTTCTTGCCCATGCTCTGATAAGCACAATGCAGTAGAAATCTATGGAATTCCTATCCATTAACTTTAACAATGTTTAATTCCTCAAATAAATTCACAACTGAGGAGTCTATTTCAGAAATTGTTGCAGATTTAATATCCAACATATCCCATAATTGGAGATGTGAATGTATCCTAAAACGAGTCTGCCTCAAGTATTGTATATTATTTCTACTTCCCCAGTTTGGATTGAGGAGAAATTTTTAAAATCCATTGAAAGACTCCTGAATGAACTAATTTGGGTCCGCAAGCGGGTGAGAATTGAACAAAAATCTTTATGGAAACCTGTTTCGGAGGGAGGCCTAGCGGTCCTGAACCTGAGAGGCTACTTTTTAGCAGCCCAGTTTACCACTTTAGCCCAATGGGGAACCTCTCCAGCTCTAACTAGGTTAGTACATGAGGCAAGTGGTGTACAAAACATATTTCAGTTGTTGGAATCAGGACAAATTGAGAGTGGTAGACTACGTATGTACTGGTTGGCGGTTAAACTACTGAAAACCTGGAAATTGATGAAGAGAATAATGGGGATAAGGGGTGCACTGAAATGTTCTCCACTATGGTGTAATAGGTCTTTGATAGAATTTGTTAAAATTACTGAATTTAAAGCATGGGTGGAAGTGAGTTTAGTGGAAATAGGGCATTTATTCTAGGGGGGGGGGGAATTAGGTCGATTCAAGAACTAAAAATTCAGTTTAATTTACACGATAAATTCTACTTTAGGTATATTCAGGTTGTTAATGCATATAAAAACACAAAGAATAAGACGTTTTTTAGGTTTGAGCCCCTTCCTTGTTTAGATTGGGTGTCTGGAGATATGAGAATTAAGAATAAAATCTCATGTTTCTATAGTTTGGTGATGAAGGGGATGACATGTGGAGATGTCTCATGGGGCAGAGTCCGCTGGGAGCAGGAACTGGTTATCTCAGATACTGATTGGCGGAAGTCCTGTCGGAACATCCCCAGGATGTCACTCAATTCTGGGCATAGAATAATTCAGTTTAATTTATTACACAGAATATATTATACACCTAAAATGTTGCACAAAATGAAATTGAAGGAGTCATCCGCATGTCTTAGATGCGGGACAGTAGACGCAGACTTTCTACACGTGGTATGGTCTTGCTCGCACATACAGGTACAGTACAGACCACAAGTTTGGACACACCTTCTCATTCAAAGAGTTTTCTGTATTTTGATGACTATGAAAATTGTAGATTCACACTGAAGGCATCAAAACTATGAATTAACACATGTGGAATTATATACTTAAAGTGTGAAACAACTGAAAATATGTCTTATATTCTAGGTTCTTCAAAGTAGCCACCTTTTGCTTTGATTACTGCTTTGCACACTCTTGGCATTCTCTTGATGAGCTTCAAGAGGTAGTCACTTGAAATGGTTTTCACTTCACAGGTGTGCCCTGTCAGGATTAATAAGTGGGATTTCTTGCCTTATAAATGGGGTTGGGACCATGAGTTGTGTTGGGCAGAAGTCAGGTGGATACACAGCTGATAGTCCTACTGAATAGACTGTTAGCTGCTTTTTTCTTGCCATAATACAAATTCTAAGTAAAGAAAAACGAGTGGCCATCATTACTTTAAGAAATGAAGGTCAGTCAGTCCGAAAAATTGGAAAACTTTGAAAGTGTCCCCAAGTGCAGTCGCAAAAACCATCAAGCTCTACAAAGAAACTGGCTCACATGAGGACCGCCCCAGGAAAGGAAGACCAAGAGTCACCTCTGCTGCGGAGGATAAGTTCTTCCGAGTCACCAGCCTCAGAAATCGCAGGTTAACAGCAGCTCAGATTAGAGACCAGGTCAATGCCACACAGAGTTCTAGCAGCAGACACATCTCTACAACAACTGTTAAAGGGACACTATCGCGAAAAAATAAAAAAACATATGTTATAAAACATTAAAAATAGTTTTTATATGTATAATTAAGTTTATTATATGTGTATTGTGTTTTGTGTATTTAACATTTTTTTTACTTTATGGGGGCTGCCATTTTCATAGTCACGTGTCTTTGTGTCACTGAACGACACATAGACAAATGACTTACGGTCGTATGCTCCATTCCCAGCGCGGACGGAGCCGACCCTATTGAAAAATCATGAGAGCACTGTGTATGTGTAAAGCGCAAGCGCTTTACACATACATAGCCTGCCCCCTCCGGCGCCATGTTATTGAAAACTTCAGTAACATGACATCGGAGGGGACACCCATTATATGGCCCGTTCTCTGGCAGCTGTCTCTGCGTCCATAGGACGCAGAGACAGTTGCCTGCTGCAAGAAGAAGCAGACAGCCGGAATTGGCTGCCTGCTTCTTTCATCCTCCGAGTCTCCCCCCACTCTCCGTACCTCTCTCCGTGCCTTCTGCCTCATGTCTGGGCGGGGGGCGGAGCCCCTCCAGACAAGAGAAAATCTGCTGGTGATTCTGCAGCTAGAAAAAAAAGCTAAGTATAAGGTTTTTTTTTTTTTTAACTTTCTGTGAGGGGACTGCACTGTAGTTATTATCCTTGTACTGTGACATCACTGTGTTTATTATTAGTGTTGAGCGAGCTGCTGGACGGGAGGAATCACTACAAAGAAGAAGCCTGAGGAGGTAAGTGGTTTGTGTTTGTCTGTTTGTTTGTTTTTTTGTTTGTTTGTTTTCTATTTTTCAGGATTGTGAATGCTGAGGACTACGTCAGATTCGGTGGATTACGCCGGACCAGCTTTTTAATTTTTTAAATAAAATGGTCAAACAGGGGTCTGGGGGAGTATTTATTTCAATAAACTATTTTATAAGTGTATGTGTTTTTTTTACAACATTGCAGTTTTAGTAATCACGGCTATCTACAGACAGCCCTGATTACTAATACTGGGCTTAGTGCTGGCCGGTATGGCCAGCACTAACCCCAACATCTATTACCCCGGCACCCACCACCACCAGGGGTGTCGGGAAGAGCCGGGTACCCGCAGGACCGGACCTTCTAAATCATGGGATCACTGTGTATGTGTAAAGCGCAAGCGCTTTACACATACATAGCCTGCCCCCTCCGGCGCCATGTTATTGAAGACTTCAGTAACATGACATCGGAGGGGACACCCATTATATGGCCCGTTCTCTGGCAGCTGTCTCTGCGTCCATAGGACGCAGAGACAGTTGCCTGCTGCAAGAAGAAGCAGACAGCCGGAATTGGCTGCCTGCTTCTTTCATCCTCCGAGTCCCCCTATCCTCTACCCCCACTCTCCGTACCTCTCTCTGTGCCTTCTGCCTCATGGCTGGGCGGGGGGCGGAGCCGGCCGTCAGTCGGCATTGGCCCCGCCCCCTCCAGACAAGAGAAGATCTGCTGGTGATTCTGCAGCTAGAAAAAAAGCTAAGTATAAGTTTTTTTTTTTTTTAACTTTCTGTGAGGGGACTGCACTGTGTTTATTATCCCTGTACTGTGACATCACTGTGTTTATTATCCCTGTACGATGACATCACTGTGTTTATTATCCCGTACGGTGACATCACTGTGTTTATTATCTCTGCACGGTGACATCACTGTGTTTATTATCCCTGTACTGTGACATCACTGTGTTTAATATCCCTGTCCTGTGACATCACTGTGTTTATTATCCCTGTACTGTGACATCACTGTGTTTATTATCCCTGTACGGTGACATCACTGTGTTTATTATTAGTGTTGAGCGAGCTGCTGGACGGGAGGAATCACTACAAAGAAGAAGCCTGAGGAGGTAAGTGGTTTGTGTTTGTCTGTTTGTTTTTTTGTTTGTTTGTTTGTTTTCTATTTTTCAGGATCGTGAATGCTGAGGACTACGTCGAATTCGGTGGATTACGCCGGACCAGCTTTTTAATTTTTTAAATAAAATGGTCAAACAGGGGTCTGGGGGAGTATTTATTTCAATAAACTATTTTATAAGTGTGTGTTTTTTTTACAACATTGCAGTTTTAGTAATGATGGCTATCTACAGACGGCCCTGATTACTAATACTGGGCTTAGTGCTGGCCGGTATGGCCAGCACTAACCCCAACATCTATTACCCCGGTACCCACCGCCACCAGGGGTGTCGGGAAGAGCCGGGTACCCGCAGGACCGGACCTTCTAAATTGAGGGTCCGGTTCTGGGGCGGCTGCAGGCTGGTACCATTAGGCTGGGAAGGGCCAATAACCATGTCCCTTCCCACCCTGGTAGTGTCAGGCTGCCGCTGCTGGTTGCATCTGGCTGGAGAAGGAAAAAAGGGGGGGACCCCACGCCATTTTTTTTCAAAAGTAATTAAATAATTTTAAAAAATGGCGTGAGGTCCCCCCTTTTTTCCTTCTCCAGCCAGATACAACCAGCAGCGGCAGCCTGGCGCTACCAGGGTGGGAAGGGACACGGTTATTGGCCCTTCCCAGCCTAACAGTAACAGCCTGCAGCTGCCCCAGAACCGGACCATCAATTTAGAAGGTCCGGTCCTGTGGGTACCCGGCTCTTCCCGACACCCCTGGTGGCGGTGGGTGCCGGGGTAATAGATGTTGGGGTTAGTGCTGGCCATACCGGCCAGCACTAAGCCCAGTATTAGTAATCAGGGCCGTCTGTAGATAGCCATGATTACTAAAACTGCAGTGTTGTAAAAAAAAAACCCACACACTTATAAAATATTTTATTGAAATAAATACTCCCCCAGACCCCTGTTTGACCATTTTATTTAAAAAATTAAAAAGCTGGTCCGGCGTAATCCACCGAATCCGACGTAGTCCTCAGCATTCACGATCCTGAAAAATAGAAAACAAACAAACAAACAAACACAAACCACTTACCTCCTCAGGCTTCTTCTTTGTAGTGATTCCTCCCGTCCAGCAGCTCGCTCAACACTAATAATAAACACAGTGATGTCACCGTACAGGGATAATAAATACAGTGATGTCACAGTACAGGGATAATAAATACAGTGATGTCACAGTACAGGGATAATAAACAGTGATGTCACAGTACAGGGATAATAAATACAGTGATGTCACCGTACAGGGATAATAAATACAGTGATGTCAGATCAAACTCAGTCATGCACTACCACCCTAACTCTGCTACCTGTCAGTGGAGAAAATCCCTGTGGTGGAGGAATAATCAGCATCACAATTCGAAATAACATTGCTGACTGTGCCTCCTATGCTATCACAGTGCAGACCACAACAAGATGGCCGCTGGACACTGTATTGTGGAAGACAATCTCTTGTTATCAGATAAGCAAGTAAGAGCAGCGTGATGTCACAGGAGGTGTGAATAGCCAGATAACAGTTTACAGCCCTGGGCTACAGACGGCTTCCCTACACTCAACTTTTCAGTTGTGCTCCCCCTGCTGGTCAATATAGGAAGTTCTACACAATTATTATGAATTTTTTAAATATTTACTTTAATGGTAAAAAAAAAAATTATAAGCACTAAAAATTCTAAAACTCTAAAACTCCTTTAAGAGGAGACTGTGTGCAGCAGGCCTTCATGGTAAAATAGCTGCTAGGAAACCACTGCTAAGGACAGGCAACAAGCAGAAGAGACTTGTTTGGGCTAAAGAACACAAGGAATGGACATTAGACCAGTGGAAATCCGTGCTTTGGTCTGATGAGTCCAAATTTGAGATCTTCGGTTTCAACCACCGTGTCTTTGTGCGACGCAGAAAAGGTGAACGGATGGACTCTACATGCCTGGTTCCCACCAGGAAGCATGGAGGAGGAGGTGTGATGGTGTGGAGGTGCTTTGCTGGTGACACTGTTGGGGATTTATTCAAAATTGAAGGCATACTGAACCAGGATGGCTACCACAGCATCTTGCAGCGGCATGCTATTCCATCCGGTTTGCGTTTAGTTGGACCATCATTTATTTATCAACAGGACAATGACCCCAAACACACCTCCAGGCTGTGTAAGGGCTATTCGACCAAGAAGGAGAGTGATGGGGTGCTACGCCAGATGACTTGGCCTCCACAGTCACCACACCTGAACCCAATCGAGATGGTTTGGGGTGAGCTGGACCGCAGAGTGAAGGCAAAAGGGCCAACAAGTGCTAAGCATCTCTGGGAACTCCTTCAAGACTGTTGGAATACCATTTCAGGTGACTACCTCTTGAAGCTCATCAAGAGAATGCCAAGAGTGTGCAAAGCAGTAATCAAAGCAAAAGGTGGCTACTTTGAAGAACATAGAATATTACATATTTTCAGTTGTTTCACACTTTTTTGTTAAGTATATAATTCCACATGTGTTAATTCATAGTATTGATGCCTTCAGTGTGAATTTACAATTTTCATAGTCATGAAAATACAGAAAACTCTTTGAATGTGAAGGTGTGTCCAAACTTTTGGTCTGTACTGTATATATATATATATATATATATATATATATATATATATCTCCAGTAGAAACCCCAATTACCAAAAAGTTGGGGCGCTGTTTAAAATGCAAATGAGAACAGAATGCAATAATTTGTAAATCTCATAGACCTATATTTAATTCACTATAGATCGTAGAATACATATCAGAAACTGAGACATTGAGACATTTTATAATTTCATGAACTCATTTAGAACATTTTAATTAAATCATTTAAAGCTTGATGGCAGCAAATCTAAAAAAAGTTGGGACAAGGCACCAAAAGACTGGAAAAGTGGAACTTTTTGGAATAAAAAACAGCTGGAGGAGCAATTTGCAATTAAGTCACATGGTGGTATATTCAGTATATATACTGCGACCTCAAATACATAGAAAAACCACCAGAACACCATCAACCAATACAATAGCATAAACTTTATTATCTGCAGTAAAATACATATATAAAAATTAATTAATATAGGAGTAATCAGAGAAGCAGTGGCTTACGTTTACAGAAAAATAAAAGGTACACATGTCAAGTTATCCCAAATAAGCTGTCAGTACTGTGGTCCAAAAACACACCAAAGAATACAAACTATGCCAATTAATAAAAGACCCTCAGATTCTCATACATATAAAGTGCATAACACAAAACAATGTCCACTTGCAGCGCTCACCTGCACTTAAGTCCTCTGGAGCACGAACACAGCCTGGACTCGGCTGCAATATATCCAATCGAAACAAAGAAAAAAGTTCAGCTCCTTAAATAGCAACTTCTTTATTTCAAGCGGTTAAAATCCATCAAGGGGTACAGTATATGTCTACGCGTTTTGGACCCCATAATTTTGGTCCTTACTCATGATTCATGGTCATGACTCGTAAGGACCAAAATTGTGGGGTCCGAAACGCGTAGACATATAAAGTGCATAGTGCCATACATATAAACAGAGAAACAAAGAGAAGGCATTAATATCAGACAATGTTCATAGTAAGAACTAGAAACCCTGTCCAAAACATAATGTGAACAAAGGACCAACTACAGAAAAGTACAATGGACACCGACCAGTGAAGCTACACTGTATTATATATACTGACTTTATTTAGGTACAGTAGGTGTTGGCTAGAAACAATGATCTTTTTGGCTTGAATTCCTCTGTCTATCATACATAAGGCAGGGATGTTAAGCTTTTCTTGGTGAGTGTAGTTTGATTCAATCAGGATCGTGGTTCGCACTTGATCTTGCACAAATTCCATACAGGTACTCACAGTTCTGACTACAAATCTAGGTTTGTTTCTGACAGAGTCCGGTGTGCCCCTGGCAGTGTGTATGCTTTTCCAATATCTCTGCCAAGACATTATTTTTAGAAGAGGATGAGTAAAGGTAGTAGTTGTAGGTGGGTAGTAGTAGGTAGGTAGGTAGGTACTGTAGGTACTGTGAGTATCTAAGGTAGGTAGGTAGGTAGTAGTGGTAGTAGTAGTGTCACGCTCTGGTGTGGAGGGAATAACCACACCAAGCGTAAGAAGGAAGGGAAAAGACCAAACAAGGGAAACGGTCACCTCCTGCAGGGAACCCTGAAACTAGGCCCTGACTGACTACCAGTATGAACAGGCCTTAGTGGTAGGAGAGTTCATACACAGGAACCTAATAACAAACTCACCCTAGAGAACCCTGCAGCTAGCGACAGAGGAAAGAGTCAACCCGTTCCTCCAAGAGGACGGACGAACAGGAGACTCCAGAAGGCAAAACCACAACAGGGAAAAGTAGGATAAAGACAATAGGGAAAAGGACACTTATCTTAATGCAGATATTGCAGCAACCGGATCTCAGCCGAGAACAACACCACACACAACAAAGTAAGCAGAAAGTATAAAACGCAAGGAATACTGGGAGAGGAAGGGATAAATAGGGGAAAGATAATCACCACACCCACAACAGCTGAGGGGAAGGGGTCTGGTAAACAGCAACCAAACCAAGAGGAAAACGTGTCAAATTATGTCACTTTTGAAAGCCTAGCCGAACGCCTGCAACCCGATGCAGGAACGTTCGTGACAAGTAGAGACAGTCACACTGATAACAGCACAATCACAGCAACACACAGGCGGTGCAGAGCAGTTCCCTTACAGTCAGTTCTCACAGGCTTAAAGCCAGTCCTGGAATCATTAATCAAGCCAGTGAAAACTTTCCTTGATCGGGACTGGTCACTGGGAATTTGCCGACTCATTTGCATATTGGATAAAAATGAGTGTTCTCTCTAATTAGACCTAGCAAACCATGCAAGGGTGGAGTCACAGATAACTTTTTTATTGTGGTTTTGTGGCAGTTTTTGATGCTATTTTTTGACTCAAAGCCAGAAGTGGCTCCAGTAGGAAGACAAATTATAAGTTGTTCCTGTATATTTCTCATTCCCATCCAACTCAATTTTGGCTTTCAAAGCTGCTTCAAAAACTGCCACAAAAAGATGTGTTTGAGACCACCCTAATGGTAAGAAAGACTCTGGCAGACTACCTTTAAAGGGAATGTGTCATTAGAAAATTAGCTATTGTTAAAATCACATTAGAAAAATGTATATAATCCAGTTGGGTTAGATTTTTCACAATTCTGGGGTCTGGTTGTAGCAACTTGTGAGTCATTTCTATGGCTGCACTGCTACACCATGGTTCTTGGTAGTGTAATGTAATGATCACCATGCAGCCCCAGCCTAACACACATGAACATTGCACCAAACAGATCTGTATTTTGCACTGCCATACATCAATATTATTATTGTTTGATATTGTTGCTAGGGATCCGCAATCTTCAGCACTCAACATGCTGTGAAACTACAGCTCCTAGTATGTATACTTACTTTCATGTATTCCCTATAGAAGGGAAAGGAACATTCTAGGAGTTGTAGTTTCAGAACAGCTGGAGTGCCAGTGTTCGCTGATCCCTATTGTCGTAGGCTGTCATGGGGGTCTGAACTCAAGGTCCCCCACCAATCATTACAGTGAAAGGAACTCCACATACCTGCAAGTCATGCAGCCCGTTTTTTTGGTTATGCCAAAACAATGGCTCCCCCTTAAGACGGTTGTGCTGAACACTGCATCTTGTCCTTTTTAAATGAAAAGGCAGAGATACATCCATTAGCACATGAATAAAAAGGAAGCAGAACTCACAAGAGCGCCTTGCCCCTTTTACTGTGATAATTGCTGGAGCCACTGGACCACCAATAATCAGACATTTATGACCTAAATTCTAATGGGAATTGATCTGCAGTGCATTTGAGGAATATAGCTATGTAAAGGAAGAATGGAAAGTGGGACATGTTACCTGCAGTCATCCGTAACACCACAGATAACACAGAGATAACTCTCTGATACATATTATGTTGTAGATGTCACCTGCAGTTCTATGTAACACCACAATGATAACTCTTTGAGTACAGATAATATAGAAATGTTACCTAAGGTCTGATGTAACACCACAGATAATGTAGTAGATGTCCCCTGCAGTCCTATGTAACACAGTGATAACACAGAAATAACTCTCTGAGTATAGACAATGTAGTAGATGTCCCCTGCAGTCCTATGTAACACCACAGATAACAGAGATAACTCTCTAAGTACAGATAATGTAGTAGATGATCCATGTAGTCCTGTGTAACACCACACATAACACAGTGATAGCTCTGAGTACAGATCATGTAATAGACCTCACGTGCAGTCCTGTGTAGGACCACCAATAACCAGGGGCGGTCTTGGGCACCAAGCATCCTATTCATTTGCGTGGGGCCCCCGACATCTAAGGGGGCCCCCACGCTCCGCTGTTGTGCCCAAGACCGCCCGCCCTCCTAATACATTCTGGGGGGCCCATCAGGGATGGCCAATACAAGTGAGCGCTTCCATTAAGGAAGCGCTCACTTGTATGTAGGGACCCCCCATCATCCCACCCAGCCACATAAGAGTAAAATAAAAAAGCTTTCTTACCTGTCCTGCGGCTGCCCTCCGGTCCGGTGCTCCACTCTCTTCCCTGGCCGGCGTGCACTATGACCTGACGCTGCGCAGCGTCAGGTCATAGTGCGCGCCAGCCAGGGAAGAGAGTGGAGCGCCGGACCGGAGGGCAGCCGCAGGACAGGTAAGAAAGCTTTTTTATTTTACTCTTATGTGGCTGGGTGGGATGATCTGAGGTCTGATGGCGGCACAATAAGCTGATCTGAGGTTTGATGGGGGCCCCATGAGCAGCTCTGAGGTCTGATGGGGCACAATATGCTGCTCTGAGGTCTGATGGGGGCACATTACCCTGATCTGAGGTCTCATGGGGGCACATTACGCTGATCTGAGGTCTCATGGGGGCACAGTGGGATGATCTGAGGTCTGATGGGGGCACAATACGCTGATCTGAGCTCTGATGGGGGTACATTAAGCTGATCTGAGGTCTGATGGGGGCACATTTTGCTGATCTGAGGTCTGATGGGGGCACAATACGCTGATCTGGGGTCTGATGGCGGAACAATACGCTGATCTGAGGTTTGATGGGGCCCCATGAGCAGCTCTGAGGTCTGATGGGGCACAATATGCTGCTCTGAGGTCTGATGGGGGCACAATACGCTGCTCTGAGGTCTGATGGGGCACATTACGCTGCTCTGAGGTCTCATGGGGGCACATTCTGCTGATCTGAGGTCTCATGGGGGCACATTACGCTGATCTGAGGTCTCATGGGGGCACATTACCCTGATCTGAGGTCTCATGGGGGCACATTACGCTGATCTGAGGTCTCATGGGGGCGCATTGTTAAAAAAGTCTTTGATGTGTGTGTGTGTGTGGGGGGGGGTGTCATTGGGGAGGGGGCGTGTCATCAGAGGGCATGTCATCAGAGGGCGTGTCATCAGGGGCGTGACGCGTCATTGGGGGGGCCCCCCAGACATAACTTCGCTTAGGGCCCCAGAAATGCCAAGACCGCCCCTGCCAATAACACAGTGATAGCTTTGATTACAGATAATGTAGTACATGTTACCTGCAATCCTATGTAACACCACACATAACATAGTGAAATAGTATATAGTCAGTAGTGAGGACTAGTGGTAAGTGAAGCGAGCTTCAGATGGTACATCTGAAGTTGTTTGATTCAAAACTTCATATCAGTCGGAAGTGGAGCCAAGTTCAATTTCAAGTTTTAAAGTGAATCACTGAAGTTATTCAACGAAGTCACGTGTGACTTTGCGAATAACTGACTTTGGCTTGGATCTCTGTACAGTATTAATCCGAAGTTCTGAACGAAGCGATTTAGGATGTACCCTTCGAAGCTCGCTTCGATCATCACTACTGAGGATACGTGCAGTGTAAAGTATATAGTCACATACTGTATGCAGCCTGTCTCTTCTTCTCTTCCCTGCGGTCTTATCCTTTGTTATTCTCTCTTGCCCGCCCCTTTCTTCTGGTCCCGCTGTCGTCTCCTTACCCCCTCTTGTAGCAGGACAGCCAAGGTTCCTTTTTGGTAGCCACTTCCTCCTCTGGCTTTCTGAAGATGCAGACAGCGGCAAGGGGGTAGGATCAGCAGAAATTCCTCCCTGGCCTTCAGTCTTGCTAGTACTATGACTCCTCTGTCCAGTGCCGCGCTGTAGTAGTGCATTGCTGGACAGAGGAGCCAGACTGTAGGGTATGCTGGGCCGCTTGTTGGCTGATCCTGTATGTAACTAAGCAATAGTGCTGGCCACTGTCCTATGTCCCAGGCCTAGTGCCCCTGGCAGGATCCCTGCTGACGTAGGCCCCATAGCTACCACTACAGCTGCTACATGGGTAGTTACTTTCCTGGAATGAATCAATTCTAAAGTTCATTTCAGAGAGAGAGGAGAGAGAAAAGAGATATACTTTTGAAGGCAATTTGGGCACTTTCAATTCTGACTGAATTAATCCGGGCCCAAATCAAATTTTAAGAAGTTGACTCATCTCTAGTCAACATTTCCTGTTCTGTACAGGTAACTTTTCAGTATCCATTGTAGGCAGAATTAAAATGATAGATATCAACTCTGCCTATATAACACAGGATCCACTATTCACAAAAGGTGATATCACAGCTTATCTTCCCCCTCCTGACCTATGCACAGGTCATAGAGCATGCCTAGAAAAAGCTCCCATAGAAGTCAATGAGGTCCCCTCCTGAGTCCTGTCCATTGTGTCTATGGCTCATAAGGCTGTTCTGAAAGAAAAAGAAATCTTGACAAATCTTAGGCCTAGTGGCCAGGGCGAAAACTTGATTTTAACAATAGGTCACTTTATGATGACACTTTTACTTTAAACCCTATGCATACAGCAAAGCCATACATAAAGCACATTATATAGATTTTTGACAGGCACAATAACATATGGGATGTACAGTCATGGCCAAAAGTTTTGAGAATGATACAAATATTAATTTTTACAAAGTCTACTGCTTCAGTTTTTATAATGGCAATTTGCATATACTCCAGAATGTTATAAAGAGTGATCAGCTTAACAGCAATTACTTGCAAAGTCAATATTTGCCTAGAAAATGAACTTTATCCCCCAAAACACATTTCAACATCATTGCAGCCCTGCCTTAAAAGGACCAGCTAACATCGTTTCAGTGATTGCTCCATTAACACAGGTGTGGGTGTTGATGAGGACAGGGCTGGAGATCAATCTGTCATGATTAAGTAAGAATGACACCACTGGACACTTTAAAGGGATTTTGTCACCTAAAATTTTCTTTATTGATTAAAAAGAGATAATAAAACATGTTCTTTTTCTCTAATCTGTTTGTATTTTCTGATTGTAGTTTTTGAAATTTCATTACTAGAACATTTTTACGGGGGCTGCCATCTTGGCTGAGCTGTTCTAAACAGCATTTAGTGATATGCTTTACAGCAAGCCCCATGGACCATAGGCAGCAATAGACAGCTCCAGTCCTATTGAGAATGCATTGAGAGGCTTTTTCCTTTGAAGTTTTTGTTTATTCTACAGGGAGATTCTATTGTCTGTGATGTGAGTTGGTCTCCAATTACACTGTTTACGGTAGCAGCATTACTTTACAGCTGACACACTGACAAACAGGATATCTCAGCTGAGATTATAGCCTAGTGGCCAGAAGGAAAACTTCAAGATTTTAAGATGATTTTAAAATATAGATAGGAACATGGAAAATTAGAAAAAACATCGCCAAACATTACAAAGACATATGTTTAACATAAAAACTTGATTTAAACAATGGGTCATTTTTTTATGACAAATTCCCTTTAAAAGGAGGCTGGTGCTTGGCATCATTGTATCTCTTCTGTTAACCATGGTTATCTCTAAAGAAACACGTGCAGTCATCATTGCACTGCACAAACAGGGAAGAGTATCGCAGCTAGAAAGATTGCACCTCAGTCAACAATCTATCGCATTATCAAGAACTTCAAGGAGAGAGGTTCCATTGTTGCCAAAAAGGCTCCAGGGCGCCCAAGAAAGACCAGCAAGCGCCAGGACCATCTCTGAAAAGTGTTTCACTTGCTGGAACGAGCTACCAGCAGTGCAGAGCTTGCTCAGGAATGGCAGCAGGCAGGTGTGAGTGCATCTGCACGCACTGTGAGGCGGAGACTCTTGGAGCAAGGCCTGGTCTCAAGGAGGGCAGCAAAGAAGCTACTTCTCTTCAGAAAAAACATCAGGGACAGACTGATATTCTGCAAAAGGTACCGGGAGTGGACTGCTGAGGACTGGGGTAAAGTCATTTTCTCTGATGAATCCCCTTTTCGATTGTTTGGGACATCTGGAAAACAGCTTATTTGGAGAAGACGAGGTGAGCGCTACCACCAGTCTTGTCTCATGCCAACTGTAAAGCATCCTGAAACCATTCATGTGTGGGGTTGCTTCTCAGCCAAGGGAATCGGCTCTCTCACAGTCTTGCCTAAAAACACAGCCATGAATAAAGAATGGTACCAGAACGTCCTCCGAGAGCAACTTCTCCCAACTGTCCAAGAGCAGTTTGGCGATCAACAATGCCTTTTCCAGCATGATGGAGCACCTTGCCATAAAGCAAAGGTGATAACTAAATGGCTCAGGGAACAAAACATAGAGATTTTGGGTCCATGGCCTGGAAACTCCCCAGATCTTAATCCCATTGAGAACTTGTGGTCAATCATCAAGAGACGGGTGGACAAACAAAAACCTACAAATTCTGACAAAATGCAAGCATTGATTGTGCAAGAATGGACTGCTATCAGTCAGGATTTGGTCCAGAAGTTGATTGAGAGCATGCCAGGGAGAATTGCAGAGGTCCTGAAGAAGAAGGGTCAACACTGCAAATATTGACTTGCTGCATTAACTCATTCTAACTGTCAATATAAGCTTTTGTTACTCATAATATGATTGCAATTATATTTCTGTATGTGATAAAAACATCTGACAAACACACATAAAAACCAGAGGGCAGCAGATCATGTGAAAATATAATATTTGTGTCATTCTCAAAACTTTTGGCCATGACTGTATATAGAGATGTTATAATATAAACATTTATTATCAAAAGAATTATTAACAAAAAAATTATTACAAAAGAATTAAAACTTGTGATAGTATCAGCGCTGACAATCAAAAATTAAAAATAAAAAATAAAAATAAACAATAACAGTATTAGAAAAATCAACTGTGATGACCATATATGTATATCGACGACAACGAAGGTATAAGGGTATTCGGGTATTCACTCAATTTAAACAGTACACATATATAGAACTCTGTTAGAAATCAAGGGGTTAATTCCATTGAGTTATGATGGTTCTCCTTTAGTATATATCTATATAGGCTGGGCGTGCGGCGATCCTGTGTGCCTTTTTAACAGCGTCCCACATGGCGTCCCATGTGGCGTCCCACGTGGTCGCTTGCCGCTTCTCAATCTGCTTTGGTATCAACTGTCCAAGTTTGGTCCGGGGAAGGATGGGTAATTCATACAAACATATGTAGATTACCACATTGTTCAATTGTGGTATATTAATATCAAAAATCCATATAGATGGTATGAAATTGAATTGGAGCTGCCACTATTATACGCCAAACGCGTTTCGAGGTTTCCTCCCCTTCTTCAGTGGTGGGCAGCTCAAGTTAGGGCAGTCTTTATATAAATGTTGTCCCATATGGATTGGACTTAATGAGTGGCAGCTGATTTTGGGGTTAAATAAACAAGTACATATATATATATATATATATATATATATATATATATATAATAATTCAATCAAATGATTGAATATATGTACTATTATTTATTTTCCTCCTAACCGGAAGGAAAGGGTTAACACCATTTTAACCCCATAATGAGCTGCCACTCGTTAAGTCCAATCCATATGGGACAAAATCTATATAAAGACTGCCCTAACTTGAGCTGCCCACCACTGAAGAAGGGGAGGAAACCCCGAAACGCGTTTGGCGTATAATAGTGGCAGCTCCAATTCAATTTCATACCATCTATATGGATTTTTGATATTAATATACCACAATTGAACTATGTGGTAATCTACATATGTTTGTATTAATTACCCATCCTTCCCCGGAACAAACTTGGACAGTTGATACCAAAGCAGATTGAGAAGCGGCAAGCGACCACGTGGGACGCCACGTGGGGCGCTGTGAAAAAGCGCGCAGGATCGCCGCGTGCCCAGCCTACAGTTTACAGCATTACAGCACGGCCGATAGCGAAGGAATGGGAGAAAAATCGCTGAAGGGTAACGTACAAAAAACGAACGCTTAAAAAGCGAACGAATATTGTATAGACTGTATGCAACAACGTATTTTATTGAACTAATAAGCGAACGCTTATAAAGTGAATTAAACACTGTATATACCATACGCAGCAACGTACATTATTGAATCCTACTAAGATATTCAATTATCCTATCATTCAACTGTAAGAATAAGGACCCAATATACATATATATTAAAGGAGAACCATCATAACTCAATGGAATTAACCCCTTGATTTCTAGCAGAGTTCTATATATGTGTACTGTTTAAATTGAGGGAATAACTGAATACCCTTATACCTTCGTTGTTGTTGATATACATATATGGTCATCACAGTTGATTTTTCTAATACTGTTATTGTTTATTTTTATTTTTAATTGTCAGCGCTGATACTATCACAAGTTTTAATTCTTTTGTAATAATTTTTTTGTTAATAATTCTTTTGTTAATAAATGTTTATATTATAACATCTCTATATACATCCCATATGTGAGTGTGCCTGTCAAAAATCTATATAATTTTCTTGCAACCTTACGATTAGGGGTGAATCGCAGACAGAGCACCTCTTAATCCTGTTATTTCACTCTGTGGTGAGCCACTACATATACTATTTCTCATACATAAAGCACAGCCATGTGCACTGTACAGGCTCCTTCTGGTATAAAACAGCTGTAATATGATCTTCTGCATGACGCGTTAGAGGTTCACCTGTGTGTTCGGAATAGGTTTGTTTTTAACCTATGAATGTATAAAATAATATATCCATCTCCTAGTTGATAAGTAGGCATTGTAATATACAAATTGTGTGGTATGTAATTTAATATTTGCTCTTGTTCTCTTGACAGATTCCATTAATAATACCAAGCCTCAATAAAGTCATCATTGTCTTTAAAAAGATGAGAAAAAATGATATTGGAAAACTAGCATTCCTCTTTTTGTTTTCTAGGCAGTGCTGTATAACGTTTCTCATACCTATGTTGTCAATGTAGAACTTATATTTCTTTTCTTTCCTTAAAGGGGTTTTCCGAGTTATATATATTGATGACCTATCCTCAGGATAGGTCATCAATATCAGATCGGCGGGGGTCTGACACCCGGCACCCCCGCCGATCAGCTGTTTGAAGAGAAGGCGCGCGCCGTATCAGAGCTGCCTCCTCTTCACTGTTTACATGCTGGCCGTAACGGGGGTAGTGGTGAGTAGGTCTAATTACACCTAACCATCTCATTCATTTCTATGGGAAGAATCGCTTCCATACAAGCATAAGAAGCACATTAAGGTCATGGAGTGGCAACAGCCTCAAAATCTGATTTAGAGATGATCTTCAAAGAGGAGTGGACCAACATTCTTTCTGACATGTGCACAAACCTCATCATCAACTTCAAAAAACGTCTGACTGCTGTGCTTTTTGGATATTCTATCTCTCACTGTTAAAATCAACCTACCCTAAAAATTATAGACTGTTCATGTCTTTGACAGTGGGCAAACTTACAAAATCAGCAAGGGATTAAATACGTATTTCTTTCACTGTATTTATGAAGAAAATGCACCAAAAACAGTAATCTGGTTTTCTAGCTTGACAAGGGGGTGTGACTTCTTATTAAAATGTAAAAGTCAATGAGTAGTGGTCTGAAGTAAGACAAAAGTGTCTAGCCATGCATCAAAATTTTCATCCCGCACAAGTCACTGTGATAAATCCAGTGTATCTTTAGACTGTCTGTTCTAAGTTTATGCTGTCTACATTTGAAACAGGGTTAGTAAATATCTACCCTACTGTTTAGGACCTGAGGGGGTGGGGGTTTAAAAAAAAAAAAAACAAGAAAAAAGAAAAAAAAAACAGGTGTCACACAGTGTATCACTTTTTCCTGGAGTGTTTCCTTAAAAGGGTATTCCAGTATTTTGAAATTGATGGCCTTTCTGGACAGTCCACCAATATGAGATGGGCAGGGGTCTGACAACCCTCCTTCCCCCCTCCCTGCTGATCTGTTGGCCAGGACTAGCATCAGAATTTTCACTTGAACTGGAACAGCACTGCAGTACCCAGCTCTGTCCACTACTTCCAGCGCTGAAGCTACTCCCGAGCAGCTGATTGGGGGCGGTGCAGGGTGAACGACTGCCAATCTGATGGCCAGTCCTGATGCTAGGCCATCAATGTCAAAATACTGGAAAACCCCTTTAACACCTTCTGTTCTGTCAATATAATAAATATAATTCATGCAAATATATAATCTTATGCCATCTTATACTTATGCATGGAAAGTATGTATAACATTTAAACAAATTGGTGGAAATTCATTATCCCTCCTAAGCCTGTTGTAGTGGAGAAAATGCCATTACGAATTTTCTAGTAGCAATTGGAATTTTATGCATACCATGTCAATGTTACGAAATGGTTGGTGCAGTGAGCGAGGAGTGTCATCATTATTACACCAGAAACTGGCACAAATAATTACAGAAATCTATTGCATCTCCAAACTGTCGTTGATTTCATTCCAGCATACAGACTACCAGAGGAGCCATGTAATTTATGATAAGGCCTAGGCCATAAATTACATGGCTTCTCTGGCAATGCAGGCCTCCTCAATGCCTGCGTAGTCATAGGGCCATTGGATACCGACTCACATATAAAAAAAAGATAAAAACTGGATTAATTTCTCATGGCAACCAGATTCCAGCTTTCTTTTCAATGCTAGAAAATTAATTGTAGTGTTAACAGTGGATATTTGGTCGAGCATTACATAATGCATATTGTCTATTTGACTGTTCAGTTGTGTACAGTGTCATATATAAACTCTCATGCTAAAAAAATAACACACCCAGATAGAAATATCAGGTTGCTGCAAGACTCAGCATGCAGTTATGTCTCAGGCAGATATGTAAATGATTACAAGTGTGGTCTGATTAGACACTGGGTCTTGCCATAAGAGTGTGTAAAGGTGCTTCCCCCACTGCCCTATAAAAAAGTTCCAGAGGCTACATTTGAGTTGTGTACCTTTTGGTGAGAGACCATTGACTGCTAGATATGCTGGACATGCCTTTATGATGCCGCGTTGACAAACTTTGAGAGGGGGCACATCATTTGACTGAAATAAGCAGTTATTTTGACAAATTGCTCACTATCTAGGCCATTCTGATCTAACTGTTAGTAGGTATTGGGAGTAGAGATGAGCCAATCATTCAAAAAATTATTCACCGAACATTCGCCGAAGTTTTCCTAAGATTCATTTATTCGACGAATAGATTCGTTGTATTTGCGTACAAAATATACGTTATTATGTGCTATTAGCGAACATTCGCGCACTAATAACGAACGTACAGTTAAAAAATGTATGCAACTTCTTAGAAGACGTACGCATGAGCGTACAAATAGCTTACGAATGCTCAGCGTACTATTGTGTGCGCGATTACGTAATACGCAGGCACGTACAACGAGAGGCCGCGGCGTGCACTCCTCAGAGGCAGAGCGAATATTCGAAAATGGCATCCAGACGATCCTCATCATTTAGCTCTGCTGTACAGCTGAAATACATAGTCTGGCTGATGGACCGCCAGGATTACGATTTACGATGGCACACACCGCCACCCGAACCAGCATAAAAAGCAGGTGATCCAGCAGGTGATCCGAGGCTTGTGCCATCCTTTTGACACCTTGCGGACCCCGGGCCAGATCCAGTGTAAATGGTCAGATCTGCAATCGCCCTCACAGGCAGTATGTATATTTGAGGTAGAACAAGTAAGGTGCTGTCTATCCGGCTATGGGCATAGTACAATCATCCACAATACTATAAAGTGAATATGGTACCATTGTGGTACCTGTAAAGAAATACACACAATGGGCAACATACTTGAAAACGTTGCTGAAAGGTAAAAACATTAGTGCAAACAATCCAGTGCAAACAATATAGTGCAAATACATTATAAGTGTAAACATTTTAAATATCACCTACCTAGTCTGCTCACGGACACGTTTAAGTCTCTTTTCTTCTTTCTGACGCTTGTCATAGAACTAGAGCAGAGTCCCAAACTCAGTTGCAATTTGTAATCCACATAGGTAAAATTGTAATCCAAATGGGTAAAAAAATTGCAGCAAAGGTTCCTTAAAAAACCCTCTTTCAAGGGGCTCCCCAATAACCTGAAAAGGGGGAAAAAAGGGATGAGGCGCACGTCTGCGCAACTTGGTTAAAGCAACCTCGGGGACCATAGAATTTTGACGAAGGGAGTAGTCCTTCCACGGCGGAGCGGGAACTCCTGCCGCCTCCGCCGTGTCAGCCAGCGGAGTGAACACCTCAGCGGGCACCTCAACCGACTTCTTAGGGTGCCGGACATATTGAGAGACGTAGATCTCCACCAGTTCCTTCTCCTCATAGAGGTCGGTGCCCCACACCATGTCTCCCCAGTCAGGACCTCGCTGTGTCGCCATCTTAATTTCCTGAGTTGCCTCGTCTTCCTCGCGCGCTGGATAAGGGGGCGGGGCTACCAGGAAGGAGTCTGCATCGCAAATCAATTGAATTCGTATGCAACAGCGTATAGAGTAACTTATACGTAGCAATAGCGAATAATTGAAAGGACAAACTATGTAGTGAATGCGCACAAAGCCGAAGCGAAGCACCTAATATTCGGATTCGCTTCGCAGCTAACAAATCAATTCGCTCATCTCTAATTGGGAGGAGTGGTTATATGAGGGCACATGCACGGTGAACAGGCACCAGAGAGCCCAGACAGGTCACCAGTAGAGAATATTGTTTAAAATACCGACAAGCATAAGCAGCTCCCACAGTTTTGTGGTCTATCATCCAGACACAAGTGGCACCCTATCTCGAAGACCATTCATTTGCAGTGGTACGGGAATAAACGAGAATGCTGGACTGCTATGGAATGTCACTGTTGACAAATCCAGGTTCTGTATGGGATGCAACGACGATCGGGTTAAAGCATTGAGGTGGCAATCCTGATTTTATTGTGGAGAGACACACTGCCCCCACTACTGGTGTGATGATCTGGGGAGTCATTGCATATAACAGTCGGGCACCCCTAACTTTGGCTCATCGGAGCCCATACATTCTAATACTGTACGGAGATGAATCTGAGTACAGTATTATTCCGAAGTATGGAACGAAGCGACTGCAGGATTAAGCGTCTGTAGCTCATTTCGCTAAACTCTAATGGTAATATAGTAGGGTGGATTAGTCATACAGCAGAGTTGAGGATAGATTGGAGGGGTGTGAGGATGCTAGATGGGAGGCCACAGAGGAGGAAGTTACAGTAGTCCAGACAGAAGAAGATGAGGGCATGTACAAGCATTTTTGAAGTCTGCCTGGTTAAGGAATGTGCGGATCCAAGATATTTTTGGAGTTGGAGGCGGCAGTAGGTGGAAAGGCCTTGGATGATGGTTTGGACAGAGCAGAATCAAAGGTTACTCCAAGGCAGCGGACTTTGTTGACTGGGTAGAGTATGCAGCCATTGACTGTGATAGGTCTGTTATACTATGGCATCCATTTATAATGGAAACCATGATGCTCTCATTTATCACTGGATGACAAAAAAACACCACTGATTTCTAATGATGTCATTTGGGGTTCCGTAAAGATTTTGCTAATTTTTACAGCAAGGTTAATGCTTTGCTTTTCTTGCAAAAAAAAAATAAAAAAATGCTGATTTGTGTAACAGAGCTTGTCACTTGGAATGAGTATAGACTTATTTTCACTTATGGATATGTGGTACAATTGTTGCATATAATCAGCTACAGCATACAGCAACAGACATGAATAGGAATGATGAGAAATATTTTCCATTTGCAAGTCCCTGTGATACTCTCTTAAGGCTTCTCCAATTGTCTTAAATCAAGATACCCCCCTGCCAGTCACAGGGTGCCAAGTGATTGCTGTGTTTTTCCACACTGTCAAAATGTATGGTTATGTTGATGAGAAAAATAAAAAAAGTTCTGGCTTTCAAAATGCAGAGATTAAAAAATGAAAAAAGAAGAAAATAACTAAAAAATGTATACTAAAGTCCAAAAAGACTATTGGGGTCATTCTTCAAACCCCAGTAATCTAGAACTGGTTTAGTTGCCCATAGAAACCAATCAGTTTCCACCTTTCATTTTCCAAAGGAGCTGTCAAATATGAAAAGGTGGAATCTGATTGGTTGCTTTGGGCTTTGGGTTGAACTTTTTGGCCTAAATGCAAAACCCGATGTGTGGTAGAAAACTAACAATGTACATCACCCTGAGCACACCGTCCCCACAGTGAAACATGGTGGTGGCAATATCATGTACAGTCATGGCCAAAAGTTTTGAGAATGACACAAATATTATATTTTCACATGATCTGCTGCCCTCTGGTTTTTATGTGTGTTTGTCAGATGTTTTTATCACATACAGAAATATAATTGCAATCATATTATGAGTAACAAAAGCTTATATTGACAGTTAGAATGAGTTAATGCAGCAAGTCAATATTTGCAGTGTTGACCCTTCTTCTTCAGGACCTCTGCAATTCTCCCGGGCATGCTCTCAATCAACTTCTGGACCAAATCCTGACTGATAGCAGTCCATTCTTGCACAATCAATGCTTGCATTTTGTCAGAATTTGTTGGTTTTTGTTTGTCCACCCGTCTCTTGATGATTGACCACAAGTTCTCAATGGGATTAAGATCTGGGGAGTTTCCAGGCCATTGACCCAAAATCTCTATGTTTTGTTCCCTGAGCCATTTAGTTATCACCTTTGCTTTATGGCAAGGTGCTCCATCATGCTGGAAAAGGCATTGTTGATCGCCAAACTGCTCTTGGACGGTTGGGAGAAGTTGCTCTCGGAGGACATTCTGGTACCATTCTTTATTCATGGCTGTGTTTTTAGGCAAGACTGTGAGAGAGCCGATTCCCTTGGCTGAGAAGCAACCCCACACATGAATGGTTTCAGGATGCTTTACAGTTGGCATGAGACAAGACTGGTGGTAGCGCTCACCTCTTCTTCTCCGAATAAGCTGTTTTCCAGATGTCCCAAACAATCGAAAAGGGGATTCATCAGAGAAAATGACTTTACCCCAGTCCTCAGCAGTCCACTCCCGGTACCTTTTGCAGAATATCAGTCTGTCCCTGATGTTTTTTCTGGAGAGAAGTGGCTTCTTTGCTGCCCTCCTTGAGACCAGGCCTTGCTCCAAGAGTCTCCGCCTCACAGTGCGTGCAGATGCACTCACACCTGCCTGCTGCCATTCCTGAGCAAGCTCTGCACTGCTGGTAGCTCGTTCCAGCAAGTGAAACACTTTTCAGAGACGGTCCTGGTGCTTGCTGGTCTTTCTTGGGCGCCCTGGAGCCTTTTTGGCAACAATGGAACCTCTCTCCTTGAAGTTCTTGATGATGTGATAGATTTTTGACTGAGGTGCAATCTTTCTAGCTGCGATACTCTTCCCTGTTAGGCCATTTTTGTGCAGTGCAATGATGACTGCACGTGTTTCTTTAGAGATAACCATGGTTAACAGAAGAGAAAAAATGATGCCAAGCACCAGCCTCCTTTTAAAGTGTCCAGTGGTGTCATTCTTACTTAATCATGACAGATTGATCTCCAGCCCTGTCCTCATCAACACCCACACCTGTGTTAATGGAGCAATCACTAAAACGATGTTAGCTGGTCCTTTTAAGGCAGGGCTGCAATGATGTTGAAATGTGTTTTGGGGGATAAAGTTCATTTTCTAGGCAAATATTGACTTTGCAAGTAATTGCTGTTAAGCTGATCACTCTTTATAACATTCTGGAGTATATGCAAATTGCCATTATAAAAACTGAAGCAGTAGACTTTGTAAAAATTAATATTTGTATCATTCTCAAAACTTTTGGCCATGACTGTATTGGGATGCTTTTCTTCAGAAGTGACAGGGAATCTGGTCAGAGTTCATGGGAAGATGGATAGACCTAAATACAGGGCAATCCTGAAGGAAAACCTAACATAGTAACATAGTAAAATAGTTTATAAGGCCGAAAAAAGACATCTGTCCTTCTAGTTCAGCCTGTTATCCTGCAAGCTGATCCAGAGGAAAGAAAAAAAAAACAAGCCAAGTTTTCCTCACTTAAGGGGAAATTTTTTTCCCTAACTCCAATAAAACAATCAGAATAACTCTCCTGGATCAACAACCCATCTCTAGTAACTATAACCTGTAATATTATTATACTCCAGAAATGCATCCAGGCTCCTATTGGACTCTTTTAGTGAATTCACCATCACCACCTCAGGTAGAGAGTTCCATAGTCTCACTGCTCTTACCGTAAATAATCCTCTTCTATGTTTGTGTACAAACCTTCTTTCCTCCATACGCATATTATGTCCCCTCATCACAGTCACAGTCCTGGGGATAAATAGATGATGGGTGAGATCTCTGTACTGACCCCTGATATATTTATACATAGTTATTAGATCTCCCCTCAGTGGTCTTTTTTTTTAAAGTGAATAATCCTAATTTTGATAATCTTTCTGGGTACTGTAGTCCACCCTTTCCAACTATAACTTTAGTTGCCCTTCTCTGAACCGTCTCCAGCTCTGCTATGTTTGTCTTGTTCACAGGAGCCCAGAACTGTACACAGTACTCCATGTGTGGTCTGACTAGGGATTTGTAAAGTGGCAGGACTATGTTCTCATCACGAGCATCTATGCCTCTTTTCATGCAACCCATTATATTGTTGGCCTTGGCAGCAGCTGCCTGACACTGGTTTCTGCAGATTAGTTTGCTGTTCACTACAATTCCTAGGTCCTTTTCCATGTCAGTGTTACCCAGTCTTTTACCATTTAGTATGTACTGGTGACTTGCATTATTCCTTCCCATGTGCATAATCTTATATATAATCTTTATATAAACCTCATCTGCCACTTCTCTGTCCAAGCCTCCAATCTATCCAGATCTGTCTGTAGCAGTATACTGTCCTCTACCATGTTAATTACTTTACACAGTGTAGTGTCATCTTCAAAAAATATATTTTACTGTGCAAGCCTTCTTCAAGATCATTAATAAAAATATTGAAGAGAATAGGGCCCAATACTGACCCCTGTGGTACCCAACTAGTGACAATGACCCAATCTGAGTATATACCATTAATAACCCTGTTAGAGATGGCAAAAGACTTGAGACTGGGGCGGAGGTTCACCTTCCAGCAGGACAACAACCTTAAACATACAGCAAGAGCTACAATGGAATGGTTTAGATCAGTGGTGGCGAACCTATGGCACAGGTGGTGGCACTCAGAGCCCTCTCTGTGGGCACCCGCACCCTGGAAAAAGTCTATGGTGTACCAATATGCCTTAGACTTTTCCTGCCATTCATCAGCGTAGGGCGCGTTATGAATGGCGCAAGCAGTGTATTAAATTTAGGGAGACTATTATAGCTAAATGATAAAGTACATGGAAGATATCTGTAGTATTCAGGTTAAATTGAAAACCAGGTTTAAAAATGTGAAAACCATGTATCATTTTCTTTTCACTTCACACATATTTAATACTTTGTGTTGGTTTACCACATAAAATCCCAATAAAATACATTTATGTTTGTGGGTATACGATGAAGATATGTGGAACAGTTCAAGGTGTATAAATACTTTTTCTAGTTCTTTCCTGTATCTGCCTATATGGTCACAAGATTTTGCTCAGCATATGAACTTCTGTCAATGCCAAATGAATTAAGCACAGAGTGTGTGCAATGTATGACAACTATTGTTTCTTACTGAAAGAAACAATACTTATGATCAGTGAAAATATATTTTACATATTAATATATATAAGCCTCAGATGGTGCCCTTAAAATCTTAAAATTCATACAGTTAGGTAAAAAAATAGAAAATAAAATAGAAAAGTTATGGCAAAATTTACTGTGTCATTAGGCACAAAAATGGCAGTATCATTAAGGAATTAATTGAACAGAATTGCCACCTCACAAACTGGGTGATGAGGTGCCCTATCCCTGCCAGTGATGGACAACAACATACATAAGTAGAAGTTCTCAAAATCTTTTCTGATGTTCCTCTTTACACACTCTTATAAAGTGGCAGGCGGGTACAGATCCTGCTGACATAACATAGACACAAGTGAGTAAGTCTCTGTATGCAGATCCATTCTGTCAATTCAGTTAAGAAGAAGGATGCCACCCCACCTGCAACCCATCTCCTCGGGTCCTTGGAACAATTGTTGTGTGAATCACTAGCCTCCAGGTAATGGAGACAGGAGCCTGAATTGTGAAATTCACTTCTGGTGTCTCAGTGAGATGTCCTTGTACTGATAGTACATTATATCCTATTATGCTCCAGTGATGTATAGTGGTAGCATTGTGGTTAAGGGGCTGCATATAGGTATAATGATAACATGTTCCAGGATGGTCTGCAGTCTTTGTAGTGCCATCATCATTGTACCACCTGTAATACCCAAGCAGCATCAGTGCTGCACAGTGGTATTTGGTTGGTGATGCTGGTGGTAATATGGGTTTCACAGTGGTGTCTGGCGCTAGTATTTATCCGCTAGTGAGGCGCTGGAATCACCATGGAATAGCAGATAAAGAACAAGTAGAAAAAGTTTAAGAAGACCTGTAAGGGCATGTCCACATCTGTGCTGGAGACTCTTTTCGGGGTCTCCTTCACAAATTCCGCCAAAAAGAGAGGATAAAAAATTCTGCATACGGAACTTTTTTTCCATTAAAAAAGCAGACACCTAAATGGAAACTGAACTGGCCTATTATAGTCAACGGGTTCAGTGTAGCACCTTTGGTCTCAGTTATGTTATGAATACAGCACTTCTGTTATTTTTATAAGGAAGAAGAAAAGCAGAAATAATTAGTGGTGATATGAATGTGGCCTAAGCTGTTGTCAATTAACAATACAAAAAGCTACACAGACATGAAAGGTGACTGTGTGTACTTTCTGGCACATCATTTATCACAGCTAAATATTATTATGTTTACAAATTGAATTAATCATATTCTGTGATATTTCATTAAGGAAACATATCACATTTTCAGCATTGCAACCACATTAGGCAGAAACTTAAAAAGAACCTCCCTGCCTTTCGGGAAAATGCATAAACATTGAATGCTAATGGTACATACCAGTATGTTTCACAACACACAGGGTCTCTGAGTAAGGGATACAAATATGCTGGCAATGATCTTCGTTATTGTCTCTTAAGCATATATAAACCCTTGGCTGGCAGGGACTAAGCATATCGCAGAGATTGCATCCAACTCTCTCACAATCACCAGCTGAAATCTTTCCAGAATAATGTCTGGAGTAAAGGGACACCAGAAGAAAACCCCAGAGCCTTGTGCACCACCACCCCAACAGCACCAGGACCGTGAGTATCCCCTTTTCATGTATGCATATGAAGGGCATGAGGACATGAGCTATATCAACCTGTGAGAAGTTCCCCGGAAAAACTGTCACTTTTATAGTAGAGATGACAAGCTGACTTCACCATCAGATCAATAATCACTTGGCATGGACGTCAGGAAAGTGGTCAACATTTTTTTTTGCCAGATATAGACTTATGGGATATTTTACCTGATCTTGCACCAGGCTTCTTGTCAGTTAAGTATAGAAGTTGGGAGCCCTCAATGGTAATACTATCATGAATCACACGTGAACAAGTTAAATTTTTTAAGACTACTACAACTAAATTACTGGACTGTAGATAAACATCTGTATAACATTTTAGTTTATGTGGTTGGATACTTTTTAAGAATAGTAATGGTTATGGTAACAAAAGTATGGAAACTCTCAAAAGAATAGCATCAGTTTGGCATAATGGGGGTCATTTACTGACCAGCAATTCAAACACCACTGAAATCTCCTCCAGCCAGGAGCAGGAGTAGATTTCTGGTGTAATGTGTACCAGTTTTCTGGTTGTTAAAGGGGTTGTCCGGTCTTCTCATATTGATGACCTATCCTCAGGTCATCCCAGCCATGTTTTCTTCACTGTTCACTTAGCTGTAAACATTGCAGCAGCGAGCAGCGGTAATTACAGCTCCCACGTGCCATTAATTTGAATGTATAAGGAGCAGTTATAGTTGCATTCCGTCCCATTCAAGTGAAACTGTAATTACACCCAATTCCCATGGCGAGCAAGGAAAGAACACAGCACTCATAGGAAAAGATAAAAAGTCAAAAATTTTGCAGAGGACAGGGCTACAAAGACGTGCAATGCAGAGAGCAGTTCTGTGTCCAGGATACCTAAACAGGACAGTGGAGTTCACATCACTGTTTCATTTTCTGTTCTTCTGAACAGAAAAAAAGAAAAGGAACCTGTAAAAAAAACAACGGATCCTGTGCATCAGTTATGCACATTTGCCATCCGTTTGAGCCATTTCAGTTTTTTTAGACAGAAAAAAAGTACTACATGCAAGACTGTTTTTGCATCCAAACAAACAGATCTCAGATGAAAATGGCTCAAACGGATGCCAAATGTGCAATAGGATCTGGGTTTTTACAGGATTCATTTTTTTTAAAGGATCCTGATTATTATTTTTAATGTTCTTTTGATAGATCAGAAGAATAGAAACTGAAACAGTGATGTGACTTAAATACTGATGACTTATCTTCTGGATGGGTCATCAGTATCTGATTGGGGGTCCAAGTTGTCGATCAGCTTTTTGAGAAGGCAGCGGCACACACAGTAGTGCCCTGGCCTTCTCAGAGCTTTTCGTATACCAGTGATGATGCATCAATCAATAACATGACCTAGACGCAGCTCGGCCCCATAGAAGTGAATGGGGCTGAGCTGCAATACCAAGCACAGCCGCTATACAATGTACATTGTTGTGCTTGATAAGCATGGAGAAGGATGCAGCACAAGGAGCGCTGGTGCCTTCTCAAACAGCTGATTAGCGGGAGTCTCCAGTGTCGGATCCTCACCAATCAGATACTGAAGACCTATCTATCCCCACACCCAGCAGTACTTGTGAACAGATCTATACTTACCTGATCCCCTCCATTGTTTTCCGGACCCATTATGGCTACTGTTGTATATGTCTGTAAATAGGTAAGGGACGAGGGAAGAGGTTGAATCATGAATGCAAAGGACTTGTGAGTGTCTGCCATTCCGAATTTTTTATAATTCTTTAATTCAAGTATTTTTCTCATTAAAATCATGATAAATCCCGTTGAATTGAATTTCATAATTCATTTATATTTTTTAATTCCAGCTTGTAAACCAGAGCCACAATGTGAACCCATTCAACAAGGTGAGATACAATTCAGGTTCTCTGTCTGCATGCAAACTCTGCTGATCCATGACAAAAATATGGTTGTTGTAGATCAGAACTTTTTTTTTAATCTATGCTACTATATTATGGGTCTCTAAATAATGCCAGTTTTTTTGTTTTTTATTTTAGTTTGTGAGCCTGAACCAGTGTGTGAACAACAATGTCCTCCCCCTCAAGGTAAGCACAAGTGAATGCTTGCAAAGTAATGCAATATATATAGTAGTTTATTTCTTATATATTTTTTATACTTCATGAAACAGGTAGAGGTTAACTGTCTAGGACCCTTGGTGACTGGTCAGAGAACATAACCACACTTTGGGGCATTTAACAAAGTGTGACGTAAAGTCAAAACATATGGCATGCCTCATACTTTTAAAAGTGGCAAGGAAAATTAGGTGGGAATTGATAGGAGGGACATGACCTCCCATGGCTTGATTAATTTACTATCCTTTACACCAGAAACTGGCATAGATGATAGCTCAGATCTACAGTATGCCATCTCATAACTGGTATAGAATTGAAAGTCTGGCACAAAGACTACCAAGACTGGCATTTGTAACAACGGAGCTACATCTGAACAGCTGATCTGCAGGGTGTTAAGCCCCTGAAGATTGGCTAATGATTGAATATCCTGAGGATAGGCCATCACTTAGTAAAGTCCAGACAACCCCTTTGAGTCTCTGCCTTCTCATATATGTGAAATTCCTGAAGAAGTTGCCTATTATCAACATATAGGCTTCTCATACTTTATCTAGGTTATAACAATACTTTATTATACTTTCTTGCAGAGATATGCACGCAGTCTAGTCAAAAAAAGGACTACATTGGTGTCAAGAAGTAAAACTGTGAGCTCCTGAAGATGGATCTAAAGCCTTGAAAGCCTTTATTATGATTTATCTACTGTACGGTTGTCCATCAGAAATGTTTCGATTAAGTTATACTGTGAACTGATGTAAAAAGATGTAATTCAATAAATGGAGACAAGTCTTAAATCATAAAACTATATGTTATCAATTTATGAAATGCTAATATTTGCAGATATTTCTGATCCATACTTATCTGAGATGAGATGACAAATCGTTGATTTTACTTCATATTCCCAGTAGACAATGCTACAAAAAATTAGCCACTGGTTATAGCTCTGTATTAATAATGCAAAGCTAATGCCAAGCAGTCGATTATGAGGAAAACTTGATGAAAAATTAACTGCATAGCATTCATTTCAGGCAGGGGTGTACATAAAACTCTTTGGCTCTACAGCAAGAATCTAAATCCCCCCCAAATGCCGACTAACTGCGTGCACTGCTGTAGCCGTCTGTCATTGTGGCAGAGCACAGGACTGGAGTCCGGACTGGTGACAATCCTGAATCCAGTCAGGTTTGGACTGCTCAGTCTAGTCACAGTGCAATGTCTGCTTACAGAGAAACAGGACTGGGACAATGCATTTTAATGCCTCTGGCAGATGCCATCCCCTTCGTTGAGATAATTAAAAACTTATTAATCTTACTTGTTAAGTAAAAATAATTTTACACAGTGCAGACACAGAATACTTCAGGATTTAATCCAGTCCCTCACAGATGTTTCTCTGACTGCTGCAGAACCTCCTAATACACACCTCAGCTGCTGCAGAATAATATATATCTCAGTTACTTCAGAACATCACAAATACATAGCTCAGCAAGTGCAGAACTTACTAATACACACTTCAGTGATTTTACACACCTTAGTTGTTGCAGAACATCATAATGCACACCTTAGATGCTGCAGAAACTCATAATATACACCTCATCCACTGCAGAACCTCATAATACACACTAAACTGCTTCAGACCTTTATAATATACAGCTCAACTGCTGCAGAATATCATAATACACACGTCTGAAGTACATGATAAGCTGATGCCACAGAACACATAATACTTTGAACACTATTATGTTAGGGGCCTCCTTTGCAGATCAGGTCATAAATACTGGACATAATTTTGCAGCCTGCCAGGCTCCATAATGGAGGGTTTTGAAACCCAGAGAACAGAACAGAGAAAGTCGCTAGTGCAGTTTTGAACAAAGCCTAATAAACACCTCAAAGCCTCATCATGACCAGGTTGTTATTACAGGAAATTACAGGGCAATACACAGAGAGGGTTAAAGGGGTTTTCAGAGTTATATATATTGATGACCTATCCTCAGGATAGGTCATCAATATCAGATCGCCGGGGGTCCGACACCCGGCACCCCTGCCGATCAGCTGTTTGAAGAGGAGGCACGCGCCGTATCAGCGCTGCCTCCTCTTCACTGTTTACATGCTGGCCGAAATGGTGGTAGTGGTGAGTAGGTGTAATTACACCTAACCACCCCATTCATTTCTATGGGAAGAATCGCTTCCATACAAGTCTATGGAAGCGATCCTTCCCATAGAAATGAATGGGGCGGTGAGGTGTAATTACACCTACTCACCACTACCCCTGTTACGGCCAGCATGTAAACAGTGAAGAGGAGGCAGCGCTGATACGGCACGCGCCTCTTCTTCAAACAGCTGATCGGCGGGGGTGCCGGGTGTCGGACCCCCGCCGATCTGATATTGATGACCTATCCTGAGGATAGGTCATCAATATATATAACTCGGAAAACCCCTTTAAAGGAGAAAACTACAACTTCCAGCATATTCAGGCTGTTATTATGGGACACCAGTGGATATTACAGTGATGGGGTAGAGGTGGAGAGAATTACAACTTCTAGTATATCCAGACTGTTATTATAGGGCATCAGTCAACATTACAGGGAGAGGGATATAAGAGGAGAAAACTACAACTTTTCCATAAGCAGACTATTATAGTGCATCAGTGGACATTACCTGGAGAGGGATATTATAAGAGAGAACTATTACTCCCAGCATTTCTAGGATGCTATTATAGGTAGAGATGAGCGAATCGAAGCTGACGAAGTGGAATTCGTTACGAGTTTCACAGAAAATTCCATTCACAACGAATGCGAATTTCCTGGCGATTCGTAGTAACAAATCTTTTTTTTTTTTTTTTTTTTTTAAATGGCCGCAAGCACATGGCATGACATGGGGGGGAAGGATTTCTGGGACAAAGAAGTAAACTCCCACAATGCGATCACATGCAGACATGTAGCCAATTAGCAGTCAGCCAGGTCCTGCGATGTCCCAGCCCTATCAATAGCTCTGCAGCGCTGGAAAGCGCCATTTGCCATTGATGGTAGACCAGAGACAGACATCAGGAGAGATAGGGCAGGTGAAAGAAAAACTAAAGAAAAGAAATGAGGATATCAGGGATAGATAATCTGAATTGCAGGGATAGGAGAGGGACGATTTCTAGACAGAAAATCAGGCAGTGAAATCGCTATTCTGGTACACTGTGCAGCAGTGAGTGGGCATAGGGGTTAGCCTGTTATACAGCACTGCACTCTGTTCTAAAGGCTGTTTTGGGGTGCTGTATTCAAAGAAGCACCACTACTCTCACTTTTTGCAGTGCAGTAGGAGGGTCAGAGCCTTGTTTGGGGTACATTAGAAAAAATAATAATAATAAAACATTTTTTTTTAAAAAAATAATAATAAAAAAAATTACAAAAAAAATATCTTTTGGGTTGTGTTTGGGGAAAAACATATATAATCCGTGATTGGCAGCTTGTAAATGTGAAAGAAATAGCTGCGGCGTTATTCGCCATACAAATAGACAAGCGCCATATAGTGCTAAATTCTTCAGTGTAGTTGACTTGCCAAAAAAACAGTGAATCCGTGTTTGTGGGGTTGTTCTTTTAAATAACTATTTACGGCGTTATTCGCCATCCAAACAGAAAACCGTGATCTCGTGCTAGCGTAGTCAGTGAAGCTGACTTGCCAAAAAACCAGTGAATCCGTGTAAGTGGGGTTGTTTTTTAAATAACTATTTGCGGCGTTATTCGCCATCCAAACAGAAAAACATGACATTGTGCTAATGTAGCCAGTGAAGCTGACTTGCCAAAAAACCAGTGAATCCGTGTTTGTGGATTTGTTTATTTAAAATAACTATTTGCGGAGTTATTCGCCATCGAAACAGAAAAGTGTGATATTGTGCTAACGTAGTCAGTGAAGTTGACTTGCCAGAAAAACTGTGAATCCGTGTTTGTGGATTTGTTCATTTAAAATAACTATTTGCGGCGTTATTTGTTATCCAAACAGAAAAGCGTGATATTGTGCTAACGTAGTCAGTGAAGTTGAATTGCCGAAAAACCAGTGAATCCATGTTAGTGGGGTTGTTTTTTTAAATAACTATTTGCGGCGTTATTTGCCATCCATACAGAAAAGCGTGATATTGTGCTGACGTAGTAAGTGAAGTTGAATTGCCCAAAAAAGAGTAAAGACGTGGTTCTGGGCTTGTTCGTTTTACATCGAAAGTTACAGCGTCAGTCTGTATATAAACAAAGTGTATAGTGCTGTGCCGTAACCCATTGTACTGCAGTTCAGTAACCCATTGTTAACACACTGTGTAGGTGACGATATTTCTGAAGAAATAGTTAAGCCATTGTGCAAGGTAGTGAGCAAAGTATAATTTTTTGGGGGATTGTTCATTTTATTTTACTTTAAAATTGAAACGGGATGTCAGATATAGGGGTGACAGGCCCTTCACAGGGGAGGGAACAAATTTTTCGGGAACAGGCACAGGTCTCAGCAGAGAAAGGGGACGTGGCATTATGGGTCACTCGGCGAGGCTACAGCTACCGGTGTCATCTAGTGGTCGTGTGTTGACCATCAACCCAGATGTTCTTGAATGGTTGACTCGGTCATCCACTTCCTCCCAGATGACATCTGAAACTCCCAGCCAAGAGTTGGTGGGTTCGTCAGACACAACCCTTCGTTGGCATGGGCCAGGAGCAGCTCCAGTGCCCTCACCTGTCCTCAACCTGCCTCTGTCCTTTTCAGTCCCCTCAGCCAGAGAAGTACTATATGCAATGGGCTCTGTGCCACTACATGTATACAGCGAGGATGAACTACTTAAGGACAGTCAGCAGCTACTGGGAAGCCAAAAGGTGGGGCAGAAATCCGCTCCTTCCAGTAGGCGGTCAAGTACTGATGAGGAGAGTGTAGTGGGAGGTGATGTTGAGAGCGGTCAGGCTTTGTACACAGAGACAGTTGAGGAGGACATTAGCGATGTGCAAACTGTAGCTGATGATGATGTAGCCGATCGCACTTGGGAGCCGGGTGAAGCAAGGGCTTCATCATCATCATCATTATCATCATCTGCAGACGAGACTGACAGCTTGCACGTCAGGCAGCGGTGAAGGCAGCAAGTCGGTAGTGTGGCCGTTAGTCAGCGGAGTGGCAGCAGTGCGAGGTCGGGAGCTAAACGGGCACAGGGTAGACCGCACTCTACGCAGGTGCTTTCCGGCCATGAAAAGAGCGGTGCAGGGGCTCAGCCAGGCAGCGAAGGTACTACTCTGTCAGTGCGGAGTGTTGGTGGTAAAATCGCCTACTCGGCGGTGTGGAAGTTTTTTGTTAAGACGCTTGAGGAGGTGAACATGGCTATATGTAGAATCTGTGGTCAGAAAGTAAAGCGTGGCCAGGGTGCTAATGTTGGCACCACGGACCTGCGCCAACATATGCAGCGTCACCACAAAGTGGCCTGGGAGAACCGTGGCTCAGATGTGGCGGTCCAGTTGACAGCAGCAACAGCAGCATCACTCAGTGGCACGCATCCCATTTAAGGCAGTCAAGGCTCCAACACCTCTGCCGAAGGGAGCTGTCTCTCATCATCTACCGCTCCAGATGCTCCTGCTCCTCCTCCTCTTATTCATCACCACTCATTACAGCAGCAGTCGTTCACCGAGGCGATTGCAAAGAGACAGCAGTACGCGTCCAGCCATCCTACAGCGCAGAAGCTGACCGTGCTCCTGTCCAAGTTGCTCATGCTACAGTCCCTCCCTTTTCAACTGGTGGACTCTGCACCATTCAGAGAACTGATGGCTTGTGCCGAGCCGAGGTGGAGAGTGCCAAGCCATCATTTCTTTGCCAAAAAGTCAGTCCCAGCCCTGCGCAAATATGTAGAAGAGAAGGCGGCCCAGTCCTTGAGCCTGTCGGTGTCTGCCAAAGTGCACGGCAGCGCCGACGTGTGGAGTTGCAACTACAGTCAGGGACAGTACATGTCCTTTACGGCCCACTGGGTCAATGTGCTTCCTGCCCAGCCACACGAGCAACTTGAACAGGTGACGCCACTTTTTCCTCCTCGTTGTCAAACTGCTGATCCTGCGCTAATGCCCGGCTCCTTCTCCACCACCTCAGCCTCCACTGCAGGGCCAAGTCATAGCGCTCCTCCAGCGTACCACATGTGCAGGGCACGGCGGTGTCACACAGTTCTACGTCTGGTTTGCCTGGGCAAACAAAGTCACACAGGGGAGGAACTGCTCCGCGTCATGAAAGAAGAAATCGATTGCTGGATAATGGAAAGAACATGGTGTCCGCGCTGCGCATGGCGCACGTATTTAATCTGGTTGTCAAACGGTTCCTCAAGTCTTATACCCAACTGCAAAACATTCTAAAAATGGCCAGGAAACTTTGCATGCACTTCAGCCATTACTACACCTCCAAGCACACCCTCCTTGAGCTGCAGCGGCAGAATGGCGTCCCCCAACATAGGCTGATATGTGACATTTCCACCCGTTGGAATTCTACCCTCCATATGTTGGACCGACTGTACAAACAGAGAAAGGCCATAAACGATTTCTTAATGATCCAAGTGGACAGGAGTACTCCCCTGTGTAATTTTTATGTCAGCCAGTGGCAGCTCATGCGTGACACCTGCCACGTTATTTGTCAGTCGCCAGGACTATGGTATGAACAACGTCATTCCACTGCTTCATGTCCTGGAACAGATGCTGCAAAATCTTTCTGGTCAGGGGACTGGAGACGTGGAGACTGGATCTCACGGCCACATGAGTCCGGTGGGGGCTGATCTGGAGGAGGAGGACATTGGAGCACAAGCATTTAGTGGTTTTTCTACCCAGGTGACAGAAGAGGAGGAGCAGGAGCAGCCAGAGAAGGTAGAGGGAGATAAGGAAGATGAGGCAGATGACCCAGAGACACCATGGCAGTATACAGTGGAGTTGGAGGCAGGGAGTCCCTCCGAGTCACTTGCGCAAATACCCCGATGCATGCTCACTTGCTTACGTAGTGACAGCCGAATATTCACCATCCGGCAGAGGGATGACTTATGGCTCTCCACCCTCTTGGACCCTCGCTACCGGTCTAAAATGGGGGCCTTTTTTCAACTGCTGAGAGGGAGAACAAACTGAAGTACTATAGAGACATCAGTTGGCTGCTGCCTATCTGCGTCGTCGTCCATCCTCTCACAGGTCTGACCGGGGGGCCCCTCAGCGCTCACGTACCACTGCCACGGCTGCTGTGGGGAGTGGGGGGGGTAGGAGCAGTACCAGCTCCATCAGCAGCAACTTGAGTCTGGAGTCGCTGATGAGCAGCTTTCTTTACCCGCCAAGTGCGGAAAGTACTCACCAGCAGCAGCAGCAGGTAGACCAGGAGCAGACCCTGAACCAGCAGGTGGTGGCCTACTTGGACAGCACCCTGCCACCCCACATTGAAGATCCTCTGGACTAGTGGGCAGCCAAACTGGATTTGTGGCAGCAACTGGCGGAGTTTGCACTGGAGAAGCTGTTCTAAACTGGCTAGTAGTGTGGCATCAGAGCAGGTGTTCAGTGCGGCGGGGGACATAGTTAGCCCAAGGAGAACTCGCCTGTCCTTCCAAAATGTGGAAAGACTCACCTTTGTCAAGATGAATCAGGCGTAGATCAGCTAGAATTTCCACCCACCAACGCCTGATGCATCAGATTAGATCAGCCATGATGCGTCACCCAAACCTTGACAAATGAGACTGTATTCTTCAGGCTACCTGCCTCAGCCACTCTTATGATGCTGCCACCCGCCTGATGCCACACATCTACCAGCTGCTCCTTCTACCACCCAGCATCTATACCAGTGACTGGTATTGCCACCCACCTCTCCCCTCTGTCATTGACCCAATATGTAGCCTTCTGATGCTGCTGCCATCTCAACAATCTGGTCTCCTCATGCTGCTACTGCTGTCACCTCCAGGCTATGTCACCATGCCACTCTTTGGCCTGATGCTGCTGCTGCCACCTCCACACGCTGTGTCCTAGCTGCCGCTACGTCCAAATTATGTAATTGTGCCACTCTGTGGCCTACTCATGCTGCTGTCGCCTCCACACACTGTGTCCTATCTGCCGCTACCTCTAAATGATGTAATTGTGCCACTCTGTGGCCTACTCATGCTGCTGCCGCCGCCTCCGCGTGCTGTGTCCTAGCTGCCGCTACCTCTAAATTATATAATTGTACCACTCTACGGTATGCTGCTGCTGCCTCCACACGCTGTGTCCTAGCTGCCGCTAGGTCCAAATTATGTAATTGTGCCACTCTCTGGGATGCTGTTGCTGCTGCCGCCGCTTCCACACGCTATCTTCTAGCTGCCGCTACCTCAAACTTATGTAATTGTGCCACTCTGTGGCCTACTCATGCTTCTGCCACTTCCAGGGTCTCTCATTGTGCCACTCTTTGGCCTACTCATGCTGCTGCCACTTCCAGGGTCTGTCATTGTGCCCCTCTTTGGCCTACTCATGCTGCTGCCACTTCCAGGGTCTGTCATTGTGCCACTCTGTCGCCTTCCAATTTTAACGACTGCTGCTGCCACTTTCAGGGTCTTTGATTGTGCCAATCTGTGGCCTACTCATGCTGCTGCCACTTCAGGGACTGTCATTGTGCCACTCTGTCACCTGATGCTGCTGCCTCCACACGCTATGTCCTAGCTGCCGCTAGGTCCAAATTATGTACTTGTGCCACTCTCTGGGATGCTGTTGCTGCTCCCGCCTCCACACACTGTCTCCTAGCTGCCGCTAGGTCCAAATTATGTAATTGTGCCACTCTCTCGGATGCTGTTGCTGCTGACGCCGCCTCCACACGATATCTTCTAACTGCCGCTACCTCAAACTTATGCAATTGTGCCACTCTTTGGCCTACTCATGATGCTGCCACTTCCAGGATCTGTCATTGTGCCCCTCTTTGGCCTACTCATGCTGCTGCCACTTCCAGGGTCTGTCATTGTGCCACTCTGTCGCCTTCCAATTTTAACGACTGCTGCTGCCACTTCCAGGGTCTTTAATTGTGCCAATCTGTGGCCTACTCATGCCGCTGCCACTTCAGGGTCTGTCATTGTGCCACTCTGTCGCCTGATGCTGCTCCCTCCGCCTCCACACGCTGTCTTCTAGCTGCCGCTAGGTCCAAATTATGTAATTGTGCCACTCTACGGTATGCTGCTGCCTCCACACGCTGTGTCCTAGCTGCCGCTACGTCCAAATTATGTAATTGTGCCACTCTACGGTATGCTGCATTTAGATTTTTATGACTGCTGCTGCCTCTCCCAGGGTATGTCACTGTGCCATTCTGTCTCATTAAAATTAGTACGACTCCTGCTGCCTCTCCCACTCTGTGGCCTTGAAATGTATTCCACTGCTGACTCTTGTAGCTGCTGTTACGGTGCCAATCTGTGGCCTTGAAATTTGTTTGACTGCTGCCTCTTGCAGCTGCTGTTACGGTACCACTCTCCTCTGCAGCAGCATGTCAGTCGTAAATTTTTGGTACGTTCTGTAGTCCTATTCCATTATTCAAAGCTCAAGTACACAGGAAACCCTGTTTGTTTTGAACACTCAAATTTTTAAAAGTAAACGATTCCGGCCCCCGGGACACAGCGATGAGCATGGGGGAGGAGAGAGGCTGGGGCTCCCACAGGTGGTAGCTCAGCTCCCTGCAGACCGCCAGCTTGATCTCAAGATGGAACGCTGAGCTTTCTTGGCGTCTTGGGTAAATAATGACATTTTGTCACAGTCGAGGCAAAGCTGTAGCCTTCGCCGCACCTCCTCTGTTCCCGTCCACTGGCATTACCAGCCCCGATACTGATAAGAACATATGCTACAGTTGATCTTAGCCAAAAGAAAGAGAATGTTTTAGTACGGTCTGCTCTTCAGGGTATGTTATCATGCCACTCTCCGGCCTGACGCTGCTGACGCCACCGACTGCACATGCCATCTCCTAGCTGCCGCTACCTCAAAATTAGGTAATGCCACTCTGTGGCCTCCAAATTGTACTACTACTTCCACTGCTGCTGCCACTTCCAGAGTCTGTCATTCTGCCACTCTGTGTGTACTACTTCTATGCTGCTGCCACATGGCCACATTGTCGTCGTGCCACTCTATAGTCTGCTGATGCTGCTGCCACTGCTATCTCCAACCTGTCTTTGGGGGCTCTGCTTGTATAAGCATGTAATAGAACAGGTTCTGTCGAAATGTATGTGAAATCACTGAATTGGTGTAAAAGGCGTGCGCTTTTGGCACTCTAGTAGGATCTTGGGCTTCTGCACGATTCTTTATAGCTGGCGCTAATATTGACCTGTAAGGCTGAGTTCAGACTTGCGTTGTTTGGTGAGTTTTGGCCCCTTAACTGCCCAAATACATAAAAGTGTGCAGCGATTCTAAGAAGCCTGTTATATGCGTGCCACACTGGCTCACACTATTCTTCCACTACCATAGTAGAACACTGAGTGTACTCAAGCGCAATGCTGGCATTCACTGTAATGTTTATTTGTACGCTAATGCTATGCATTGTATACTAATGCGTACGAATTTGTATGCTAATGCGTACGCATTTGGACGCTAATGCGTACGCATTGTGCGCAAATGCGTACAAATTCAGTTAATTAGCATACTTTTACAAGCGAAAGGAGTAAAAGAGGAGAAGTCGCGATTCTGACCTTTTTCTATTAACCAGACACCCTCCCCTCTTCCGAGCAGGGGGTGCCTGGTTTAGTCCCATTGACTAACATTATGCTCGGTTGCTCGGCCAGAGCACCCGAGCATAAGAGCACAGAAGTGCTCGCTCAACACTACTCCCTATGCGTTTTACTGCAAGGCACAGTGTTCTACACCACTATCCAGGCTCTCTGCAGCCCGGAAGTAGCCGTTTTTTAACGCGATTCGCAACAAATTTATTCGGATCGAAGCAAATCTTTTCGGAAAAAAATCGGCGAACCAGCCGAATCAAATTTTTGAAAAATTTGCTCATCTCTAATTAAAGGCTATCATTGGACACTACAATTTATAGGAAGCGAAACCACTAACCTGAGTGCAGTACTCATGTGGAAGGGCGTACCTCTACACTTCAGATTAGTGCACAGCCATGGTTGCCAGATTTAAGTTGTTAGCCAGAGATACCATTCCCAGAGACTTTAGCAAGAGAAATAGTTGTCATAGGGCCGTTGCTGTCAACTAACTTTCTTAGCTCATGCTTGGACATCTGAGAAGAGTGTACAGATAATTGTTGGATGTACTACAACTTCTATTTTGTACACAGTAAAGCAAGACTTTTGTTTGGTTAGTCTGGCCTGGGCAGTGACCCTGCTAACACCACACACTGGCCATTGAACCATTTCAAGCTCTGCCTTGCACCCACATGGATATTTAATATCAAGGGCACCCCAAATTACCATCAGGCAGGAATCCTAGCCACAGGGAGTGCCCAGAGGGAATATAAAGTGCCCCTCCTTCACTGCACCAATCCCAGAGAGCGATGGCCTGAAGGACTACATTGTGACACATCATCATCATAGCCACTACCACTCTCATCCTCTGCTCTGGTTCCCTAGGGTCTTGCTGCACAAGCTCTGTCTCTTCTTGGACTGGTCACACGATGATGACATTATATAGGTTCTCCTCCCTGCCAAATGTAATTAGGGGGCACTCCTTTCATCCACGGTCAGGCCCCTTTCCCCATGGGCCCCATAGATGCTGCATGGACTGCCTCCATTGAAGGTATGCCACTGGATGTGAGGCAAATAGGACACAGGGTGGTGGCTCTGGAGGGACCCCCCTCAAGCCTTATAAACACAGAGAAGCCATGCAAAACATGTTGATCTACTAAAAGTCCCACTTGAACACTACCCCACTGTATATAGATGACCAGGAGAATAGAAACCAAGAACTTGTGGTTTAGGGGCCTACCAGAAAATGTCTCTTTAGTGGGCTCAGACAGTGCAGCAGATTGTTTTGGAGAGAGTACATAGAGCTCTTATACCTAAACCCCCTCAGGGGAGGCCCCAGAGGGAAGTTAATTTGCGGACTGCTGAGTTTTCTGGACACCTCAGCCATCTTACAAGCTGCCAGAGAATTCAGAGATATAAATTATGAAAACACCCAAAGTCATAATTTTCTGGACCTGGCTACCAGTACTTTGGTGAAACATTGCATCCTTAAGCCTCTCAAAAGCCAACAAACTCCCTGTACCCTGGTTATTTCTTTTTGGCAACCACTAAAGATGTCCGCCAAATTATAATACATTTACCAGAAGACCTTTCTAATGCTTGGGAGAAGTTGGGGATCCCCACTACAGATATACCCTCTAGGCTGCCAGTCACACCTGATGCGGATCTCTTGTGCCTCCCCAAGTTACAGTACCATCATAACAAATCATCTAGAAGAAGAAATCTCCTGAATGTAAAATAACTCTATAAGATGTCACGGTTTCCTGAGCACCGCAACTGTCTCCACCTCATGTGAACTATGGTATGTGTTATATCTTGTCAGTTAGAGGCTATGTAAGTCTCCACCTTGACTTCTATTCCTTAAGTGTCAGCCGGCCACCAAGTGTTTCATTTGCATCCTAAAGGCTTCACTTGAAATCTTTTTACTATCTCAATATACAGTTTTCCTTTTAGAGGGTTCTCCCTCCCCTCTCTCAATCCCTTTACTTCAGGTCTTATACCCACAAGGATACCCTTGGCTATTTTTAGAAGTTCCACAGAAATTATTGGACGATGACCGCTCATGCATGACTGTTCTATGCTCCCTTCTGGGGTCCTTTTCTGGAGGTAGGTGCAGGTCCCAAATGTATGACCTGCACCCATCTGACATTGGTGGCATATCCTAGTGATCTAGTGTCTAAGATGAGACAACCCCTTTAAACCTTCACACATTATCAAGTACATGTACGTGCTGCGCTGAGACCACTCCATACATGGCAGATGCCAGTTGTATAATACAGCAGGCACCCAGCTGCAAAGACAGGCACTGGTGATCGTGCCGAATGGTGATTTAACCCCTCAGATGCCATGGTCAATAGCAATCGTGGCATCTGTTGATTGGGGGCTCTTTCCTCTAGGGGTTTGTAGATTGCAAAATTACTCTAAAATATTGCAAAAAAAAAAAACCCTCTGCTGTTTGGACGAATTATCAAGTTTGGAGAACAAAAATAAACAAAACTGTTTAAATACTTGACAACCCAGGTTGGACTTAATAGCTGAGTGCGCCCAAGGTTTGCCATTATATTCAAAATTATCTTGAGCATCATTTCTGTACTGCTTGGATGCCTGCCCATCATATTAAACCTATTGACTCTCTTTTGTCACTTTAAAGAGGACCTGTCCACATGAAATGCAATGCAATCTTCAATAAGCATGTTGTAGAGAGATTCTACCCTCTTACACAAGAGACAAAGAGGATTTACTTAGTCGTCTAAAGGGTGTCACCACAGATGAAGACATCTGGCTAGCTTCAATTGATGTGGAGGCTTTATATTCATTGATCAGGGGTTGAAATCAGTGAATTCTTTTCTTGAGACTAGAAGATGTCTCTTCTAGAGACTAGAAGTTGGCCCATAGCCAATTTGTACTTCAGCTTCTTCCTTTCACTGTGACTAGGAATTACTTTGTTTTTAAGGCCTCTTTCACATGGGCGTCACGGATTTGGTGCGGATTCGTGCGTATTTTCCAGTTTTTCGCGTGTGCGAAGCATTTTGATGCGTTTTTCACGCGTGTGATAAAAAACTGAATGTTTACAAACAACATCTCTTAACAACCATCAGTGAATCACGCATTGCATCCGCACTTGCGTGCGGATGCAATGCGTTAGTCACGCAGCCCCATTCACTTCAATGCTGCGATTTTCACGCGAACTGATGCGTGAAAAAATTTGCCCATGTGAAAAGCCCCATTGAAATGAATGGGTCAGGATTCAGTGCGGGTGCAATGCGTTCGCATCACGCATTGCACCCGCGCGGAAATCTTGCCCGTGTGAAAGGGGCCTAATAGTGTATTCTACCACAAGCTCAGGGGCACCACAATGGGGAGCTCTTGTGCATCATCGTATGCCAATCTATTCTTGGGCTGGTGAGAAGAATTGGTGGTCTTTGGGTGTACTCTTTAGAGGGCATCGCTAATATAGCAATATAGGCTTGTTACATTGACAATATTTTCAACATATGGAATGGTGGAATGGTGACCAGCTAAAGTTCGAAAAATTCATTAACCGTTTGAATGAGAACAACCTTGGCCTCTGGTTCATGTTTGAAATTCATAAAGAGTTTATGCTCTTTCTTCATGTAAGTGTGTGTGTGTGAGGGTTCAGATGGAGAGATCAGAACAGGCATTTACCGTAAATCGGCAGTAGAGATGAGTGAATCTATTTGCAGCTTCGTAGATTCGATATGGATCTTTTCAGATTCGCTCCATTCGAATCTTAAATGTTCATAAACCTCTGTACGCAAACGCTAAGTACTTGTCCAATTAATTGTACTCTAATGCTATGTATCAGTTAATTTATACGCTGATGCGTACGAATTCAGTTAATTAGCGAACTTTTACTGTATGTTTGTTATTTGTGCGGAAATGTTCGCGATGAGAGCGGAAAAAAGCCCGGGAAGAAGCCGGTCACCTGACCTAGCGGGAAGGGCTTTCTCTGATTGCCCATAGGCTCGGTAAGCCTGTGACATCAGTTGTGCTGCGACTGCTGAGACGAGCAGAAGCTTGTGAAAGTTGTGAAAGACAGAGAACTGTTTTCTGTAAATTGTGGTGTTGTTCAGGGCATCCATAATAATACATATATCAGGGCCAGTGGAGGGCAAGTGCAGGGCCAGTGAAGGGCTAGTAATATTAATCAGGCAGGTAGAGAGACAAAGACCTGCAGGGCCACAGTCAAGTGAAAATGTCTGGCACGGAAAAGCAAAAGGGTTCCACTTCCAGCCAGAGCTCGAGCTCCAAAAAAAAGAAGGAGAAGGTGGCACAGGCCAGCAGTGGCAAAGGCATGTACCCACAGCTTCTACCGGTAGAATTTGTAGTAGTTGGCCACTGTTCCACCAGGCTAACCACCAAGGCGCAAAATTGTTGTAGAGGAGAAAGTGGATGAGGTAGTGGAGTGGATGGCTCACTCATCTCAATCGCAGCCAGATGATGTGCTTTCTTCTGCTGATACTGTATCATGTAGCCAGGGGTCAGAGCGTTCCTCCTACTCCACCATTCCGCTCCAGCAAAGCCCATCATTTTATGCCTCCTCTCTGCCTTCAGTGCCCCCTCCTAGTGGTGTCCCTTCTGCATACCTCCCAACTTTTGAAGATTGCAAAGAGGGACAATGTGTGCGGTACATATCATGGCAGTTTTTTTCATAGTAGGCCACGCCTCTAACTCCGCCCAAAGCATAATTACTGGAGCCCCTGCGGCAATTTTTTTCTTGCGTTTCAATGTCCATATAAATATTAGTACATAAATCATCAGATTATAGATATTTTAAGGTACAAATTGCACCAAATAATGAAGTTCTGGTCTAATATACAGGTAGAAACCATACAAACACTTAAGTAAGAAGCAATTTAGTAAATGTATTAATGCACAGTTATGCATTAATTCCCCAGGTCAAAAAGAGGGACATTTAATGATCAAAGAGGGACAGAGGGACTTGGGTCAAAAAGAGGGACTGTCCCTCCAAAAGAGGGACACTTGGGAGGTATGCTTCTGCATTTTATCAAATAAAAGGCCACCGAACCCCATCACACAATCTGGCAGATGTGGAGGAAAGCCTCCCTGATGATTTTTTAGAGAGCAGTCAGAGTTTAGACTGCCCGGAAGTGGAGGTTGGTGGGGAACAGCTGATATTCCAGTCAGACAAAAATAGTGGGGAGTCTGATGATGTGTTAGACAGGAGGACCAGGGAGAAGGATGGGGCTAGTGAGGATTATTTGATCTCCGAGGAGGAGGGTGTTGGTAGTGGCAGCAACACAGGGCAGAGGCGAGTTAGGCCCAGGCCTGCCTTGGGAACTAGTGAGACCCCAAGTATAGTGGGGCCGGCATCAGGGTCTAAGCGTGCAAGGGCTACGAGCTTGGCCACCTCTGGAGGCCGAACGTCAGGCATGTGGAAGTATTTCACCACTCTGCCGGGGGTACATCAGCACGGCCACGTGCAATTTCTGTAAGCAGAAATTGAGCCTTGGGAAAGCCTCAAATGTAGGGACCACTGCTCTGTGGAACCATCTGAAGCGGCGTCATGCCGCAAATTTGTCTAACCAAGGTGTATTACAGCAGCGCATTAATACTAAAGAGCTGGCTACTTCTCCCGGGGTCCCTTGCATCAGGCAGCTTGCATCCAGGGGCGTAACTAGTACATACACCTTGTCGTCATCCGTGTATGTTTCTCCAGCTCCTCTTACACGTCAGTCGTCGATCATCGAGTGCGTGGCCAGGAAGCAAGTTTACGCAACCAGCAATCCAACAGTGCGCAAACTTAATTCTCACCTGACCAAGTTGCTGGCTGTGCAGTCTCTGCCATACAATTTAGTTGATTGTACAGCTTTTAGGGAGCTGATGGCTTGCGCTCAGCCGTGCTAGCAGGTCCCTAGACGGCATTACTTTTCAAATAAAGCTATCCCCGCTCTTTACTCGCACGTGGTGGACAACATAGGATGCTCCCTGCAGCTGTCCTTCTGCAGCACCGTGCACGTCACGGTCGACACTTGGAGCAGTGCACATGGCCAGGGGCAATACATGTCCTTTACGGCCCACTGGCTGAATGTTTTTAGTGGCAGCGAGGCAGGAACCCCCCAGCAACAGGGCCAATTGCTTTTGGCACCTCCACGCACTTTCCAGCCAGGATTGCAGACTACCCCACACCTATCCGCTCCCTCCTCCACCTCCATGGGCAGTCCGTCAGCAGGAGCATCAGGGCACAGAGTTGACCCCCCTCCTTCCTATCACATGTACCAGGTTAAATGCTGCCATGCTGTGTTAGATTTAATCTGTCTTGGCAACACCAGCCACACAGGCCAGCGCTTGCTGCATCACATCAAGCAGCAAATTGCACGCTGGCTGTCTCCCCGCCAGCTGGAAGTGGGCAAGGTCGTGAGTGACAACAGGACAAATATAGTGGCAGCGCTGAACCTGGGGGAAATTCACGCATGTTCCCTGTATGGCACATGTACTAAATCTAGTGGTTTGGAGACTTCTGAAAACATTCACTGGCCTGCGCACAGTGCTGGCCTGCGCACAGAAGCTTTGCACTCATTTGAGTCACTCTTATGTGTTCCACAACGCTCTGCTGGACTTGCAGTGGCAAAACGGTGATGTGACATGCCAACTCGGTGGAATTCCACGCTTCACATGTTGCAGCGGCTCCTTGAGCAGTGGAGAGCAGTGGATGACTTTGTCCAGCAGCAGCCAGAATTGTCGACCATAGGGAGCAGGTGTGGCTTAGATTTCCATCAGTGGAGGCTGGTCCGAGATGCCTGCACTGTGCTGAAGCCCTTTGAAGAAGCCATTAAATTGGTTAGCCGGGACAGCTGCGGTGTGAACGACATTGTTTCACTAATATTTGTCCTTAAAAAGACACTGTCGCTCATGCAGCAGGGGGCAATGGGGGAAGGAAATCCTGCACATCTCTCTGCACGCTATGCTGTCAGTGTTGGGGAGCCCCAATGACAAAGTTCCATGGAGGTGCAGGAGGAGGAGGATGAGGAGGAGCTTAAGCTAAAGGAGGGGGAGGAGTTTGATGATGACCAGGAGGAGGAGAAGACACAGTTGGAGGAGCTGGAGGATGATGATGACACCTTCAGGGACACTCAAGTGTCTCAGAGAGAGGCTGAGATGAAAAGAACTGGCTCATCGGGTATGCTGGCCAGGATGGCGAGCTGTATGCTCACATGCTTACGGACTGATAGGCGTATAATAAAAATAAGGCAGACTGATGAATACTGGCTTGCGATGCTTCTGGACCCGCGGTATCATTCCAACATGGGGGATTGTTTTCTTCCCCAGGAAAGGGAAGAGAAATTAGCTTCAAACCGGGAGAAGCTATGTACTAACCTGGCCACAGCTTTCAGCCAGCCCCAGCCTGCTGCCAGCAAATCTGAAAGGGAGGCCCAGCAGCGTAACCCACCTCCTGTTACAACCAGCAGCAGCCAGTTAAGCCTCATGAGTATGATGCAACAATTTTTTTCTGGCCTCCCAACAGCCATAGCCAAGTGAGCAGGCCCATTCCCCCCGCCTCAACAAGCAGGTTCAGGCTTACCTGCAGTCTGGTTCGCAAAGCCTGTTCTCAGACCCCCTGGACTTCTGGGCAGCCAGAATACAGCAGTGGCCAGAACTTGCCCACTATGCACTAGAGATTCTTACCTGCCCAGCCTCAAGTGTCATGTCAGAGAGGATTTTTAGTGCCGCTGAGGGGGTGGTGACACCCAAACGGACCAAACTGTCACCTGGCAGTGTCCAAAAAAACACTTTTATAAAAATGAATCAAGGCTGGATTACCTCTGATTTTCACACTCCTCTTGCTGAGACAGATGATTAGATCAGGCCTGGTAGGCTGAAATAGTTCAAGTGTCTTCCCACTGTTGCTGTCAGGTGGCCCATAAAGTTGTATGCCAAACGTCTTGTGTCATGGGCTGAGCGAACCCGAACTCCCCAAACTAAAACCCCAAAATGTTATTAAAATCTAAACACTGTTGTCTTCCTCTGTCTCCATTTTCAACATTAGCACTTAGCAGGCTAGCAGCTGTTGTTATACTACACCGTTCTTAGTTCTATTTAGTATTCGTAAATTTGTTTTGGAGCCTTTCATACCCCCAAAAAAAGTAAAAATGTCGTTAAAAAATAAAATAGTTACACTGTTGTCTACCTCTGCCCCCTGTTACAAGTTACATTAGCAGAGATTGTTATACTCCACCGCAGTTTGTTGTATTTACTATTCACTCTCTGCAGTACTGATGTTCCCCATCCCCTACTACTACTGGCCGTGCCACCCATGAAAAGCCCATATATAATTTTCACTGCCTATCTTTACAAGGTAGAATGTTTACAGGCTTGTTGTCCAAACAAGCCAAGCCTTTTTCTCTGACTGTAATCCGGGAACCGGAGTTTGCGTAATTTATTAATGCTTTGGCCTGAAGACACCCTGTGTTCATTAATCTGCGAAGATGGCCTTTGTACAATTTTTGGAGGCTCCGACCTAAAGAGACATCACTGTCTTCTTCACACTAATGCGGGCTCCAGCCTATGCACAATTTTTGGAGGCTCCGGCCTAAACAGACATCCCTGTCTTCTTCACACTAATGCAGGCTCCGGCGTATGCACAATTTTTGGAGGCTCCGGCCTAAACAGAGATCCCTGTCTTCTTCACACTAATGCGGGCTCCGGCCTGTGCACAATGTTTGGAGGCGCCGGCCTAAACAGACATCCCTGTCTTCTTCACACTAATGCTGGCTCCGGCGTATGCAAAACTTTTGGAGGCTCCGGCCTAAACAGACATCCCTGTCTTCTTCACACTAATGTGGGCTCCGGCCTATGCACAATTTTTGGAGCCTCTGGCCTAAACAGACATCCCTGTCTTCTTCACACTAATGTGGGCTCTGGCCTAAACAGACATCCCTGTCTTCTTCACACCAATGCCTATGCACAATTTTTTGAGGCTCCGGCCTAAACAGACACCCCTGTCTTCTTTACACTATGTCAGGAAGGTGTTAAAGGTTTTAAAAAAAACAAGTAAAACACAGGTTTTAGAAGAATAATTTTAGTAAAATTAATAATAACTTTCAACAAAAAATAAATAATTTAAAAAAAGGAAATAAAGAGGTTACGCCGGCCTTTGACGACATCTGGCCATCATAGCCTGCAGCTCTAGAAACCCCAGCTGCAGGCCGTGAATAAGCCGGGAGGCAGCATGGAGCCTGGTGTCAAAGCGGCGTAAGGCTGCCTCCACCTCAAAGTCAGTCGGGATATCTGTAGGGGTGGAAATGTGAAGGTGAGCAATAAGAAAAAACATAGAAATCTGTTACATCTTATCTGTTACAACTTATGTTATGCATTTAACAATCATCTTATCCAGATAACGTAACAAGACTGCATTTAGATTGGAACAGCTTACCCAAGATAGGCCTTCAGACAGAAGCACCTAGTTCCTGTTTTGAATGACGAAGAGAATATTAGTCAGCCAACGCCTGAATAAGACTGCGCAGATGCAAAAGAAACCTATTGTATACATATGTCCTGTTTTGTGATTTCATGAATTTATGCTCCATGTCCCAAAAAGGTTATATACTCTGGACATCCAATTATAATATGGTATGGAGATACATGTGATTTGATAACCACTCCTAAATCCCTCCTAAATCAGAGAATTAAAATGAGACAGTGCTTCCTGAAAATAAAGAGAAGTGTATAGGATTTCAAAACAGCAACATTCTGTGTGGTCTGGAGTTCTTAGCGTTGACACATACACTCAAATCTAATTTGGACAGAGACAATCAATTGAAGTAAGGGATAAAAAAATACTTCCCTTATCAGTGGTGCCGTGACTGGAAGCGATTCTCATTTGGGGGTTCGGGACCCCTGGGGGGCCGACGCCCAACTACCCGCTGAATTGTTCTGGGCTGTCCGATTTGGAGCCTGATCAACTCCATTGACAAACGGTAAGTTCACTGGTTTTTATATATGTATCAATCTGTGACTTATCCGTATCGGACAGTTCTGGGTGAGTCTGCTGGTGGTATTGTCGACCCTCTCGGTGACACCTGAAACGACTGGATGCCTTTTCCCACTGTGAGAATCAAAGAACCTATGTAGGTAATCATATACGTACGCTGTTTGTCGTTTCCAATTGATTGTTTCTGGTTGGTGGCTCAGGTGCACGTGGTGACTAGATTAGATAAGATAAGTTATTCTGCAATTTCTCTCTTTGTATTCTATTTCTTGGGGTCTACAGAACTGATAATAGGGGGGAAAGATTATTTAGAGTAAGAGTGCTTTGATTACTCCCTGCCAAGAGTCCAGGGAAAGAGCCACGAAGCTGATTACTCCCTGCCAAGAGTCCAGGGAATGAGCCACGAAGCTGATTACTCCCTGCCAAGAGTCCAGGGAATGAGCCATGTTGCTGAATACGCCCTGTCAGGTCATTGATATAAGGATTTAGCCTCCTTGACAGCAGGGAAAAGATCAGTTCTGTGTTAGAGTAAGGAAAAACGGCTGCACTGTTAGATAACCTGTGTGGATTTCAGACTAGTTTAGATACCAAAACCCCTTTCCCCAGATCTCCAATTCCCCTTTCCGTTTAGGGATTACTAAGGGTAATCCCAATTCAGATCCGGAAGTGAGAGCCCTGATCTGTCTTATTATTTTTATAGGGCTATGGGTGACACCTGAGATTACAGTTAGTGACACTCCGGGTGGAGGCCACAGCTGGTTCATAAGTTTTCTCCCTCGCTAAGCACGGGGGGAGGGAAGGACTAGCCTTCGCTTAACCCCGGAGGGAAAGACCAGTCTCAGTGCAGTCGTGTGCTGTCTCTCTCCCAAGAGGCACGAAATAGGGAACTAGTCACATGTGAAAACTGAGAGAATCTGATAAGAAATAAATAAACATAAGTATGAAAAAGTTACAAGCTGCTCTCGGTTCCAGGACCCCATGTGAACAATATGAAAGTCCAATACAACTTGTAACAAACAGAGAGGGGAAAAAATTAATGTTAATGATGTGAAGAAATTAATGAAAATATGTAATATGCATAAGGGAGGCAGGTTGCAAGTTCATATGTGGACTAAAGCATTGAAAGAGCACAGAGGAATGTTGCAAGATCATGGTTTGCCCCTAGCTGCTCAGGCTTGACATCGAACAGCTTGTGAGATTGCTAAAGAACATTTTGTGGAAGTTGAATGTAAAGATAAAAAAGGGAATACAACTGCGTATATGTATTGTGTTATGAAAGAGTCACCACCGCCCTATAATGGCGACGGTCCCCAATGCTGGGAATGTGCCCAATCTATCTAGTGATCATCTCACTACAACTAAGCATACAGGTACTTCACATTCTACCCGTGTTGCTGCTGTTGTTAACAGGAGATCTCATGTTAAAGTCACTGTGCCTCAGATCATATTACAACCAAGACCCAATACTTCACAGCCATTATACCCCTTGCTTACTTCCTCAGGGGCCTATTACACACCTACTTCTGATGTATCTCCAATTATGATGATACGCCCTGAAGATCCACAAATTGAAGTTGCAGGGGAAGAACAAGTTTCAAAGGAAGAACTACAATCAGAAGAACAACAAGATGATCAGGAAATCAATTTAATGGATTTTGATCCTCTCCCCACTACTCCCTATTATAAAGGAACACCACAATCTGGACAAATAAAACATGGAACAGAAGATTATGAACAGGGATGGAACACAGTGGGAAGTGATGAAGAAGATACTAGGACTCTTAGCTCTTACAAGACTATCACACCGCGATCTAGGATGAAACACATAACTTCAAGGAAAACCTCAAAATAGCCTAAAGTTTAGTTCAACACACCTGTTTTGACCACTTCAATCTGGAACATTGAAACTCCCCTCATCATAGCTGTAGGAGATCTTGTACAACAATCAACAGTGGCAATAGTAAATCCTACAAACCCATATCTTAGACATATTGGTGGGATAGCCCAACAAGTTGTAACTCAAGGTGGCGATCGCATTCAAATGGAATGTGACAAAATTATAGGACGTGCTGTAGGTGCTCAGTTTCCAGTATCTGGAGTAGTAATTACCTCAGCAGGTAATTTGAACTGTCGCTATATTATTCATGCAGTAGGACCGACATACCACAAAGAACATCATAAAGATTGCGTACGTTTACTAAAACAAACTATACATAACATAATCGAAGTTACTCAAGAACACAAATACCATTCATTGGCTATTCCTCTTATCTCCGCTGGTATATTTGGTTTCCCAATATACCCATGCATTCACTCTATTCTTACTGCAATACTCGAACATTCACCTGTCACGACACTGCATGAGATACGGATTATAGTGCAAGACCTCTATACTGCTGATTGGTTAAAAGAAGTCTGGCAGGAACTTACTCG